>CM046888.1:1739870-2104488 GCA_025688845.1 Cucumis hystrix | reverse complement strand
ATTTGGGCAATTAAAAGATAAATTATCAAAATAGCAAACTTGACAAAATATTTACTAACATATAGCAAAAATTACAAATTCTATAGCTACTGATATGCTTCTTAGCAGCATTGGTAGCCAGTCATATAAGTCTATCTGATAAAACTTACAAATATTTTTATTTATTTTGCTGTTTTTAAAAATGCTCGTTTATGAAAACTATTTAATCTTTTTAAATTATTTAAAACATTATCTTATCAAATAAATTTTTTAGAAAATTGTAAAAAAAAAAACTTACAAAATATTTACCCTCATAAAAAATCAATAAATTTTATCTTCGGGTGATTTTATTCTCTAGATAGTTTATCAAATTTTTATATTTTTGAAAAAACTCTTTTTTTTTTCTTTTTTTTTCTTTTACTTTTTAAAATTACTTGTTTTTAATATTAAATCAAAGGAAGTTAAAATGATATATGGAAGTGTTTATTAAAAAAAGCAATTGGAAGTATAGAAATGAAATTGAATAATGAAGATTAAGATTAGGATAAAGATGGATAGTGGTTTCCGCCGGTCGTAGACTCGCACTTATGTTTCTCCGTATTTGTTTGTTTCCATAACATAACATTGGTTGTAATTTTCTAAAATTGACAACCATTTTGCTTTTTCTTTCTTTTAAATATTTAATTATTGCAACTAATCTATTTGGTTTCTATTTTTATCAAACTCTTTTTTTTTTAAATCTACTCTTACCTATCGCTTTTACTTAAATATATATATATAAATTTACTCTCTTTAATTATGGGTTTTGTAGTTTGTGTCCCATTTTGCCCTCTCTGTTTCTTTTAATTACAAATTTACTCTTCTTTCTAATCACACTAAATTTGATTTGTCTTGTTTAGTATATTCGAAGATACTCGTACCAATTGAATTAAGCTCTCGTTAGTACAAAGTTTGAATTTATAACTACTAAATTAAATGTGCATTTTTAAAAACTTTGAATGTATCATAAATTTATTAAACATCAAACTAAAAGTTTAGGCATTATCTAAGAATTATTTGATTTCTTTTGTTAATTAAGTCTATAAATATCTCTTTTTCCTTAAATAAATTGTTGCAAAAAACCAAGTCAAAATTTAAAAAGTAAGAAAACTAAAGCGTAATAAAAGTCGTGCTTGAAAACAATTTGAACTTTTTAATTGATAATTTAAGTTTATATATATATATATACACATTTTTTCTTGAAATTCAAGTGTTTAATTGAAATGATTTAGTTTAACCGAATAAAAATGTATGGTAGAATATTTTTAAAATAACCTAACCTAATTTACTTCATCGAACTATCAATCGTTAGGGGTGGATGACAAGTAGTCATACCAACATTACATGAGTCCGTCTCACTTTGTCAAAAAAAAAAAAGGTTAATTTATTTTTGTCCAATATTAATATTTTGATTTATTAGGTTGGAGCAATCGAGTTATTATGATTATTATATTTAGATTTGGTTGCCATTTTGGGTAGCTTGTTTTATTAAATTGTCAATAAAGCTTGTTGGTAATTTAAAAAGAAATCCGATTCCGTTTTGAAAAATTGACATCTAACCTTATAGGGTATTTAAAAACAAAACAAAACCTTCATCCACCAAATAAAATCAACAATTTATATGTCACATCCAATTAGTTCTATTGATGAAATTTTAAGCTGCTTTTAAAAACTTTATATTAACATATTTTACAATATGATCAACCATTCAAGATTATATATACATTCATATTTTGTAAAACATATATTTATAGTTGACATTTTCCACGACTTACCTGAAATTATATCGATGAGTTAATACATAGTTGTTGTGCGTTTTTTCTATGAGAAATAAAAAATATAAACTCGAGATTAATAGCGCCAAAAATTATCAATCAATTCAACTGTTGTAGTTACTAAGGCATTGTTTCTTACATCAATTGATTGAATTTTGTTACTGTGTTTTTTCAGTAGAACTATCAAATTTGTGACATAAAACGTAAATAATTATTCTAAGAAATTTTAACGTTTTAATAAAGTTAAAATATATATATATATTTTTTTATTCGTGTTTGATCAAATGTGTACAATACAACAAGAGTGATGATTGACCTTTCTTGTGTCGTTATGGAACACCGTAAAAATACACATCAATTAATTAAAATTTAAAAATCTATTAAGCATGTTTTAAAAATAAGCAGACGTCATAAGCATATAGATATCCATAGGTTTAGATTTTAAAATGATTACATTATTTGAGGAAAAAGTTAATTATCATGTGTAAGTCAGAATGTGGAGGAGCAATGAGATATGAACATGAAGACCATTTAGAGCAGCAATCATATTTGCAAAGTGCTTTTTTCAAGTGCGCCATTAGTGTGTACATGAATTTACAACCAAACCCAACTACTTATATTTTGTTATTAGATATTTAAAATAAAAAGGATATAACTTTTCTAGACCTATTTTAACAAACATGATTATATAATTAGCGAGGAAAATTTTAAAAAATAGAAAAATAAATTAAATATTTATAAGTTATAACAAAATTTTGGATTCTATCCATGGTAAAAATTAATGGATTTATATCGTTGTCTATTAATGTCACTGATAAAAACATATTTGTGTCTATTAATATCTATTATTGATGAAATGTGAAAATTTTAGTGTATGTTGTAAATATTTTTGTCAAATTTACTATTTTTTTTACAATTTCAAAAAATAGAATTCTTGATGATAAATAATTTTTTTTTTTATATATAAATGTTGAATCCTTTATAAACATAATTAATACTATTTTTTCACCATTCCCAAATTTGCTGTATAATCCTTTTTTTTTAAAAAAAAAAATTTATCAATCTTTATTTTAAATTTACATTTATAAATGTATAGTTATTATATTAATTTTAAGTGGTTAACTTTGTAAAACAGGAGTTGGTGGTAAATTACTTGTGTATTTATAAATTATTTTGTTTTAATATCAAACTTCAATCTTGACCACTATTAATCATTTTATCGGTTTTAAATATATGAAAATTGTATGATAGACAAAAACATTTAAAAAAAAAACAACTAATGACATTTTTTTTTGCATATTGCAAATATGACAAATATGACAAGTAATTATTGATATTAGATAGCTACCAGATAACTATCAAACGGCTATTAAAAGATTGTCGACTTTTAAATTTGTAACTTCTGCAATTTATAAAATGTAGCGATATGAGTCATATTATCAATTTTTTTTTTTTCTATTTTTACAAGCACCCCTATTTCAACGAATGATCGTGATATAGATTTGTCAAACGTTACAAATAGCATGTTTGACAAATCTAAAGTATAGTTACTAAAGTTGATTTTTCTACCCAATAATAATACATGAATTGAAGCACGTGTACCCAAAGCTATACCAACATGTAGTCAATTTGTAGATATATAGTATTTACAAATTTCAATACATCATTTCAGTTTTTTTTTTTATTAACTAACATATAAACATATAAAATAACCAATCCATACTTTCCTATAAATTATACTAAAACTTTTTTTAATGGTAATCTACTTATCGTTTAACGTTAGCATGATAGATTGATAACTATTTTGAAAGTGATTCTCGGTCAATCACTTAACAAAAATTCCATATCATTTAATTCCTTCAAAATTAATTTAAAATGGTTTTACATTTTTTTAAAACAAAATTTTTTGTTCACTTCAAGCATCATTAATGCAAGGAAATGTGATTTTGGCTAGAGAGAAAACTGATTTTAACATTGCAAAATTGAAATATTTTAATGAATTTTTTGTAAAAATAGCAAAAAAAAAAAAAATTATGATAATAGAGCATGTGTCACAACATTTTCTAAATTTGCAAAAGTAGTAAATTTAAAATTAATGATATTCTGATAACCTTCCGATAACCGTCTGATATCATTAATTATCTGTCACACAAAAAAAATATGTGCTATGAAGTGTTTTTTTTATATAAATTTTTGTGTTATCTATGCAATTTTTTCTATTTTAATATTGTTATTGTTGACCGATGAAAGCTTTTAATTTTCACTTATCTTGTTTTTAGTTATTAGAGTACAAATTCAAATATTCAACCTGCTTCAAAAGACTTATGAGTATTTTAGTTAATTAAATTATAGATCAAGTTGGCCTTACAAACTAAGTTGAAGACAAATTGAAATAGGTCTGTTAGTGTAAAGTGTTTAGCTAAACTAACCTTTTATTTATTTGTTTTTTTAAAAGCATTAATCTAAAGTCTAAACTCATTCCGTTGTATTAAAAATTATTTAATTAATAAAGTTAAATAATAAAAAGAACTTTGTGCCAAAGCACTCTTCCACAAAATGCTTTTATAAGACTTTTTCTTTCTCTATTTCTTTCTTTTTTAAAGAAAAATAATAATCACTATTATTATCATTATTTAAAAATAAGTAATTAATTAATGAAAGCAAAAATCAATTTAAGTAATACAGAACCTCGTCCGATAATTTCATTTCATTGTAATACTTTTAGGAAATATTTTTAAAAATAGAATAATTGATAAATTATTTATGATAATAGAATAATTTACAAATTATTTATGATAGTAAAATTTTAATCAAAATCCAAAATAAATAACATACAAATATGAAATTTCAAAAGGTTGTTATTTTTAAACATTAACTTATGAGTGTGATTTTAATTTAATGTTTCTATTTTAAAATATTACATATCATTTGTTTTATTTCAATTTAGTATGTACTTTTGAAATTTATACTTCAATCCCATATTATCAATTTTCTCTCTATATATATATATTAAAATAATTACGAAGAATAATTTTAAAATTATTTTGAGTATTGATAAAAACAATGAACTTAATCAATTACAACTCATGTTATAAATTAACTAACATACATTGACAGTTTGACACTAAATATTGGAGGTGAGCAATATTGAAACAAAACTCCAAATTGTAGCATTTTGAAAACAATTAAACTAAATTGATATTTAACTTATAGCTTAAGAACTAAAAAATAAAACATTTTATACTTTGGAATATAATCTTGAAATCAATATGCATTTGAATGGATTATTATAACATGTAAGTTATAACAATATGTACTTGAGGTTCATACTATTTTATCTTAGGTTATAAAGGTTTGTTAGAACACCTTGAATGCGTTTCATCGCACTATGAACAACCTGAGTTGTTTCGCTTTATATATTTATGTGTGGATTATTTACAATTTTAACTTTATGGATGAGAAACATTATCTCTAATAACACCGTTTTTTATCTATCTCATGGACGTAACTAACACACTGTTAGTGAATTGTGTATTACATGTGTCCATTTCCATAAGTTTTTCTATTGTGTAGTTATTGATTTCATAACAAATCTATATCTGAAGTGCAATTAATTTTAACAAGTAAACATGACAATAAATGCAAAAGAAGACAACAAGTGAGAAATAATAAACATCATACAACTATATATTTAATACAAAAGTATTGTATTCAATTGCAAATAATTTATATGAAAAATCTACTTACAAACAAAATTACAACATCATGACAAATCGCATAATTTTAAAAAAAGAATATTGTTATGATTAAATTAAAAAAAAAAAAAAAAACTTTTACCAAATAGTAAAAATTTTCAATAAAAATGAATATATTTGAAAATAGTGAAAGCGCAATAATGAGATGGTGAAGGCGTTGGTTGAGTGGAATAATTTGAAAATTTGCAAAAATGGTCCCCTACTATATAGGATTTTAAAATAAAGACCAGAAAAGTTGGGGTTTATTTAATTGGGGACTATGGGAGATCACGCGTTTGGCACGTGCTGTTATGTGGCTGCCCAGTTTGGTGGTTGTGGTGGGGCTCAAGCCCACTAGACAGTCGGGGGATTTAAAACCCAATCTGACTACTCCTATCGACGAATAGTATAGCCATCCACACACTATTTCACATTTTTCAATATATATATATATAAAATCAAACCTTATCTTTTTCTTTGTTTTTATTTCTTTATTTTATTTTAAATGAAAACAAATCATATAGTTTTTGGAGATTGATACGATGTGCCTTCTAAATTTGTTTTTTTTATCTGAAAGAAAATAAAACTAACAAATATGGTACTTAGTGGTACATTCATTTTATTAATACTAAAAACATGACACATTTTCGGTTCCGTTTGTATTTCGAGTTTCTAGTTTAATTTTTTTGTATCAGTTGAATTATACTTAAGTTTTGATTAATATATATATATATATGAGTATGAAAATAAATTGAGTATTTTTCACATTTATTTTTTAACATATGACTCAATTTAATTTTGGGCACTTGCAATAGTGACAAAACAAGTTATAATAATTAAGTTTATAGTACACATACTTTAAAATGACAAAAAATAAAACTCATACCACACATATAAAAGTCTGTAATATTTGATTATTTTTGCTATATTTGTAAAATTACAAACTTCAAAGACATTTTTACAAAATACCTAATTTCTTGTTCGTATTTTGTCTTTTTATTGTGTAGAAATATACTTCTTTTAAAAATAAAATGAAATTCATTGGCATTTTTAGAATACCAAAGTTATAGTGTAAACAAATGGCCGACTATGAACGTCAATAGTAAATAAGCACGTTTGAACAAAAAAGAAAAAATCAACTATTATATTTTGCTTCCTTGGAATAGTCAGATAAAAATTCACAACAAAAAACCGACTTAAATTAAATCGGCCGATGGAGAACAAAACAATAGGAAAACAGAGATTTTTGCAAAAATAACAAAAAAAAAAAAAATCACGACAACAAAGTTAATGTCACAACATTTTATAAATTTGTAAAAATAACAAATTTAAAAGTGATAATCATCTGATAACGCTACGATATGTCACTAATTTTGTCATATTCACAATATGTAAATAATTATTGTCGTGAGCTATTTTTTTTCTAAATGTTTATGTCATCTGATGCAATTTTTCACGAAAATATCTAATCTAGCTCAACTAAACTATTATAAAATTTATATTGTCAAATTCCAAAATTAGACGTTGAACTCTTCCAACTTGTTAAAAAAAAACAACAAATTAAATGTATATTACAATGATATTTAAAAACAAATGGTCGTGTATTATTGACTTTTTATAAGTTAACCATTAGAAATGGGAGATTCGAAGATAATGGATAAGAATTGTGAATAAACCAAAATTGCAATGTGCAAAGTCAATATACTTTATTTTATTTTTGTAACATAATTATTTGAAGGAAATGATTAAATAAAAAAGAAAAAGAGAGATGGAATGTGACTGGTCAAAATCCGAATGAATTTTATAATTTTATTACATTAAACATATTATATTATAAAGTAGTAATTAGTGCCCTAATTTTTCAGCACATGCATCACATTTCAATACGAATATGGGAGGCTTATTTAAGTGTTCATACGTTCTTTGGGAGTATTAAAATCTTTTAGTATGATAGTTTTGTGGTGGAAAGTTTGAACATTCAACTTCGGAAGAAAGTTTGTATGTATGTATAAACTACTGTTGAGTTATACATGTGTTGTCGTGTTTATTTTGTATATATATATATATTTTTTTTAATCACGGTGATTTATGTATAAGAGTAAGTTATTGGTTTAATCTATGAGATTTTAAAATTGACTACAGTTTAATATACACGAGTTTTGTTTTAGTCCGTTATGTTTGTTGAATAATTCAAATCACTTCAATTGTGCTAACGTGTATGACTGTTTGTTTAGATGTTGTTGACTTGATGTTCGAACTCTATAATTTAAAGTACTTTTATCACAATTAAGAGTGGGAGATTCAAACCATGAGTTTCTTTCTCGTTAACGCATAACCTGTCAATCGAGCTATGTTTGTTTTGACAAAACTACAAGGACATCGAGAGATTTATACATTGTATTTACCATTAAGTCTTAAACTAGTACAACAATTACAAGTATAAGAATCAAATTGTTTGTCAATTATTAGACCACGAGTTTTAACTTCAAATCTTAAGTTCCAAATTGTTACTTTCTTACAATCGAAAATTTAGTTTATATAGTTTTGTGAAGAAGAAAAATAAATATGTTTAATGGTTTATTCAAAAATATAAGAATCAACCAATTATTTACAAACAAAACTACTTAAAACAAATGCACACTTAATTTTTTGATAAAAGGTACATATTTTGTCGAATACTTTATTTTTTACAATTTTTTATGTTTTTTTTTTTAATTTTGGGATAATTGCAAATATAACAATTATATTCAAAATAATGAAGTATATGACAGTAATTTTTTTTTTGTTGCAAATATAGCAAAATCTATCAAAGTCTATCAATGGTAAAAGTATACTACCGATAAATCATGTTGCAAATACTGGTCCATCATCTATAGACTACAAGGGTCAATCAGCAATAGAAGTCTATCATTGATAGGTTTTGTTATTTTTACAATTTTTTTTTAAATATTGATATATACTTAATTATTATTCATAAAATTGTCACCAATTATTATTAAGATCAGGTCGTTGGACTTGTGTTCCAACCCAACATACTTCTTTTATGTATTTTGATTTATTGGAATCATAAGTTTTATCGAGCCAACGACACTTTTGATAAAATGAAGCAACTTGAGAGTTGAAAAACATTACAATGACAAACAATATAAAATATGATTCTTTCATTATATCGTCTTATTATTTTAATTGTTATGTGAAAGCCCCAAGCCATTGAAAACAATATGCTGCACAGCTTGACTAGCCCTAGCCACAACAATTATGGTATCTTTGTAGCTCACATATAGTCTACAAAAGCATGATACAACTGATCTAAATTTTGTAACTTTGTACTAAAGTTAAATGTTCGATTCCTTACTCTACGTATTAGAAGGAAAAGAAGGAGTTAAATACATACACTTCAATATGCAAATTCATGCCAATTATCCTTAAACTAATTTCATATTGATTTATAGGTTTTGATATCATCCATAAATCGACAGAAGAAAAAATTATTGTTTTAGGTTAGAGTTTTAAATAATATACGCGTATTAGTTTGAAATTTAAAATCACACTTGGAATAATGTGTATGTTTGGTAATTCAAATTCTAAAAGTTTTAAGTTATTGAAGCATTTTTTAAAAAATAATTATGTGAAACCTTAATTTAAAATAGAAAAATACAAATTTAGGATAATATAAAAATTATTTTTTAATTTAATCATAAAATTCATTTAAAACTATTTTTAAAAAATGTATGAACAAAAAATATATTTTTCAAAATGAAAAATGGTAAAAAATAATAAACTCGAAAAAAATATTTATAACATCTAACAAAATTAAATTATACCTGTACCCTTCTATTTTATTACTTTAAAAACGAAGTCGTCCAAAATTTTGGAGTCAAAAGTCGACAAAGAAAATGCATCTATTTCTCACTAAAAAGTAATATTTTCTCAATATCCTTCAAAATTTTGGGGCTAAAATGTAATTTCAAGCATCGTTTTTTTTGTCTTCGTTTCACCCTAAATTCAGTAAATTGACTATTCAATCATTTCAAGTTTCAACGTCGTAATTTTATTATAATCGATATTACAATTTACACCTGTCGTCCCCCTCCATCTCCTTTGGTTCGCAGTCTCGCCCAATCTCACTCCGAGAACCTGCTCTGCTCTGCTCTGAATCTCTCCCGTTTTCGTGGAGAAGCCATTGAAATCAGCTAAATGACGAAGTGGAATTCTCTCTCTGCTTCGCTTATGAAGCGTCTCAAGCTTCATTACCAGATGACCAACAGTATTCCAGCTCTAGCTCAGGCCAGATCTTTCACCACAAGCGAAGGACATCGTCCCACTATTGTTCATAAACGTAGCCTCGATATTCTTCACGATCCGTGGTTTAACAAAGTAAGCCTTTCGATTCTCGTTCGATTTCGGTATCATTTCTTGTTTGATTTGATTCTTTGTGAGATACGGTGCTTGACATCGTTTTTTAACCGGAGTTATTTGTTTTCTTTTCTTTTAAATGGAATCTGTGCGTACTTCAGTGATTTGCCAAGGTGATAATCTGTATTTGGAATTAAGATTTGAGGGGTTGATCAATTATCTGTGTTGTAGTTAAGTGGTGAAAACACTTGTTCTTAGAAATTGGCTAACAAAGTAATGAAGTACTACTCAAATTCGTCGATAAATCTCTAAGACTGTAACTCACTATATGATCATTGACAGCCGTTCTGATTCTTGAGCATCCGAATGTTATCGTTGGATTCTGGATCGAGTTGGGGTAATTTTGTGAAGAAGTAATCATATAGAGTTCAGCTTCCTTTTATTAGTTGTACTAAGTACCGAGTACTGGGTTTGCACGAAAAAGTTTGGGTATCCATGATTATTAGATCAATGTTCACTGTTTATATAAACTTCGAAATAATCATATGGTTTGTGAAAATATGAATTGGGTATTAAGTTCTGCCCAATTATTGGCTGAAGTTAAAGAGCATTGTAGGGTTGGATCAGATTCTGTTTATTTAATTTTAAATTATCGGTTAATGCTCTGCATTTTGTTTTGTTTGGAATGTGACACTATTATAGTGTTTGGAATGACACTATTATCGGTTATTGGAATGACACTATTTTTGTTTATTTAATTTTAAATTATCGGGTAATGCTCTGCATTTTTTTTGTTTGGAATGACACTATTATTGAGCTTTCATGATGAAGAAAAGAGAGAGATGCCATAAGTGAGAGTCTTACATATGTTATTTTGAATGTTAAACTGTGTACTTGCATTTGAAAACAATATCATAAACAACTATCCCTCGGTTTTTTCCCAATAATAACTTTATCATATGGAAAGAATCCGATTCATTATTTGTAGGTATGTACTTGATAGAGTTTTTGTTCACTTTTATGGATATGAAATTGAAAAAAAAACAGTGTTGTTCCCAAGTACTAGATCAATTACTGTCAAAATCCAACTTATATTACTATCATAAAAAACTATCCCTCTTTCTTCCCCCAACAACTTTCTCGTATGAAAAGAATGAAATCGTCATTTTGTACGTATTGATATGACGAAATTTTTGTCATGGTTATGAAATGAAAAAAAGTGCTATCCCAAATTCTAGATCAATTCTCGTCAACTATTACTATTACGTTTAATGACTTCTTCATTTCATTGCAAGAAGGGAAAGGATTTACTTTGAAGAGTGCCTTTTCCTTTTCAAATGGTTCTCGTATCATATATACTTCCAACCCAAAGAAGTACAAAACTATTATGGAATTTGGAAAATTGCATGTTATGTGATTTGGAGCTAGTTTGATCTGTATTTCGATTCTTATTTTGTTTCGGTATAAGTGCCGTTTATGGACCCATTCTTCTTTATCATCATAGTAGGGAACTGCCTTTACAATCACAGAACGTGACAGGCTTGATCTTCGAGGACTTCTTCCACCAAATGTGATGTCTTCGGAGCAGCAAATTGAACGATTTAGTAAGTTCTTAAGATATATATATGTATAATTTTTTATTTTCCTTGGAGCCATTGAGAAAGACCATTTATTTTATATTTGTTATTGTTACCCTTAAAATCATTTTTATTTTGGGGATATTAGAATAACATTGTGTGCATCAGTGCCTGTTAGTTGATATGTGGTTTCCACATCGTTTACATGCCTTAAGAGAGCGTATCAGCATGATAAGAATGAAAAAAATGCTCTTCCTCCAGTGTTGTCTACTTTAATTTTAGTTAATCTTATGCTTTTACCTGTTAAATACTTCATAAATTTGAAATGATTGTTAGCAAAATTTCTTTGTCATCAAACAAGATTATCCTTGTCATCACTGGTGCACATTCAATATAGTAGCTCTGAATTTCTTCCACTTAAATTGGAGCAACATTCCTTCAGTTGTTTACTAAAGATCTCAAGTTTATAGGTTGTATCTCAATTTAGATTTCATTAAATTCCTTGCTGTTAAAACTCTCGATTCATCTTTATTCAATGCTTTTTTCTGGTGTAAAAATATTCAACCTATCAATACTTTCAGCTTGAATTTCCTTGTATCAAATTGGAAGTCCACTTTGCAACACCTTTACCGGCCCTTTTTGTAACCCTTTGAACATTTCGTTCATCAATGAAATTGCTTCTTTTAATAAAAAAACTCTTAAATGAATCTTCTAGATAGTATGTAGCTTCAACTTTCCATCTTATTTTTTTTGATCTTGTATTTGTACTTGTAAGACCAACACCGGTTTTCCTTTAGTTCTTATCGCAGCTTCTTCTTTTAAAATTTAGAAAACAAATTCTACGTAGCTTTGACCTGCATGTCATAACTCTAGATAATTTACAGTGGTTGACCTGAAGAGGCTTGAAGTGCAAGCAAGGGATGGGCCTTCAGATCCAAATGCTTTGGCCAAATGGCGAATTCTGAACAGATTACACGATAGAAATGAAACAATGTACTATAAAGTGAGTTAAGGTTGCTATCTATCAGTGACGACAATTTTATTGACTTGTTCTCAATGAATTCATGATCTGAACTAGCTAGTTTGTGCTTTACAGATGTGACCTCTAAAGGAGAAGAGTATTTCTTCTAATTGAATAAATACATTTTTATTAGGTTAAATTGTTTTCCAATGTTTGATTCAGTAAGAGATATCCTCTAAGGTGTTTTTTTCTTTAGGGAAGAATTAAATCTGCCATAAAATTTTAAATATTGTTGACATTGTCTACCATATGTGTTCAATGATATCTCCCATTCTTCTACTATAGAGTCAGTTGACTAGCTTCACAATTTAGTAGAAATGCTTCAATTTTATAGTTGGTCGTCCATCATGTTAAATCACCAATCAACCAGAAGTTTGAGTCAATAGGTTACACTAAATTTTGTTATATCTAACACTTCAAGGCATCACATTCAAGTTATTCTCAAAAACATGAAAAATAACAAATTTCACATGGTTTATTTTCTCAGCATGCGTATTTTCTTATACTGTAGTAGCACTGTTATGTTTTCTAATTAATGCAGTTATTTGTCTTGTGAATTATTTGCCACATCACAAGTTATCTGATTAAATGTGATTTTGATAGGTTTTGATTGCTCACATTGAGGAGTATGCGCCCATAGTATATACGCCCACTGTAGGTCTCGTTTGCCAAAACTATAGTGGCTTGTTTAGAAGGCCAAGGGGAATGTATTTCAGTGCACAAGATCGTGGAGAAATGATGTCTATGGTTTATAATTGGCCTGCTGATCAGGTTTTCTTCAACTATCCTCAATGCTCATAACAGACAATTTACCGAACCAATTCAAATCGTTCAGATGCCAAATAGCTTAGACTTTTTGGAATTGGAACTCTGTATATAAAGTAAATTGAAAACCTAATAACTTTTTTTCAGGTTGATATGATTGTTGTCACCGATGGAAGTAGAATATTAGGACTTGGAGATCTTGGAGTTCATGGGATTGGGATTGCCATAGGGAAGTTGGATTTATATGTTGCTGCTGCCGGGATAAATCCTCAGAGGGTAGGTTCTTGTCTTACCTCTAGACATCTTATGTGATTAGTTCCCTGGCATGATTACCTAATAGCTGGTTATGTTTTGGAGTTTATTGGTTCAGAAATTTTTATTCACGTTCAAAACATTATTTAGACAAGGCCATTCAAGATTGGATGAATAATAACCAAGTTAATATCAACCCAATCTAATACTGGAAAGAGATTTAACAATAAGAATAACCCAAACTGAAAATAATCTCAAGAAAGTCAGTTAGTTTGAAGTGGAAATTTGTCCAGAAACTTGGTCGCTCGCATTGGGGGGAGGGGAGGGGGGAGTTTCCACTTCTAACTAACAGGCTTTCTTGAGATTATTTTCAGTTTGGATTATTATTTATCTTTTTCCAGTTTCGTCTTGGGTTATTAAACTTCAAAGTTTGAGTTGTCTTTAGATGGATGTCTCTTTAGTGTTTCCTTTTCTTTATAACTCAACAAGCAATCTCTTCTTGCAAGTCACAATAGGTGCTTCCAGTCATGATTGATGTTGGAACCAACAATGAAAAGCTTCTGAAGGACCCCTTATGTAAGTAATTTCTTACTACTAGGTGGATAATGACTAAATTTTCTCTCTGCAAATATTGTCTTAATGGAGGTTGATATATATATATATATACATACAATTTGAAGGCTATGATTTATAGTATGCGTAAAATTTCTTTTTTATACTTGGTCAGGGGCCATACCTGTCCTTGCCTTATGTTTGAATTGGGATTAGGCATATGTACAAAATTCTGTAGGGAAACTGTTGCATGGCTTCATGCATGTTCCGCGTTTTATCATCATACAGAATTTACTTGACACTTAATACTGTAATAAGATGACTTACCAAACCGTTTAAGAAAAACAGATGTTATTCTTCAAAATGAGTTCGGCTACAGCTATTTCCATCTTATAATGCATTAATTTTTTATATTGTTTTCATGATGGATTGACATCTTCAGAACATCCAAAAATTGCTCATATTCTCTAGCTAGTTTTTCAACTTTTCATGACTATTTCACATCTTTAAAACACCCAATTTCAATTTTAAAGTGACATCGATAACAGCTTTCGTGCTTTAACTTTTGTGTTTATTGGCATAACATTTTTAATTAATCCATTTTTTGGTAGATTTAGGATTGCAACAACACCGACTGGATGGTGATGAATATTTGGCCATTATCGATGAATTCATGGAGGCCGTGTTTACTCGCTGGCCACATGTTATCGTTCAAGTAATTAAACCGCTAGTTTGGCTAAATGATTGGATTTTATTTTCTTTTCTTATTTTTTATTGCATTTTTAAACTATGCAATAAATACTTAACTTTTGGAACAGTTTGAAGATTTCCAAAGCAAATGGGCATTTAAGTTATTGCAACGATACAGAAATACGTACAGAATGTTTAATGATGACGTTCAGGTTGACCATTCTCTACTTCTTCAACTTGATTTCTTTCCCTTTTCCCAATAGTTTTCCACGTTCGTTGATTTCTTTTATTATACTTATGTGTAAACTTATCTAGATTTATTTGACATTTTTCTTTCTTAATCTTTTAACTATTTATTTTTATTGGAAACAGATTTTTTTCTTTCTTGAACTGTAGCTATTTAGATTATTATGTCTTCCATGTACGCAATTTTATCAGAAAAGTTTCTGGTGGCTGCTAAACGCACTTGCTGGTTTATATGATAAGGATATATAAATAATTGTTTTGATTCTGAAAGCACAGCATTGGTTGGAAAAATTACAACGACATTTTATTTCTAAAAGCTATGTTTCGCTCAACATCATGGACCATGATCATCCAACACTAACAATTCAATGACCAACTGTCTCTAGGGAACGGCAGGAGTTGCTATTGCTGGACTTTTAGGGGCTGTGAGAGCACAAGGAAGACCGATGATTGACTTTCCAAAGCAAAAGATTGTTGTTGCTGGTGCTGGAAGGTAATTGCATTCCTATTGGTGTTATCTAACATTAAAGATAGAAGGATAAAATTTCGAATTCTGTGATGATAGCATTCACAGTGCCGTAAGCCTTGTTTGTTTTAGCGAAACATACAAAATTTCAACCGTATATTCTTGCTATACTGTTCTAACTCAATTTCTGTCAATTGTTCTATTTATTAACAATTGACACTATTGATTTCAACTTTTTTGTACACGTGTCGGAAATTAAGTTTTGGTCCCTTTTTTTTTGAAAAATTTTCAATCATAATTCCATTGATATTGTGAAATTACCAAAGGGCAAACATGCCAAAGAGATTACACGATGCTATTCATTTGTGCAATAAGGAATGTACCATTATAATCACAAAAAAAAAAAAAAAAAACAGGGTAAATATACACCAAAACAGCATTCGAGGGAAGTTTTGGCTTATTTTTTTTTTTTATTGATGCAGTGCTGGGATTGGGGTTTTAAACGCGGCAAGGAAAACTATGGCGAGGATGTTGGGAAACAATGAAGCAGCATTCGAGGCTGCTCGTAGCCAATTTTGGGTGGTAGATGCCCAGGTGATCAACCGCTAGTCATTCTTTGTATTTAAAATTCTTGAGCTAAAAGTTTTTTGATTTAAAAGCTAACAGAAAATTTATTTCAAGACATATATGTCTTCTGTACTTAAAACCATGCTACTTCGTTACTTTCTTGGGAGAACGAAGAATATTTCCTTTACATCTTAAAATTTTGATGGTTCTCTTTACATTTCTCTCCAATATACGTATGTTTTGGTCCTCAATGTTTATATAAAACCAAGAGTGCTTATTAGGATAAATGCTTTGACAATGAGTTCGAAAACTTTTGGACCTATGTGGCACAATCTCACTAGTTTGTATCTCCTAATTTTTTTCTCCTTTTCATTACATCAATCGGTAGTTATTTCTTGTAAAAAAGCAAAGAGTAGTTTTTCCTTATTTTAAAATTTATTTTGTATTAGTTTAAGCATCTACATATTTTCAAGTTATGAGCTTGCTTTTGTTACTGAGTTCAGCCAACATTTTCCCGTGCGTGAATTGTGATATCAAACTTTTCGCTTATTTGTTAATTGTTTTGTTTTGTTGTTTTTTTTCCCTCGTTGTCAGGGTTTGATCACAGAGGAACGAAAAAATCTTGATCAAGATGCAAGTCCGTTTGCAAGGAAGGTCAAAGAAATTAATCGTCAAGGATTGAGGGAAGGTGCAAGTCTAGTGGAAGTGGTTTGTAAATTTCCGAATCTCTCTTATAGACTTATAGCTACTATTATTTTGCCTTAGAACTCCTTTTGTTTTGACGTTGACATTTGGAAATTGAAAGCTGTTGAAAAAGGTGGGATTTGATTGGAGAAAAATAGCTGTTAATAGGAAAATAGTTCAATCTTCAATCTTATGAGTGAGACATCAAATTTCATTGTCAGGATTAGGATGTAAACGAGTTGAGTTGGGTTGGATTGAGGGGTATTTTGGGATAAATCCAAACTTTCGGGTTTGGTTGGGTTGATAAAGAGTTTAGGATGTTTGAATTTACCCTCCAATGCTTTGGGTTCAATTCACCGTTGAAAATTAAGGTGTGTTTGGTTAGTGAATGTATTCATGCATTTTTAACACATTGAACTCAAGTGCATGGAATTTAGTGAATGTATTCATGCATTTGTTTGAATTTGATCTCCAAGTTTCAAGATTTATACTTCTAATCTTAATTTTTCACTAACAGACCACGTTCAACCTTTAATAGACATTTATGCCAAAATTGTGAGTAAAGGGAAAATTTTATGCAAGTCTAAATTTTGAAATTTAGGGAGCAAATTGAAATAATACTCAAAATTTAAGAACTAAAAGTATAATATATTGAAACCTAGGGACTAAATTGAAATCAACTAGGACTAAAAGTACACCACTATGAGGCCTAGGAACCAAATATATACTAAAATCAAAATGTAAGGACCAAAAATGTATATTTTCCCTTATATTGTTATTCTTATTTACATATTGCAGTTTATTTTTTATTTTTCGAAAATAAATGTCGTATTTTAATTCTATTGCCCCCGTAGGAAATAATGATTTTCTCCCAAATTCCTTGGAAATGTTTATATTAGGTGCAACAAGTGAAACCTGATGTGCTTTTGGGATTATCGGCCGTTGGTGGATTGTTCACCAAGGAGGTATTAAGCATGGTTTTTTTTTTTTTCTAATGCAATATTATTTGTAGTCACTATTCACTTGGCTCTTTAATATTTTGTTTTTAGGAGATAACAAACTGAGTGTTCTTTCAGTTATTTGTGCTTTATAGTTGTATGTACTTATTCAGACACTATACTATGGATGGAGAAAGAGGGAAAATGAAAATTAGAAAATTTCCATTCTATACATTTTGCATTTTGCTCCATGCAAAAATGGGTCATATTCTATGGGAGCCTCTATGATGAGACAAATAAAATAAAATAAAAAAAAAAAAGAAAAAGAAAAAGAAAGATGACTGAAAACAGAAACAAAGCCAGTGAGAAAATAAGTAAATAAAAATGATGTAGACTTGGATTGATCTAAATGACTGAAAATGTAACTGAATTGTTTAGCTATCACCTAAATGTGAAACTTGTGCAATTTACTCATATCTTCTTATACACATGTGTTTAGGTATTAGAGGCTCTTAAAGGATCAACAGCTACAAGACCAGCTATTTTCGCCATGTCTAATCCTACAACAAATGGTACAGTTGTACAATCTATGAATTTCTCTTACTGCGCGTGGGTCGCAAATTTGCCCTTCAGTTGGTTGGTAATTCTTACATTATGTATTATCTATCTCATGTAGCGGAGTGCACTCCTGAAGAAGCATTCTCAATCTTGGGTGAAAACGTCATATTTGCGAGTGGAAGCCCATTCAAGGATGTTGATTTTGGTACGTGAAATAAATACGTCATATGCTTTGATGCTTTTCACTTCTGTTTGTTTTAAGATTTTAAAGTTAATACAAGGAAGAGGGATGCTTCTGCAAAAAAAATAATAAACTCAAGAATATAATTCTCGGATCTTTCCATTTAAAGGTGTTGGGAAATTAAGTAGAAAGTTCACTGGCAGCCAGCAAGAATACAGGAAATTTTTCGATGCTTTCAGCGCAAAATTATGTTCTTGAAACTACTAGCGAGTGTGGGAGGCATTTTTAATCGTCTGCTTAGCTTGAACATCCTGTTTCTGATAACATCCGTTTTAAAAATCCCTATCTAAGTTTTTGCAGATTATTTGGACTTATAATTAACGACATAGCTTTGAGTGTTTAAATGGAATGGGAACGTGTTTTTTTCTCAACAAAATTTGAGCAGCAAGTACCTACCTTCTTTCATTTTGTATGCATAATCTGAGAAATTGTTTTCTAAAAAAAGTTTCTTCTCGGTGTAATTTCTTTAAAACAAAGTGAAAACAAACCAAGGATTAGTTTAGTGCGTTATATTATCTTCGTAATAAGTGCAATAATAATGTCAGTGGTAACTATAATTTGGTAATTGTCCTTTCTTGATTTGACTTTTTTGTTTGCCGATCATGAAATTATTTTGCTTAGTTCCATGCTAGAGACAGCCTTTAATATAATCAATATTCTTCAGGAAATGGTCATATCGGCCACTGCAACCAAGGAAACAACATGTATCTTTTCCCAGGGTTAGTTTTCCAAGTTGCACACTCTAATGGCGATAAAGATAATATTTTATGATATTTGAGGTTTATAATATGTGCGAATGCATGCTGGTGCAGTATTGGGCTCGGTACACTTCTATCTGGTTCTCCTATTGTATCCGATGGCATGCTGCAGGCTGCTGCTGAGTGGTAAGGCTTCTACACTTTAAAGCTTATGTAGATCAAAATTTTGTTGATACAAATTTCAGAGGAAAAATGGCTAAAATTTTGGATAGATGGAATTTAATCATTTTGCAAAATTCAGTGTAACGTTCTGCTGTTGCTAGGTGCAGTAGCTAGAGAAAACTCGTTGACTGGAAAAGGAATTTTGTGTACTCTGCATTAAAAGAAAAATTTTCACTGATTAGTGTGATCCACATAGAAATGCTCCCAAACCTAGTCTAAGAATGGAGTTAAAATAACATTCTTAAATGAGCATATATTTGAGGTAGAGTAATTAGGATTCTTATAGAATACAAGAGCCCGCATATATTTCTTAAATAATTTGTCAGTTTTCTTAAAGCGAATCCTTTCTTCAACACTAGATCTAATAGCATTTGAGTCGCAGAATTTTCAGCCTTGTACAAATGACACTGAGCACAAAACAACTTTAGTAGGAATATCTTCTAACGTATAGGGAAAGATATTTTTGCTTCCAATAGATCACCTCTCTGCCAAAGTCCATGGGGGAAAGGGTTTTGTTGTAAACAAACTATTAACACGTTTTCAATTTTCTAAAATGGACAGATATTTCTCAACTCCCTATGATGAGTGTTCAAATGAAAATTCACTTTCCTCATATACTTTTGTTTAACAACCCCATCAAATCGAGATATGTCCAAATTACCTACTAATATTTGATTGGGAATATCGACCTTCACTTTCATAAAAATTTGAAAAGATTTTATAAACACACACTTTAGGATTCTGAGATCTCAAAAAGGGAACTCTACTAAATGAAAATAGCCGCCTATTTGTCAACCTTTTGTTTCACTCCCACTCCAAAAAGTTTATTTTTTAGTTCTACAGCATGCCGGGTAGGAATTTTGAAGATGTAATTTCTTAATCAGTTGAACTATATTTAACTTGGAAAAGCAGTGTCGTGCTAATTGGATCTTCCAAATTTTGATATCTCCACTATTCTCTATACTTGGCAATTAAGGACTTACATTTTGTCGTGTAACCGATGGACTTCCTGAGCTGGTATAGTTGCACTGGGATGTAAATTTCCATCTTTTGTCTATTCCCATGTTTTTCATGTGAAATTCCATTCTTAGGGAAGCTTAAGATTCAAGATCCTAGGTGATCCACTGTTTGTACAGTACCTTACTTTCTTAGGGAAGCTTCTTCTGAGATGTTCTAAATCTTTTCGGAGTTGTGTTACATTCTTTGGGTCTGCTTCTTCATCACCACAGGAATGTCTCTTATTTGTGAGTTTTAATAGAATATCTTCCAACTCCCATGGAAATTGAGGATCCAAGCAAATAAGAGATTCAAGTGGAACAAGAAACCCTCAAGAGAGAACTTTGCATGAACTTACCAGCTAAAGCAATTTCAACATTGATATTTTTTTGATTCGCCTGTCGATAACTTCATAAGAACCAAATGGCCTATGGGGGCTAGGATTTTATGACCGTATCCAAAGATCTAATATATGAACTTGGTTTTTGTTAGTGGGAGATGAAAGATGCGAATGCCTATCTAAATTCGACAACTTCCCATTTTCTTAATCATTTTGAAACCGTTTTATTCCTTCAACCCTCGGATAGGATTGGACATGGTAGCACCTTTTCGCATTTTGGTGTGTGTGGGCATGAGGCATTTATCATGTTTACTGTCAGCAGAGAGTTGAGTAAACCATGTTAACTCAGCAACTGAATCGGAATATCAGCCAATTGAGAGTTTCATGTTCATGCACTTGAAATAATTTTAGATGAAAGTTGAATTTATGAAGTGAATTTAGGTTTAATTTAATACTCATGTTCTAATTTAGAGCATACTCGTTACACATAATACTATATAACAATGTATGAAGAATACCAACTACAAGATATAATCTTCTGAACCTTCTTCTTAAATTATTAACATAACATCTTCTTACATTACCATAATGATTATTTTGTATTTCCATTTGTAACAAAACAGCCTGGCTGCATATATGACTGAAGATGAAGTTCACGAAGGCATTATTTATCCATCAATTTCTAGGTAAAGTCATCTTTATTTGATGTGTAAACAAATACTTCTTTATGATTTCATTGAGATGAAAAAGTGAGAAGTTTCATTACCATGTTTTCGTTTGTAGCATCCGTGATATTACAAAGGAAATTGCAGCAGCTGTTATTATGGAAGCCATAGAAGAGGATCTTGTAGAAGGATACCGCGGCGTTGATGCTCGAGAACTCCGAAAATTTAGCAAGGTAGATTCTATTCTTAGAAATCTTACTAATCTTGTTTCACGTGGTTTTGAAATTTTGTTCTTGAAATGCTCAACAACTGAACAAGTTCATAAATTAATTAATACTTGCTCTCGAATAAGAGGTCAGATATTTAATTCTCTCGGCCCATGTTTTGCACTAGAAAAGAACAAACCATTTCAACATTAGAGGATTGAACTAGACAGACCTATCAACCTATAGAATGATTCTTTTTATCTTATGCATTGATCTATAACGGGTTGGTGAAGGTTCTAATGACTTAGCTTAGTTTGGTTGTATGATCTTTATAATATAATGCAAATTACAAGTGCATAATTTGATTTCATGCTTCCTTTTTGTAGGAGGAAATTTTGGAATTTGTGAAGAACAACATGTGGAGTCCAGAATACCCAACACTAGTTTACAATCAGGATTGATTTGATCTACTTGTGTAAGAACAAAATAAGAATAAATATTATTTCATGTTTACGTTCAATTTTGTCTTAGAATTTGGAACTTCTAAATTCTAATGCATTGGTAGCCCATCAAGATCAAAGTTGTAAATTCATGATCTATGTTTAACCATTTTTTTTTCTTTTGGAGTTGCTCATAAAATATGTCTATTTGTCAACAAAAGTTTTTACTTATTTTTATCAATATTAATAGTAACAACAACAATAAATTTCATGTTTTGTTACAGATAACATTTTATTCACATATTATAGTTTATATATTAACTAGTTTAACTATGTCAAGGAGTATTTAAATGAGTAATTTTTAAAAATAGTAAATTTTACAAAATATTTACAACCTATAACAAATTCTATCCGTGATAGTAATTGATATGTAATCCAAATTTTTTTACTATAGCTTGTAAATATTTTAATTTATTTTGCTATTTTTAAAAATATCTTTATTTAGATTTTGTTTGGAAAGAAAAATTTATGGATTTTGTATAGCTTTTCTAAGAATGCTTCGAACAAAAACCAACGAGAATCAAACATTGCTATGCCTATTTAAGTTTAAGATATAAAAGGGATTATATAATTCATCCAGTTTTAATGCATATTTTTTAAAGAACAAATTTAACACATAAATTGAAATTTAACTTAGTTTTTCTTTTTGGAGAAAAGTTAGTATGTAAATTTATATAAAAAAAATGCAAATTTTAGTTTCAAATTTAAATTTGAATTATTTTTAAATAGAGTAGAATGTGCTAATTCTTTTTAGATATTATTTCATTTAAAATAAATTTTTAATCATAACAATGTGTTATAATCTATATAAAATAGATACATAAACGAACGATAATATGGGCGAACAAACGGACAAACCGTAACCAAAAATAATCTATAAAATAGAATTCTTAATCTAAAATTGGTTATCCCTATAACGAACAAATTGAAAACATCCTTTAGCTTTTCTTTCTAGAATTTGCCTTCCTAGTGGGCTCCACCATTACAGCATTCCAAATATTCAAATTTCAAAATTTGAAAAATCACACGTGCGTTACGCACGCGAAGCGTATTTTAGCCAACCGTCAATAACATTGCGTATTTTAGGTGCTTTCAACGGGCCTTTGACGACTGTCCTAAAAGGCTAAAGTAGCGAGAGAGCAAGCACTGTTCTCTTTTCTTCATCAGCTCTTCATTCTTTCTACCATAGTTTCGATTCCTTTGAACAGTCCTCAAATTCTCTCTCCTTTCTCCCTTTAGCATCAATTCTTGTATTTGGGTTTTGTTTATCTTTGATTTCGAGTTGACTGTTCGGTTGATTTTTGGTTTGTGTTTGAGATGACGACCATGGAGAGCTTGATTGGGCTGGTGAATCGGATTCAGAGAGCTTGTACTATGCTCGGTGACTATGGTGGTGGTGATAACACCTTTTCTTCTCTCTGGGAAGCTCTTCCCTCTGTTGCTGTTGTCGGTGGCCAGGTTCTAGTTCTTTCTTTCATTTCTCTCTCTGTTTTCGCTTCAATTTTGTTTTCTTCTTGTTACTTCTGTAATAAGTATTGGAAATTCTCTTGAAATATAGAGGAATTGTGGTTGATGGGAGAAGTTTCGGGGTTAATCCTTCGGAGCAGAGTTAGGTTTCTGAATAATTTGTTTATAGTTAGGGTTTTGGGGATATGGAAGAGTTTTTCACCGTTGGAACTAAACCATTTCTTTTCGTAAAGAATAATTCTCTTGGGGTTTATCGTTTTCTCTGACTGTTCAGTTTATTTCTCTCTCAAAACAGAGTTCTGGAAAATCTTCGGTTCTTGAAAGTATAGTTGGTCGCGATTTCCTTCCGAGAGGTTCAGGTGAGGCAATTTGATCCTTTAGGTTTAATTCAAGTTTGTATAGTTTACGAATTAGTGTACATTGCTTAATTGGGTTATACTTTTTGATAATTGCAGGGATAGTGACTCGACGGCCGTTAGTGTTGCAGCTTCACAAGACAGAGCAGGGGTCGCAAGAGTATGCTGAGTTTCTTCATCTTCCTAAGAGGAGATTTACGGACTTCGGTATGATGACCATTTGCATGTGGTTCTATGATAGTTATGGGTTAAATTACAAGTTTAGTTCCCGAACATCGTTATTTGTGTATATTTGCTAGTCTTTGTAAGTATTTCCCATCTGTTGGTTCTAGCTTGTTGTAATTGATCTTGTCATCTTCTTTTAATGCACTGCAGCTGCCGTCCGCAAAGAAATTCAAGACGAAACTGACAGAGTAACTGGGAAGACAAAACAGATATCCCCAGTTCCCATTCATCTTAGCATTTACTCTCCAAATGGTATGTGGTCTTTCGCCTGCTTTCGCGTGGCTCATTTACCATGGTTGTCAGAGTTTGTTCATTCCGTAGTGGCCTGAACAATGTTTAATTTATTACGTGTTTTTGTGACTCCTCTCAGTTCAATTTGTTGGTGTTCCCTGTACTTTACTAATTCTATTTATAATTGTTAGCATCTTCTATATCTTTTTTTTATTACTATTTTTTAAATTTTGCTTTCTTTTCTTGCTATGTTTGATCTTTAAAGTACATTTGTTCTGCAATATCTTTTCCCGTTACTTTCCACCTCTTATACGGCTGTTTTAGTACGCTAATATTGGAATGTTATGACACTTGGTTTCTTTCATTTTTTCAGTTGTCAACCTGACTCTTATTGATTTACCTGGATTAACAAAAGTTGCAGTAGGTATGTAGACATGTTCAGCTGATTAACATTTTGACAAAACGAGATTTGTGTACTTTTATTATTTATTTATTATAATTATTATTTTTCTTTTTAATTTTAGAGGGACAGCCTGAAAGTATCGTTGAAGACATCGAGGCCATGGTTCGAACTTACGTTGAGAAGGTAGTGAGATTATTTATGTTCGTTTTCAGTAATAATTATAGTGTGATGGGCAGTTAAGCCTTGCATAAAAAATCCTTTTAGGAGCATGTTATGGTGCTCACCTTCTCCAGTGTCCAGTACTTCTATTCAAGCAGTTTGTATATTTGACTTATCCTGCTCCTTATTTGCTATGTCGATTACGAAAATATATATTTTGTTTGTGCTCTGTTGCTGCTTTCGTTGCGAATATATTAGTACGAAATGTGAATTTGTATCACGTGTACCTTTTACAGCCTAATTGCATTATTCTTGCAATATCTCCTGCCAATCAAGACATAGCAACTTCGGATGCTATTAAACTTGCAAGGGAAGTGGACGCATCTGGTATGTTCTGCTTGTAGTTCCCTTTCTTTTCTTTTCTTTTCTTCTTCTCTCCCATTTTTGTCCTTTAAATTTCTGTAAAATTTGTAGCTTTTCAAGCTGGTAAGTATGTTGTGTTTTGCGATGATTAGGGGAAAGGACTTTTGGGGTGTTGACGAAGCTTGACTTGATGGACAAAGGAACTAATGCTTTGGATGTAAGTTGTTATCCTGTATTAGTTTTGAGGTCTTGCTAGGGGAAATCTTATTACAGCAAAGATTGAATTCTTAATGAGTAATGTAGAATGCTCAAAGATTCACAGTTGAACTTCATAGTTATTTTTCTTTAGTTATAACTCTTACAGTATCAATCAATTAGATATATGCTTTAGTTTAAAGGAAGAATTGAAACATATATGTTCATTTTTGTAAAAGGTTTTGGAAGGAAGATCATATCGACTACAACACCCATGGGTTGGCATAGTGAACCGATCTCAAGCTGACATAAATAAAAATATAGATATGATTATTGCTAGACGTAAAGAGCGTGAGTACTTTGCAACTAGTCCCGACTATGGACACTTGGCAAATAAAATGGGATCAGAGTATCTTGCTAAGCTCTTATCAAAGGTTTGGTTCTAAGTTCTGATTTTTATTGCCTTTCAGTATAATTTTTGTTTTGCCAAAAAAGATCATCTTTATTTACTGTGCATTCTTGTTCTTGTAGCATTTGGAGTCTGTGATTAGAGCTCGTATACCCAGTATCACCTCTTTGATTAACAAAAGCATCGATGAACTTGAGTCTGAGATGGATCATCTTGGCAGACCTATTGCTGTTGATGCTGGAGTGAGCAACTTATCACTCTTGTTATATTATAGATTGTAAATTTTTTTACCATTACGCTACCTTCTACTTACCTATTTTATTTCAGGCTCAATTGTATACTATTTTGGAACTTTGTCGTGCTTTTGATCGAATTTTCAAGGAGCATTTGGAAGGAGGGTAAAGCATTTTGTAAATGTTTTGGTTCTCCCTACTCTGTGATTTTTGTTCTCAATATTATGAATTGGGCTCTGTTTTTGTGAACAAGTCACAATAATTTATTGAGTTACATTATTCCACTAGGCGACCTGGAGGTGATCGTATATACGGGGTTTTCGACCATCAGCTTCCTGCTGCTTTGAGAAAGCTTCCTTTCGATCGCCATCTTTCCATGCAGAATGTGAGGAAAATTGTTTCAGAGGCAGATGGCTATCAACCTCACTTGATCGCCCCAGAGCAAGGTTATCGACGTCTTATTGAGGGGTCCCTAAATTATTTCAGGGGACCAGCTGAAGCTTCTGTAGATGCTGTACGTTGCTCCTTTTGCTTCTCATCTAATTGGACTTTATTGCTAATTTTTTCCCTATTCGTCATTTTTAGAGCGTTTATTAACATGTGAACTTGCATTTAGGTTCACTTTGTTTTAAAAGAACTGGTGAGGAAGTCTATTGGAGAAACACAGGTAAATAATACTGGTTCATTTGGCTCATAGGGTCCTCATTACGAATATTTGTTACGAGATAGATACGTACAGACATGGTTAATTCTCACGTTTTGGTATGGAAATATCAGGAATTAAAGCGCTTCCCAACCTTACAAGCTGAGATAGCTGCTGCTTCAAATGAGGCCTTGGAAAGATTTCGTGAGGAGAGTAAGAAGACAGTGATTCGACTTGTTGACATGGAATCTTCCTACTTGACCGTGGATTTCTTTAGAAGACTTCCTCAAGAGATTGAGAAAGCCGGAGGCCCGGCAGCAACAGCAGCAGCAGCTGCCTCCTCGGGAGGAGATCGATACTCAGAGGGTCATTTTCGAAGAATAGGATCAAACGTTTCCTCATATATAGGAATGGTATCGGACACTTTGAGGAATACTATCCCAAAAGCAGTGGTTTATTGCCAAGTCAAGGAAGCCAAGCAATCGTTACTTAATTATTTCTACACACTCTTAGGGAAGAAAGAGGTATTTCGTTTATTTATTCTCTCTTTCAATTTAAAAAACTTCCGTTTTTCTTATCCTTATAACTGTTGGGTGCCGAATTTGAATCTTCGTCTATACCGATGCTTTAATTGTTGATTTACATCGATGTTGCTCGATGTATGTCAACTGGTTGAGACATACATCCTCAATCAACAATTCTGAAAGTTCGAATCCCAAACTCGATAAAAACTAATAGAGCTATTGTTTTCTTTTTCGACTGGTGATTTTTGGTCATTAACTTGTGAGAATTTTAGAATCATGATTTATTATTGATCTTATCAGGCCAAACAGCTTTCACAATTACTGGATGAAGACCCTGCCCTAATGGAGAGAAGACAGCAATGTTCAAAGAGGCTTGAGCTCTACAAGGCAGCCAGGGACGAGATCGATTCGGTGTCGTGGGCACGTTGAGTTTGGTATATCAAACGTCTTGTATGATACAGCTGAATTTCTTGGATTTGTTTCTATTCTTTTGTAGTAGTTATCTTCAAATGATGTATTTTTAGTTATTATGATATTAACAATGATGGTTGTGGTGATCTTGCATTCCCCGAGTAATATAATATATATATATATATGCGCCCTATATAATTTTTATTGGCCTTGCAACTTTTTATATTATCTTAATCTTTTTGTTGGATAATTTGATTGAATCTAATATGGTGTATTTTTAGTTTGAAGATGATACATGTATTTTGCAGTTTCATTCAAATTTATTTTTCTAACGTTGGATTTGTTTGTGTCTAGACTTGTTATTACTAAAATCACAATTGCTAATAATTATTTTTGAAGTTAAAAAATTTAAATACCCACCCCCATTTTATTTATGTATGTGTGTTTGACATGAAAAATTCCATGAATTAAATATATACCTAATTGTTATTTTGAGATACATTATTTTTTCAGCACAAAATCGTGATTGCATTTCTTATTCACAACTAAATAGTCATATTTGATTTCTCCACGTTTTTGTTCTTAGACCATATTTTTATAATCATTAACTTTTGACATTTTTATAAAATCTTAAACCAAACTATCTCCGAATGAGATATTTGCATAATGGTTGTGGTGGTCTTGAATTTTTTTGTTGAGTTCTAAACCTAAATGATTTTTTATTTTTAAAATTTTAAATTCTAAACAATCTCTATATTCTACATTTAAAATATATTTTTAAAAATAGTAAAATTAATTCTACTATTAAATATTTTATAAAATTTACGCTTTTTAAAAATTCTCCTTAAATTTAAGAATTTTGGAAAATATAAGAACTAAGAAAAATAATATCCTGGAACAGAACATACGTCGGCACTTTGAAAACCAACAAATAAGGTTTGAGTCCTCTCATGGAGCTACGGACCTGACCGAAGAAGCTTTCTCGGAATGAATGGCGCTTGCAGCACCGTCTTCCAGTTCTGCCAGAGCCCTCCCATTAAACTTCTCATCATCCGACGCTTCAATGTTTTCAACGGTTCTGATTTTATACATATATTTTTTGCCTCTCCCTTGCTTGATTATGTTGTTCAGGAGGATGATGAACTTGCCTCTCTCTTACATTGCTGTTCCAATTTCTATTCTTTGGTTGAAATTGACGTTGATACGCGCCGCCGCCGCCGCCATTTCTTAGTTTCCTGAATGATACTTTGGTTATCTATCGAAATATGTTTTCTCACTTCATTTTGAAATCGATTTTTTTTCGCCTGTGGATTAGGAACAAGTAGTAAGATAGAGTACTCGAGAGTTCAATACTTTTTTTGGGGGCTAATTTCTGATATTTGCTATATGTCTTCTTCTTGTGCAGGTATGCACGTGAGTAGGAGTTCTAGGATTTATCCAAATCAATGCTTCTGTAGGTCGATTCAAACTGAAACATATAACGTTGTCCGTGGTAGTTACATACCAAAAACTGAAACAAAGGATCAAAATGAAGCGAAGGTATTTGGTTCTTTTTTCATTTACTTTAATTTTGAGGTTGTGGCATTGTATATCTTAGCAGTGACTGCGACGCTAAGTTAAATTCTGAAGTTCGGAGTTAATTTATTGGAGTTAGTAAGAGCATCTTTGTTTGGATTCAATAGATTTTCTCTTTACTTTTAGAAAACACGATAAAGAGAAAAACAAGATTTCTTACATTAGTTTGAAGGATCCACCATCCACCTTAAACTAAAATTGATTTTGTTGATTAGAATGCTCAGTATCTCATTTCTTTTGCTTGGTTTGTCATATTAGCATTTCATAATTTATACTATCTCTCTCTACCCCTTTTCGTTAGTTTTTAATACTTGCATATTTCACTTGGAGGATATAGCTTCATGTTTACCTCTTTTGCCGTGGTCTTTTACTTGCATTCTAATTGAAAGAATATGGCTTAATGTCTCATGTTCTGGTTTTCCAGAAAAAGGACGAACCATCAAAGAGTCTTGAGAACATGGGTGCATTTCAAAAGCTGCCCATGGTGATGCCATCTATTGATATTTTGCATTCTGCACTAAAGACGGCGAAGAGGGTTAGCCCTACAAAGGGTACTTTTAGTAGCATGCGGTTCTGTTTCAGTGTTTGTTTGGCTGATTGTGTGACCTGATTAGGAGGAAACCGAATTCAAACCACTTGATTGTGTTGACTTTTTTGTTATTTTTTCAGGAATAGCTAATATTGCAAAGAGGGAGAGAAATAGGGGTGCTAAGCAACTTGATACACTGATGAAAGTTTGTTCTTATCCCAAATACCAGTCTTCTTTTCAATCGCTCTAAAAGAATTACCTGGTGCATTATAATTGTCAATGAAATATTGTAAAAGCCAATATCGTGAAATCTTGTTTCCTTTGTTAGGAATTGGCAGTTCGCTTGCGAACATACCTGGAAGAGTTTCCAAAGAAAGAATATCTTCACCCTTATGAATGTTCTCTCATTGAGTTGACACTTGGAGATGGAAAGTATGAAGAGGTATATCATGAAGCAACTCTATCTACGTTTTGCAGTATAAATGTGCCGCTATTTTTCTTGTCCTTCAATATTGAATTATTTCACGAACTTATAATCTTCTAATAATTAGAATCACTGATTTCGACTTGTTCTAAGGTTTTCTTGAATTCTACACATGATATTCTTGTGGTAATTTACATTTGAACTTTGGAAGACTTGAAATCTATTTTCGAAATTACAATTTAATATGTTATCCATGGTTGCTTATGTGAAGAAATTAGTTATTTTGTGAGCCATGTTAATGAGTTTTCGTGTTTTTCCTCGGTTGATTTTCTAAACCTCAAACCTCAATCTGTTGAAATTTACTTGTGATTCTATGACAGAATTCATTTCCATGGGAAACATTATTGTAAAGGATCATCTGCTAAGTAACGTTTCTACAATTAACCTTTAACAGGTCTTGAGAAAGGTTGATACTTTAAGGAAGAAAGTGGTATCTACCGGGAAGGAGTATGCTTCTCTCTGTGCAAAGGTTTTTATTTATTTATTATTTATTAATTTTATTTTGTCATGGTCACTGGTTTCTTCTTTGTTTTGCTTGGTTAAATCTTGTATATTGCAGGTAGTGGAGGTGTAATTTTCACCACTTTTTTACCGTATGAAAATTTTTAAAGCAATCATATTTTAAAAGGAGCAATTTTAGGGAGAAAAATTTTGAGTTAGCAAAACAAAACGTAGCTAAAAAAATCTGTCTACTTGATTAGTTTACCAGTGACTACCCCCACCTCTCTCTCACACACACATTCACAACAACGAAAAGAAAAAAGTTTATTTTTAATTGTACTTTCATGTTCTTTTGCAGTCCGCATCAAAGCGGGATGCTGAGGAAAGTCTTAGTGTGGTTAGTTCTCTCCTTAATGAGGTTTGTTCTTTTTCGAATATGTGAAATCAATTCACATAGCGTTATTTTAAATGCAGGGTATGAAGAAAGTGGAAGAAGCCTATATTCATCAAGCAAAAGCTGTTGATGATCTGTTGCATATTGCAAAGGTATTATCTTATTTTTCTGCAATGGCTAATTGAATATTATACTTCTGTGGTAAAAGATTTGTCGTCTTATTTTTATATTTTTGTATCATGAGCATGAGTCTCTTTTCATCTTTTAAACGAAAAGTTAGGTATATATATATATAAATTATTGAATTTTTTTGTTTTTGGGAGCCAGCGAGCTGTTCTTTATTGCTTAAGGTCATCTAAACCTGCCAGCTGTTAAAAAATTGGAACCTACATTTATTAACAATGATTTTTGATGTGTACAATTCATCAGACTTTACGGGCAATGCCAGTTGTGGACTTGGATAAACCAACCCTTTGTCTTGTGGGAGCCCCTAATGTTGGGAAGTCGTCCTTGGTTCGGATCCTCTCTACTGGGAAGCCTGAGGTGAGGTGTGCTATTATGTTCTATTTTAAACAGTCATGCTTGGAAAATTCTTAAACATGCTTTTAATCACTCCAAACTAATGTATTTTTGAGTTTACACTTTTAAACACAACTTTCTTACATTAAAATTTTTGAAGGATTAAATGGTTGTTTTGCAGTCATTTTGAATACGACAAAATTGATTTTGATCTTGGCCCTGAATGTTGTGACGAATCTTTCTTTCTATTATTGTTTTCCATTAGATCTGTAACTACCCATTCACTACACGAGGAATACTGATGGGTCATATAGTCCTAAACTACCAGCATTTTCAGGTGATATTTTACTCTCGAATACGTGGATAACATATCTCTCCCTCCCTCTCTCGATTCAACTTATTCTCTTCAAATCTGATTGCTGCAGGTAACGGATACTCCTGGACTTCTGAGAAGATCTGATGGTAATTGCATTTTAATGCTTTGGATATCTTCTTGCAAAGAACTATAAATTTCAGTTTTCTTTTCTTTCTAATCCATGCAATAAATTTCAGTTTTCTTTTCTTCTATTTAGTTAAGGGGTTAGTTAAAATGAGTCAAAATTTCTACAACGTCCGAAATATGGTACTCTCAAATTTGTGAATAATACCAATATCGTGTCGGCGAGGGATTTTTTAGAAAAAATAGTGGAAACTATACGATATGATAAATTAAATTTAACACCTCCTATTACATTTATAAATGGTTACCAATGTGTCGGTGTTGGATTTTTTAGGACTGTACGAATTGATAAATTAAATTTACACGTGATTTATAAATGGTCACTATTCATATTTATATTATCAGCATGATGTCTATATTTCTCGATACTTTTGACATAGAGCTGATCTTTCCTCCACATCTCAAGAAAAGAAATGTGCCTCTCAGTATGAATGTCGAACTTATTAACCGACTACGGATCCGCAGATGATAGAAACAATTTGGAGAAGTTAACTCTTGCTGTGCTATCACATCTTCCAACGGCAGTGCTATTTGTACATGATCTGTCTGGCGAATGTGGCACTTCACCTTCCGATCAGGTATCACTGGGCCAATCTTTATTTTCAAATTTAATACAATACCTAAAGTGGGAACAAAAATCAGTACGAATTTATGGTTGTTTGTTTAGTTCAATGACATGTGGGGTTTAGGAATTTAGATATATCTTTAACCAATTGAGCTAGTTAGGTTTAGGTTGTTAGTAGGAATTAATGCTTGAACAAATATGTTTGATTCAAACAGTTCCATATGATAGTGTTCTACAGGGAGAACATCGAACAACCATTAACAATTGTGATATCTAAGTTTCAATGTTCTCTTCTGTGAGAGTTTGAATTTGACATGAACCACATCTCCAAACAGAAATCCGCCAATCCGGCGACTATAACTGACTGGACAAAAATGTCAAATTGTTTTAATTGTTCTCTCTTTCACCCTAATATGCATTGAGCCTATATATTTTACAGTTTGCCATCTACAAAGAAATGAAGGAAAGATATGGCAACCATCTATGGCTCAATGTTGTCTCTAAATGTGATCTTCTGAAAGAGTCTCCTGTAACCTTCAGCACGGAAAACTGTGATCATGACGATATTGAACTACAAAAGTACAGGCGATTTGGACCCGATGGAGCCTTGCTGGTTTCGGTTAAGAATGATATAGGACTTAACGAGGTAATTGTTTGTGCAAGCCTTTTTCTTAGTTATTAACTTGCAGTTCTCGAACGTGAGCTCTTATTATCGAATTGTTAATTCTTGGAATAGTTTATGGTATCAAAAGTTGTAAAAGTGCTTCACACAACAAGAATTGGTTCGTAAAATATTCTAAGATTGAATGCTTCTAATTACTTGCAATATTTGCAGTTGAAAGAAAGAGTACATGAAATGCTGGTTTCCCAGATGACTCGAATCAAAGAACAAAAGGCGACCGAAGAAACATGACATCAATGGAAACCTCTGACCTCGTAGCATCCGAAAAGGTGCACTCTGATGGCGAAACCAGGATTTCAAATCCGTTAGGGCTTGCTACTACAACATTACTCAATGAATGTTTGGAAGACCCCAAACATGGTCATTACTCGCCTCTTTGCAGTATTCTCTATCAAAGAACTAACATGAAGCGAACAGCAATCCCGTAGTTGTCATAGCAATATCGATTTCTTCTTTTTTCCCAGCCATATGCTGCGGGATTTTCCTTTAGAGTTGCCAATATCATTTCTTATTATTGAACATAAGCTCGTTGATTCTGTTGATACCAATATCGGATATCGGTTCGATAGGCTGATCTTGTTTCGAAGAAGCAGAGATAGATGGTTCTTTACTGAATTCATCTAGAGAAACACAAAAACTTGATTAACATAAAAATAATCCATTAGTTTCAATTCCTTACAATCCAACTCTTTTTTCTCAAATCATTAAATTAAACCTTAAAATGAGATAAACTAAAATGAAAATAAAATTACCAAAGATGATATGAAAGGAAGTTGGGGGTGGAGTGGACAAAAAGTTAAGACCGATGTAGAACATCAATGCTAATGCTATTGACACCATTACAAAAACTGGCACCGCCAGAGCCCAGTACCTGCACATAGTATTTCTCATTTCGGTCACTAAACCAAACAATATTATGATTATTGTTATGATCTTATTTTCCTTCCTTATGCACACTTCCTATGAAGAGCACATGCCAATTACCTCCTTCATTAATAGCATGTTTTGTTCTAAATCAGTGAATGTTTGGATCAGCTCATGCACTATTCCTATTTTGACTGTAAAATGAGGTTTAAATTTGTAATTCTAATGGCGAAGAGAATACGAATCGGGCATAGTACTGACCTGCTAGGATAGTAATAGATTCCAATGGAATGAAGGGAAGAGTCAGGAAGATATGCCCAAATCAAGTATATAACTGTAGCAACGACGGTTGAGATTGAACCGACGAAGCCATAAACTTCCGAAGGTTTGGGGCCATGTTCTCCCGATAATCCAAACCCAGGACCTTGTTCATCTCTAGCTCTTCGTCTCTTTGATACACTCAATATTCTTCTAGGGCTACTAACGGAACACGAATCTTCCATTGATCCAATTGATTCCCGATCTTGGTTTTCTCGAGCACAATGAGAAGAAGGGCGTTTCGAAATTAACCTTCTGTTTCCAAGATTGTGAAGGATTTTCAAATCAAAATGGATGTGATTTTGGAATGAATGATAGAAGGATAGAATTTATAGTCCAAAATGATTTGAAAAATCTGAAATTTTTTGGTCCAATTTGGGAAGAAAGATGTAAAGATGGGAGCGCGTGGCGATGGCGGACAGTGAGGGAGTGAAAAACCTACCTGGCGACGAAGATGGGAGAGAGAAATGGAAGAAATAAATATAAATGTACAACAGATTTTATTTTTAACGTTATATATTTCTCCTCATATCATCTTCTTTTTAATTAGTTAATGTGGGGATTTGATCCTATTCACCATAGGTTAAAATTCCATTCATTAATTGTCACATTTGTAATTGTGAAATTGGACTTAAGGCCAAAAAGAAAAAAGCTCGTTGGCAAAAGATTTAAAGTGCAAAAGTGGACCTCGACTTGCTAAGGCAATTAGAATCCATTTGGGAATATTCCAGACTTAGTCGGGTTATGAGCAAGCCAATTCATTGATTAAAAAGCACATCTCCAACCTGGAGCACTTTTACTAATATTGTTTCACATTTTCTCAATGACTAGAAAATTGTAGCTCTAATGTGTAAAATAAATTCAGATGTGATGTAATTTTTGAATTCAAAATGATATTAATTATACATTATAGAAACGTAATTGAAAGAAATAAAGAAAAAAACGAAAGGAATTTAAGATTAAAGAGAACATTTAAAACAATTAATTTCAACATCTTTAAAGAGTGAAATAATAAATAATTAGGATCCCATCCAATTTCCCCTTAGAATTTACTCAAAGAGGAACCAACCAAGGAAATTAAAGAAGAGAAAGACCACCGTAGCCGTTGCAATTACGCGACCTCATATTAACAATTAAAAACTACAAATAAAAATAAAATAAAAGAAACTAAAATAGTAAATTACATAAGTACCCCTGTACCGACCGTAACGCTCATTTTAAGGCATAACTTACGTGCCCATTCTTACGGTCAATCCACCTCTCTATTTAACCCACCCACTGCCCCTCCCTCTATTTCCGCGTTTTCCCTCCTCTTCGATCCTTCTTCAGATCTCTCTCTCTCTCTCTCTCTCCCCCCCTTCGCGCGCGCTCAATTTTCAACTGTAAGATTTCTTGATCTCAAATCCGTCGTTTCATACCTTTCTTCATTGCATTACTTCTTCTTTGATCTCTGCATTGCCTTTCCTGTTTCCGCTTTAATTTTGGTCCTGATTTGTCTGGATCCAGTTCTGTCTTTCGTCTGCCGTTGTTAATTCGTATGGAGGATTAAGAAATTTTATAGTTACTGAGGTGTTACTTGTGTTTTTTGACTTCGTTTCATGTTTACTTTATTAGATCTGGCTTTGAAATTTTTTTACCGCCATTTTTTTGGTAGGCAAATTGAGATTGAACTGATAAGTTTTGGCTTATTCGCTTGCATTTTCTTTGTTCTGTTTATTCTCTAAATGATGATTATGTTCTATTATTTGTTGGCTTTTTTTGACCTAATCTTCATTGACGAGAGTACGATTAGTGTTTTGGATGTTGTGAAGTAGTGCATGCTTTTATTTCTGGATCCTAAATGTTGATCTTATACTGTTTTATTTGTTTATATGGATAACCACGTCAGGCAAGTTGGATCTGTAAGAATTCTATTAAAGCTGATATGATATTCATATTAATGTTTGGAAGATTTCGATCGGTATTTTTTTCTTCAGTGTTTGAGGATTTAGAGAATAAGTAGATTGAGGATATATCATTTCATGTCATTAACGTTTTAACGATATATGTACTGTGCCTATTGTTCTTCCGACTTATCTTTTTAATTTCAGCATGAAAGTCATATCTCGTTTTGATTCAATTTCCTGTTCTCTTCTCCTTGCTTGAGTGCTCAAACCTGATTTTGAATTATTTATATCTGGTTTCTGTGTAGATAGTTAGTTCTGTTTAGAATCAGTGTCATGGGGACTGTCGTTGATGCTGCTCCAATCAAGGTACGTTTTGACCATGTTTTTACTTCTTATATTGAGGATTTTCCTGGACGCAAGTTTTGTGAGATGTTTGTAGTTGCTTTCTTCTTAAATGAAAATTTTAATCCTGAATTTTTAGTACATCTTCTTCTGATCTACACGATTGAAATATAATTACAGGTAACAAATGGAGGCTTAGCTGAGAAGAAGCCTACAGTTGTCTTTGTTTTGGGTGAGTCTACTTTTCAACGGTTCAATGAATTCATAGGTTCTGTTTTGGGCACTAAATGATTGTTGGATTATCTATTTAACAGGTGGACCAGGAAGTGGCAAGGGTACTCAATGTGCAAATATTGTCCAACACTTTGGGTACACTCACCTTAGTGCTGGTGATCTACTCCGAGCAGAGATAAAATCTGGCTCAGAGAATGGGTATGAAACATGTCCTGGCACATATGTTGCCATAACTTGATATGCATTTCGTGTTGTATTAACACTTGAAATTGAATAATCATATTTCAGTTTAGGTTCTTGTTCTGTATTTAGCTAATCAAGTTACTAAGAATTTATTATACTTCAACATTTTATTCTTTAGTAGATTGGCAGATCATTTACTGTCAAGAAGTTGAAAATTTTGGATTATATTTGGGTTATAAATTATGATCATTTTAATTCTCACTTCCCAGCATTGTATTTGAAAGAGTTGAGTATTTGTGCGGAGGGTTGACATTTAAGTTAATTATACAGTTATCTTTTTTCCAGTATTGATTTTTTTCTAAATGTGAATACGTCTCTATCATATACTATCTGGTAAATATAACTGTTTCACGCTTTACAGCATTATACATTGTCCCAACTTCACCACTTACATTGTATATGGTATCTGCTGATTCTACCATTTTATTTCTTTTATTAGCACGATGATTCAAAACATGATCAAAGAAGGGAGGATTGTTCCTTCTGAGGTCACCATAAAGCTTCTTCAGCGAGCTATAGAGGAAACTGGCAATGAAAAATTTCTTATTGATGGATTTCCTCGTAATGAGGAAAATCGTGCTGCATTTGAAGTAGTTGTAAGTTAATTTTCTCTTTTTTCTGGCCATAGCTTTTTCATATATAAAAAAGAAAAAAGAAAAAAAGATCCGATCTGTATAATGTACAATCCAAGGCAGTGCTTGATTCAACTATACATTTCATTGATGTTTTGCAGACAGGCATTGAACCATCTGTAGTCCTGTTCTTTGATTGTCCTGAGGAAGAGATGGAGAAGCGCTTGTTGAGTAGGAATGAGGTTTGATACGATTAATTTCTCTTGTATTTAAATCTGTTCTTTGAAAATGTAATTTCACGTTATGCATTTTCTTTATGGATATAATTCAGGGAAGAGTGGATGACAACATTGAAACAATTAGGAAGCGATTTAGGGTTTTCTTGGAGTCTAGTATTCCTGTGATTCAATATTATGAATCCAAAGAGAAAGTTCGGAAGGTTTTTTATTCTCAGTCCACACTTCAATACTTTTTTATTCTTCTATTTTTTTAATTCTAGATTTTGAACCATGTTCTACTCTTTTTAGATTGATGCCGCGAGGCCTGTTGAGGAGGTGTTTGAATCCGTTAAAGCTGTTTTTACTCCAAAAAGTGAAAAGGTAAGTTTCCTTGATGTGCTATAATTATAATTTTCTTCAACACGTCTTGCAATTTTTTAATAGAAAAGCTGGAACTCAGCCTTGATTTTGTTGTTGAGGAACTCAAAGTTTCAATTGTAGCCAAATTTAGGAATTTGATTCTCAAAACCATGATTGAGAACATAACTCACGCAGTCACGCTAAGGATCTGTTTATTTGTAGGGAATTTGATAGTCCAATATCTTTACATGTCTGGTAGTTTGATGTGTCTGGAAATTATGATCTGTGGTTGTTTAATCTCTTTACATATTAGAATATTGCCTTTTGACCTTTTGGCTAGTGCACAGAAACCATACATGCAATTCATTAGAAATTATTGTCGTAATTTGGCTGTTAATTTCACGACCTTCAAATATAAAATACATGGTTGAAAGTATTTTTGGGTTTCTTACACATCTAACTATTGTGAAAGTCGTAACCAACCATGCTCACCCACACATCTAACTATTGTTATGTACTGATGTTGCTCTGGGTTTCTTTGCTGTAGGCTGACTGAGGATAACTGCCCAATAGTTTTTGCATTGTTATCTTTGAGGTAACCCTGCAATCACAAACTTCACAGATCAGCTCATCGTTTCTGTAAAATTCTATTGTAATTGTTGATCATTGAGTTTAGTCTAATGAGTCCTATCTTTCCTCTTGGCTCGTAGAATATATCTAAGTTCATGAATGCAACTTGTAAAAAAGAAGTTTCATAGGTTTAAGTTCCATAGGTTGCATTTACCCCATGGTAACATTTGGGAGTTTCTAATTTTTTTTTTTTTTTTTTTTTTGGTATTGGTAGGTATTGATTTTGGTGGCAGCATCAGAGTTGGATGTTTAGGTTCTTTTCAATACAAGGAGATTAACCATATTCTTATTATTGTTACCGTACCTTTTATTACTAAGATTTGTAATAGTAATTAGGAGGTTCGAAAGAAGTGTCTATGTCTTTATATTCTTCTTATTAAGATTGTATCCATTGATTTAAATAATAAAAGCATGTATTGGTTCTCTATTATTCAATGATTTTCTATTCTCTTGCATCGCTCCACCCCATCCCTATCTCTAACGTTAACGCTGCCACATAACCTCCAGCCACTTTTTGGCAGCTTCTTTACACATTTACAAATAAAAGGACTCATCGTCAAGGGGAGAAATTGATCATTGCAGCTACGACTGTAAGACCCTCCCACTTGTAAATATATATCTGTAGGTTAAATTATAAGTTTAGTGTCTAAAATATGTTAAATAGGTCTCTAAACTTTCAAATTCGAACTTTGTGTTTTATACACAATATGGAAAGTTCAAGAGATCTATTTTACATTTTAAAGTCTAGAAATTATTAGATGAAAGAATCAATTGGACACAAGCATAACACCTTACAACCAAACTTGTAATTCAACCAAATAATATTCCTTAATACGTGTTTAAAAAAAACACTTGTTCAATTTTTATAGAAGCAATAATTTCGTCTATAAATTTGTAACAATTCAAAACCTCTTCAATATTAAATATTAGGAATAAAATGTTACTTACATGTAAGTTTGGAGATAAAAAATGGACATTTTTAAATATAGCAAAAAATTGAAACTATAAATTGAAACTATTTACAAAATCTAGTAAAATCTACTTGATTTTTATTACTCATTTAAGTTTTTTTTGCTATATATTATTAGCATAGTAGAGAGAAGACCAATTTGTGTGGAGAAAATGCATAGCAAAGTCTATACAAATATAATACCATTCTCCTTAATAGTATCAATAACAATTCCAACTTTGTCTTGAATTCTTTCCATGCTTGGAGGATCATAAGACATTGCAAATACATCAGCTTCTTTACATCTCTCAGCAATTAGGTTCCCAATAATCCTACAGGCATTGTCATCAGTGGGTGATGGTAATGAATACCTTAAATCCTTGCAATTAGTGCTTGCTGCTGAAACAACCTTGCTTGTTCCTCGATGCATCACTTTGGCATGGATGAACCTCCTTGAAAAGTAAACATCCAAAACAAATGGTCTCATGTACATATCTGTTCTTTGCTTCCATGATTTCTTATTCCCTCTTTTTGCAGCTTCTCCTCGAGATCTTCGTGTCCAGGCTGCTGCTTTAATCAAAGACTTCTGCAAAATGAAAGTAAGTCGTAAACTCCATGAACTATTTTCTTCTTTCATGAATGTTCTGAGTTCAAGACTTGCATAATGTGGAACAAGTCATATTTGGGGTTTGCGTCCTCCAACAGTCTTATATCTGTAGGTTTTAAGCTTAATTGTCTAAATTTTCATTTGAAAAGGTGTGGACAACTTACCTCTTCAACGTCTCCATGGTTGATATGATATTATTTTCTTTGGTTTCACCCAAAAAGACTTCGTATATATTAGTAAAAAAAATTGTCCTCACCTAGATGTTATAGTATTCTACTTTGTTAGCCAATAAGGGATTTTGGTTGCACTCCCAACTATCCTCCCTTCGAAGCAATACCTTTTTTTGGAGTACTTGGTCAATCAATGGTTACCCGTAGATCTCCCATGTGACCATGTCACTGAAGCTGACTATTTCATTCTTAGGGAACCAATGATTCTAATACTACAATTAAGCTGACAATAGACCTCTCTAACATCTCCACAACAACATGATATATCCGATTTTTTGTATAAATTTTCATAGTTTTGCTTTTAATTTTACTTTCCCTTACAACAACTCGCATGGATCTCTTACTCACATTCTGGTATATTCCCACAATCTTCTCCTACTAGTCAATGTGAGACTTGGTAGCATACCTTTCTCTAATATCATAGCCATCTCTCTGTCTGATCTAAACTTCTAAATGGGACTTTGACCTACAGAATATGGTATCAAACATTGATATGTTGTTGAAACATCGACTGTTATATCCTAAAGAATCCACGAAACTCAAATCATAATATTACCCAGCTTAGAACGCCGATTAGTCATTTGCTAAACCCAAAAAATTCCTCTAACTATTCTCCTCACAAAACGATGGAAAAAACTAGTTTCCTTTGCTCTAGACATTTCGTCGAACACCATGGCTGCTGCACAATCCAAATTAAAATGGCATTCCTCTTAACCGTCGAGGTATTCGAAAGCCTTTGTATTCAAGTTCATAGCCTCTCCAAAACAACGTAACTATACAGATTTCCCACACGAGCACCACAATCAAACCAACACTCGCGATTAGTTTCGAAAAAATTCCATCAGTTTTTTTCGACATTGAGATTGTTTTCTTTTGTTCTTTTCCCCTTTTATGTTCGTTTTCGCAGGGACGACAGAGAAATGCGTGGCTAACTGAAAGTGGAGTAGAAGAGAGAAAACATACTGTATTGTGAGTTGAAAGAGAAGGTGCTTTAATGGCGTCGAAGGAGATGGAGAGCTTGGAAAAAGAAGATGACCATGAACTAGATGTGGGTTTCTGAAGGAAACTGGACACGAATGTGGCTGCCGATGACGATGACTCGGGAATTGATGTGCTTAACAACATCTTTCACTTTCCTTTAAGGATTCGCTTCAACTTCCCTCCTGGTATGAATCCAATCTCCCTCCTCTTGCTTTCTGTGCTACTCTCTTAATCTGATTTATTTTTATTATTATTATTAGGTGGCTGCTATACTCATTTTCATATTTTCTACTTTTATTAATGAATAAAATGAAAAATGTTTTAAAAAGTCAAAATAGTTTACCCTAATTATGATTGAATAAAATTAAATTATCTTAAAAAGTCAAAATAATTTACCCAAATTATGATTGAATAATTATCATAATTTAGTAGGACGAGAGTTTAGGGATGGAGTATTTTCTAAAATATATTAGGTAATCTGAATGAAAATTAAAATAGTTGAGATTACGATACTTTTGAGGATGTTTATTAGTTTTGCTATAAAATTTTAAACATAGACAGTTAATATAATTTGTTATACATCCTTTCAACTTTTAAAGTTTTAAATATAATTATGGGAACTTTAGAACTCATTAACCTAATTCATTAAGTAAATTAATTCAAACAACCATTGCTATTTATTTCTAAAAAATAGTTTGTTTTTCTTTTTCTATTTTTGTAAAAACCCTAATTATGTTATAAAAAATATTTAAAATATAACTTAATTATTAACCTTCTAATTAGTTTATATTTATTCAATTAATTTTAATAAGTAATAATTAAGACTTGGCTCTTGAGTTGGTAAGGTCCGGTTTAGTTACTATTTTATTTTTCATTTTCTGTGTTTGAAAGATAAGTTTATTTCCTCCCATTTTTTTTAGGTATAATAATTGAATTTTTAACCAAATTAAAAAACAAGAACAAATTTTAATTTTTTAAAAAAATTTAACTTGGTCTTTTAAAACATAATAATAATAAAAAAAAAATAACAAAATGAGAAAATGAAAAATTTAGTGATGGCAAGAATTCTCATAAACCTAATTAAAAAAAAAAAAGCTAAAATCAAGAATTACTCTTTTCTCTCCTTATATATATATATATATAAACACGATAGTTGACCAAAAACCATATTCTCTGTAGTGTGGGCAAAAAGAATCATATAATTCCCCCCCAACTAACAACCATGAATTACTCTTTGTAATTATTAGCATGAAATCTTCACAATTCACACAATCACAACTCTTATATACTTTCTTTCATTATATTGATGAATTTTCTCACACAACAAAGTCATGACTCCAAATTATAATTTGGAACAGAACCAAAGTAGTTTACCTACCACAAACACCAAAGTAATTTCCTAATTTAACAACGTACTTACTCACACCTAATAATATTATAATATAGAAAACTACAAACTACGGCTAACCATTAGGCAATGAGGGTGTCTAAAGTCTGAAACCCATGTCCAAGTGTTGCCTTCCAAACTCGATCGATATCGGACAATCCATAGCCACATTCGTGCTCTGTCCACCCCTCCATTGCATGCACCACACCAGCAATGCGCCATGCGCTCATCACTCGCCTTGGTAACCAATTCTGCATCCCATGAAATTAATGTTCATTTGGCCCTATCCTATACTTATACTAATCAAAATACATATGTAGTTTGATCATTTAATGTAAAGTAGTGTATTTGTATATTGGTTGTGAGTGGTGTGTTTTACCTCACAAGAATGCATGTTTTCAAGGGAAGGAGGAGCTTTCATTGCAGGAGTGCAGTGGTAAAAGCAATCTTTCCGTACAATCTTTGGAGGGAATTGAGAGAAAGGGATGAAAGTTGTGCCTTTTGGAGCCTTCAGCTGTTCTTCATCTGTAAGTCCTTCTCCCACCAACCATATCTGCCATCAAAATTCATTATCTATATATGATCACCTTTAATTGTCTCATATGAAACCTTATTAAATTTAAATAAAGCATGATTCATTAAGAAATTAAAACCAAAATATAGAATAATTTTGGAAGTCGTCATACATTGTGAGAATGGCCTTTTGCAAGAACTAGAGTGCCTTCATAGTTGTTGGAAGCTTTGTTGAGCTTTTTATAGTGTTGTTCATTCAAAACACCAATCTGAATGGCTCTTTTGGAAAGGGAACGATAGAGTGCAAAGGCCAACTTTGTAATTTTTCCTGTGAGAAGGACTTGTGTTGCAAATTTGGGAATATTATTGAGCACTACAGCCACAGCCAAGCTACTCCCATCCACCACCCTAACTTTTAATTTAGGGTTTCTTTGAATATAAATCTCTCCATATTTGTTCAGCTCTTCTCCCTGCAAAATTATATATATATATATATATATATATATGTTTGTTACTTGTTAGTTTGGGTTTATATATATATATATGAAGAAATGATGAGTTGCTTGCCTGATTCAAGAGGCCTAAGGTCAAGACTTTACAGCCCTTCTGATCGGCATTGGTTATAGCTTCTTCAATCAAGTTGTTTATTGATTCGGTTTCCCATTGAAGTAAGTACTGCTCAAATAAGTTCAGACTCTATTTGTTAGATACCATATTTGTACTTTTAAAACTTACACACTTTTAATCGTAGTTTTCATAATATTGGAATTCTTAATCAAATTAAAGAAAAATAACTAATTATTTAGAGTTTGTTTGATAACCATTTTGTTGGTTAAAATTAACACTATTTCTAACTTCAAGTTTCTTCGTATGAGCCCATGGTTTAAAAAATCAAGTCAAATTTTGAAAACTAAAAAAATATAGTTTTTAAAATTTTGTTTTCTTTTTCTTAGAATTTGTCTAAAAATTCAATTATTTTACCTAAAAAATCAAATTGGGGAGGAAATATGGTTGATTTTCAAAAACAAAATGGTTAACTTAAATTTTTAAAAATACTAGAAAGCTCACAATAAAGCTAATAAATAAATAAATAAATAAATAAACAAACAAACAAAGTATATAAAAAATTAAAAAAAGAAATGAAATAGTTATCCAATAGAATAAGAATAGTTTTTTTGTTTACCTTTTATTATTAAAAATTAAGCATATCAATCTAATTCCTAACAATGTATATTTATTTTCAAAAACTAATTTATAAATCTTCAATATACATATTTAAAATAAAAACTAGTTATAAAACGAGTCAAATGGTGTTTTTGTCCTAAATATTTTTAAAATTTTAATTCGACTCCACTCTAGATTTAGCAAAAAAGAAACTGTCACCTGAACGTTAAATTTGGGGATGGCCCATGTTTGCATCTTCAAATTTTCAAGTTGGTTGCTTTCAACAATAAATGTACTACCATAGATCCACGTCAGCAGCATGGTGATTGGGGACAGCAAGCAGAGATACCACGTGGAGGTGTGGGGCCTGGATGCCAGCTCTGCAAATCCTAGCCGTAGATGATAAATGGAATCGGGAGTTGTGAGGTGAGTCAGATGGACCACGTCAGCAAACTCTTCGTCTCTGTCTAGGGATTTGAAGTAAAGATCATGGGTAGATTTGTGGACTGTGGCGTAGAGGTAATCGTAAAATGGCATGAAAAGGGAGTAATTGGTCCGGAATTGGGTGTGATGCAACGAGTGAAACCTGTTTTTACTCAACAAAAACAAACTTTTTTTTTTTAATTAACTATTCTTTTTTAATTATATTCAAATATTAATTTTCCACTCTTTACCATTATATTTGCATTTGTAATGATGTTTTCTTTTTCCTTTTAATTTTACTTTTTAATTTCGATATTTTCAAATATTCAATTTTAGTTTTTATCGTCTTAAATTTAATCTTTATAAAGTTTATAAAGTTTAGTTTTTCATGTATTATATTTTTTTCTAGTTATTATTATTATTATTTAACAAACTTTGAATTTTTTTTAAAAAATATGACTAAAATTTAAGATTTATTGATAATTCATTAACCGAAACACAATAAATGATAATGTTTGCCCTAAATTAATTATAACGGTAGTTTAAGGGCATGGTTAGAAGTAGTTTTAACTAAGACTAATTATAATGAAAAACAATTTTAGAGGTAATAATCAAGTGTATTGCGATATTTTTAAAAAATTGAAAATATAGTAAAACTTATTGTTGATAGATTTTTTCTTATAGTCTATCATACCAATATTTACAATATGATCTATCATTCATAAAATTTTATCATTGATAGACCACACATTCTGCTATATTTTCGATTATTTGTTTATATATGCTAATACTTTAAATCTAATCTTATGGTTATATTTGCCATTATTGATTTTTATAAAATTAAAAGACGAGTTTTATATGTTCCAGAAATTTAACCATTATTACTAAAGACTTTCTACTTCAGACATATGTGAACTTTTATCTATATATATATATAATAGTAACAAAAATAAGAAATATTTCTTTAAAAAAAGAAAAGAAAAATTAAGGTGCAGCTCATCCAATTATTCAAAGTTTGTCAAGTGAACTCAAAAGGATAGGAACCATCAAAATGCATCAAAAGATTGCTTGTTTTATTAAACAAAAGGACATAATGAAAATTAAAAATGTTGATTATAAATTCGATCCTAAAAAAAAATTAAATTTTAGTTCATCTAGTTTGATTAAAGCCTAAACTCAAACCATGAGGACGTCATAAGGATTGTCTATGAAATTTTATCAAAATTATTAAAGACTAAATTCAAATTTGTAAAATGTTAGCATTAAATTCTTAATTTTCCAACTGAATTTGCAATAATTTAACCAAAGTAAATTAAAGTGCGAGAGAGAGAGAGAGAGGGACTTACGATGGAGTATAGAGGAGGAACTTGAGGGGAGGAAAGAGAGTGAATAGACGATTGGGGATGAACTCAAAGTTGCAGTGTCCCATATAGTTCATGAAGTCAATGTAAGTAATATAAACAACATAAGCTCCCACCGACATTGTTCCACTAAACACTGCCGTCATAATTGGTATTGCAAACAGAACAAAATATGCAAATTCCTCTGCAAATGGATGTATCACAGCTGTGTCCATGATCACCAAAACACCCATCACTTAAAAGCTTAATTTTGTATTAATTACGCTAACACCTTCTGTACATTAACATTGCTAAATATATATGAACTTAATTTCAATATTTCAAGACTATCAAGAAAACTGTAAAAGAGTAGAGCAGCTACCACTTTTCTTGTTTAACTTTTGTTATCATGAAGATTCTCATAAAGCCATTACATGGGTAATTTGTTAATCACATTAAACAATGAGTTTAATTTGGTGGACTTTTGTGTTTTCTCCGTTCTTAAATTGCATCTAATCTCATGCATTATTCCTTTCTATTCACACATTGAAAAAATTTAGAAATAATACATGAAATAATCACAAATTTTTATTTGACAATTACCTAGGGCTAGATGGTTTTCTTTTAGTTAATTAATCTCCCCAGCTTCAATAATTTTCTATTTGTTGCTTATAAAAGCTCACATCGTTGCTAGAAATTTTTGCCTGCAAACTATCATGTCATAAACCCCCTTTTCACCAACTAATATTAGTATTAGTCAACGAGAAGGATACAACTAAACTGAAAAGCTTTTAAAACAATAAGAACTAAATAGAGAAAAAGAAAACGCAAACAAGAGAGACTAAACCCATAAATTCTATAGCAATAAATTTTCTTTGTAGCTTTATTAAATATTAAATGTAGTTGGAAAAAAATAATGTCACAGAAACGTAAAAGACTCTAACAATTTTGTTATTGTATTTTTAAATTTGAAATATTTCGAGTTATTTTATATCTTACAATTTGTATCTATGTATTTGTTATCATAAAAATATTAAGTTTACCCATTGATTGATAAACTAATTTAATGACAATTATGTCATTAAGTAACAAAAATAGATAATTAATTTTTATGATAAAGACTTATTTTTATAATTTTTTTATAAATAATAATATGTTTTTTTATGATAATGACAATTATGTCATTAAGTAACAATTATCAATAATTAATTTTTATGTTAATAATAATAATAATAATAATAATTTGAAACATTTTATAGGGAAATGAAATACATGTGAAACACAGCTAGCTAAACTAATTAAGAAACTATATATCCCTGCGTAATTACTACAGGAAGAAAAAAAAAAGTACCCGCATTTAAGGGCATGTTTAGTTTATACAATGCTTTATGTTTTTTAAAAACATTTTTTTACACAATTTTCCAATATAATAAAAGGAACCAAAAAGCAAAGTTTTAGATTTTATCAACGGTATTTACCAATATCTATCATTGATTTAAAAAAAATTATATCTTATAAACAATAACTTCCCTTGTTATATTCAAAATTTAAAAGTTAAAATATAGAATTACAACGAGTAAAGATTAAAAAAAAATAACTATTACTTCTTTCATGATTGATGATTTAAGTATTAAATATATTTTGAACAATTATATTTTACTTCGATACTAACTCTTCCATATTGTATTGAATCCACTGTTTTTAAATTTTTGTTCTTAGATTATCTAAGAAACAAGGCGTTTCCATTATATCATTAAAAAAATATAAAATAAAAAAACCACAAATTGTATTAGTTTAAATATTTTTTAAAATTAATTGTAACATCGAAAACTCAGCATTTTTGTCCACATCTATGAACAAAATATACACAAATTTAGATGCATTTATTCATCAGATCCAATATCAATAAACTACTAAAACTAAGTCAGAATTTAAATGCAGGGAGAAACTTCTATTTTTGTAAATAAACTTGAAAAACCAAAGGAGATTGATAAAGGAAAAGGCTTACATGTAATTGGCTCTGTAACAATGGAGGAGTGATGATGAGAGTGGTAGCGAGAATAGAGATAATGATGATGCAAAGCTCTGTGAAACCAATAATACAGAAACTCCACTGGCCCTGCGTGTAGCAAAAACACCATTACCACTCCATCCGTTCTCCATAGAGGAAGATTTGAAGCTTTCTCGATACAATTGCTTGTAATGTAAAACAATACTCCATTCAACAGTATTTGATCGTCCCTGTTCAACCAAAAATTCATATATACTTCTGTTTCAATCACTTTCAGAGAATAGATATTGTTCACAGATAGTTCCATATAAGCTAAGAAAAATATACGTGTAATTTAATAACAGTCTCGTTTTCTCTGTCTACTTGTTCGAATTCATGAGCGTCTATTCAATAATTTTCACAATATAAATTGTTCGCAGATAGTTTGATATAGCAGGAAGAATGTACGTTTAATTTACCGGTTTTGTTCTCTGTCTACTTGTTCGGATTCATAAGCTTCTGCTTCATATAATTTTCACAACATGAATTGTTCGCAGATATTTCGCTAAAGCGGGAATATATACGTTTAATTTAATTACCAGTTTCCTTCGCTGTTTACTTGTTCGAATTCATGAACTACTATTCAATAATTTCACAGTATAAAATGCTCACAGATAGTGAATTCGATAAAAGCAGGAAGAATATACGTTTTGTTTACCAGTTTCGTTCTCTGTCTACTTGTTCGAATTCTACGCCCTTGTCGACGATCCGTGCGGTGCCTTTTGCAGTTCGATGACGAGAAAAAGAGATCCATATTTGGCTATGGATCATCCTCCACAAAAGAAAAGGAAAAATCAAGGGATATGAAATGTCTCTCTCCGTCGCATCCTTCGCTATGTAATGGTAGAAACTGTGAATCACGCCAGGAGCCAAAACAAGATACTACAACCGGAAATTTCCGCAACGATTCAGTTTCATTTCAACAAACTTCAGTCAATAATGAACATGCAAAGCAGATAAAACATCCACAAGACTAAAATTCTTGTTCATGCTGAGATTTTCAGTTTTTTTTTTCTAATCGCGAATCGGAATCCCTAGCACACAAAAATTACAGAAAATCAAAAGATCGAACAGAGATTTAAGGCTGTGAATCATCAATAACTGATCATACTTAGAAGTTCATTTTAGTGAAACATATAATAATGTTCATTTTAAAAAACAGATTATATGCATGAGACGATGCGTCGATAATGAAGGAACATATATAGATAACAATGGCGCGGTGAGCAGAATTATACGAAGGAAGAAAGAAGAAAGAAGAAAAGAAAGAGCAATAGAGAATGAAAAGAAACCTTGAAGCTTCCAAGAGGCTTCCATGGCCAATCAGTGAGAATCCCGGGCGTAGATGCCATTTAAGCTCCAGTTTTCCTTCAGTTTCTCAACCTCTTTCGTCTGAAGCTCCTTTTATAGAGGGAAAATTCAGTTGGTTAATGTTCAAAGTACTTTTTACCGCCTTCGTATTAAAATTAAAATATCTTTCATCTCTATGCTTTTTTATTATTCATTTTAAAATATAAAATATAAAAAATAAACAAATAAAATTTTAAAATATAACAAAATCTTAATCTATTAATTTATAAAATCCAAAATTTTATAAATATTTTTAATTACTTCTAATAATTATTCCTTTGCCTTATTAATATATACTTTCTATATAACATATCTATTCATTTAAAATTATTATAACTTATCTATTCCTTTAAAATCTAATATCATAATTTACGATAAAAAAAAAAAATTAATTACAACCCTTACATGAGTTAATTCTTAATATTTTAAAATATACATAGAAATTGAACAAAACTCAAAATAGTAGAAATGAAAAATCAATGTTCAAAAGTAATAAAACTTGGATTGAGAAATAGATGTAAATTTGATTAAATGGATTTGGATTAAAATTTGAGAAATGAAAGCATTTTTATAGTATGGGGACTGGTAGATGGTTAAATGCAAATTACCCTCAGGTTGTATCTCTGTATCATTCTGTGTATATTAAAATTTCAGTGCCCATTTCTGGAAACTCTATTCAAACTTTAATTTCGTTTTCTAATTTCATTTAAATCACTTCTCAGAGTTTGATATTATATTTATTACCTACGATGACCTCTTTCTTTCTTGGATGTACACGTGAAATGAAACATCCAACCCATAACATTTTGTTATATTTGTAATTCTTTTTCTCTTGTTTGAAAATAGACCTAAAACCACATTTTTACTCGAACAAAATTGTGATAGAATAATGTGGATAAAGAAAATGAATCATATTTGATTATTTTTTTGTGTGTGTTTGCATTTGTACTTGATATATTTGTGACTCACATCCAAATCTACAAAATGTGATTGACAAGTTGAGATGTTGAGAATCTTGGACCAAATAGTCGTTTGAGTTTAATAGACTCTAATACTATTTTGGAATACTTTGGCTTTCTGTTATATTTTGTGATATTGAATACAATATTCAAATATATAGAAAAACAGAGATGGAAAACTTTTACCCTTTGACTCACAAACACTGAGGGATAATTATCGTTAACTATTACGATACTGTTATAATTATCGCTTGGCATCTTTATTTATACCGCTATTGTTATCACTTAACCCTCAAAGGTATAGATAGAGGTGACAGTAACAGTAAATTTGCTAAAATACAAAATTTTAAGTAAACGAGATCAAAAGTAATTCAATTACACATGCGATTAAAGTTCAATTGTAAGTAATCTATATATCAATGAAATTCCATTACGATGGCTCCAATTTTCAATATAGTTTATGTGACTTTTGAAAAATGTCATTACTATTTCTCGTAACTCCTTTTCTAGTCCTATAACCCATTTTACGTCAACCGAAATGTGTAAATGAGTCGTGAAAAAAGTTTCACTAATGTGCACATATCTTATAGTTATGACCAAAACATCTTTATTTAACCTATTTACATTTTTTTTTCATCCAAATGTTGGATTGTTTATGAAAATACATTGGCAAAAATACAAACAAACACAAACAAAAAATAACATTATTAAATTAAAACGTCAAAACCATTCCATAAATAAAATTTTAAAATATATATTATTCTTTTTTTAATTTTTGTCCCTTGAATTTCAAATAAAATACGTAGCTCTCATTTTCACATCTAGTAAAAACATATATATTATTGAATATTAAATTATCTAAAATATAATCAAATTATGGACCTTTTTTTTTTCTTTTTATTAGGGACATTTTCAAATATCTTGACCTAAATTTTATAATTATTACTATAAGTTCAATTATCCAATTAATAGTAATCGTCATGGTTTTAATTACATAATAACTGTTATTCCTAATTACTTTTCTATATATACCACATCTAAGATCGGGTGATCTAGTAAAAATGTTTTCAAATAGAAATAGTTGAATATGAAGGTAATAATTAGACGAATAATTTCTTAACTAAGATATGTTTAAGTTGACATTCTAAATCGATCCACTAGGCCTAAGCTAGAAATTTTTGCTTATTGAAAAGCTTTCACCGATTGAGTTTTAAATATTTTTTAAAATTTAACGTTGTTTGTTAAGTTCTATCGTTCTTTTTTCAATCATATAAAACCAGCAAATGGCAAACATGACCCATTGAAAGTAATGTTCTTTAGTGGAAAAATTAATCAAATAAAGATGTTTGCTAATAATAGATTAAATAAAATTGGTTGAAGATTATAATAATTAAAACAAGCTCAATGCTAACATTATAAATTCTTCCTACGTGGAATTTGAATTTCCTCTCCTATACTTATTTTTATTTGAAAGAACAAATAATCAATAATAATAATAATAAAACGTACACAAAAAGTTCAACTAATTTATCAAAACGAGAATAACAACACACAACTATGTCGGTCGGCCTAAACCCTAAACCCTAAACCCTATATAGTGAAAGATAAACGTACAAAGGCTAGCATAAAATACTGAGTTTGCAATTCTCTACACCAATTAAAGAAGTTGGTGAGGGTGTGACAGAGAGGATTTAATTTTGGCTAAGCAAAAATCCCTTTTGCCAATTCAATAATTAATTCTTACTCTTTCTTCTCATTCTCCTTTCTAGTGAAAGCATTTAGTAGAATGCTCATTTCATGCAAAGAAGGGAAAGATGGAATTTATTGTTTGAAATATGCATATATATATATATTTATATTCTTATTTTAAATTTGGTCAGAAAATGGAAAGAACAAATTAATACAAATGACAATTTTGAAAGGTTATCTATTCTACTTTGGCCCATTTAAAAAGAAGGCATGAAGTTTTCCATGGGCTTCACATTACACAATCTGAAATATGTTTTCAAATCAATTTGTGTCATTGAATAGACAATGGCACAATGTCATTGTTGTATCATATTATGTTTTCTTATAGACATTGAGCAATTTGCTTAGACTGATCTAAATGTTCATAAGAGAAACTAATTATGATACATTTATCTAAAATGACCATTCTAAATGTCAATTTAATTTAACTAGCATTCAAACAACTACGATTCCACGCGTTATCATTTCAGGGAAGTCGAATCAAATGAAGAAGTTAAGAAAGTATCAAATTTACAATATTCACAAAACTTTCTAATCTCAACTAAGTTGTTAGATTTACACTCCATTTTCAATTCTCTATGTTTAGATCTAAACAAGTTAATTGGTTTTTTTTGAGCAATTTATTATAATTAATTGACTAAATAATTTTCAAACATAAATTATAATTTGGTAATTTTAAAATCACTTTTGAACCAAATGAATGATTAAAAATCAATTTTAAACATTTGAAAACTATTTTTAAAAATTATTTTGTCCCAAAATTTTTTTCTTCTAAAATCATTACTCCAACGAGAATTTCGTGTATTACAATCAATTTAATTCATGTTTTGCATTCAGTCAATGCCATCAACAACACAGTTAGAAGAAAATAGACATAACCTATTTGTCATTTAATCCATCTAACCATTTGACGAATCACACCAACTTCAATTATAAATTTAACTAATAAATCCAAAAAATATATCACATCAACACTTTGTTAATTATTTGAGTAAAATTAAATATCATAATTAATAACCTATTTGTCATTTAATCCATCTAACCATTTGACGAATCACACCAACTTCAATTATGAATTTAACTAATAAATCCAAAAAATATATCACATCAACACTTTGTTAATTATTTGAGTAAAATTAAATATCATAATTAAAAGCTACAGAAATTCTCGCATTTCCAAAAGAATTATTTCCTGAAGAAATAAATGAGAGTGTAATAATGAAGCATTAAAAGCCTATGGGGGCCGGTAGGTATTTGATCAAAACACTAATAATTTTTTTTTTCAATAAATACTCACATTGAAGGCCGGACAGAAATTGAATTATAAAAGTGACTTTGATATATATATATATATATCTTAGATTCATACCTAATATTCATAGGCTCATATAGTGATACGATTTTCCCCTAGTAATATTTTCAAAACAGAAACACATACAGACATGCTTATACGTAAAAGCATAACATTAAGGTAATTTAATTAGATGATTATTACATGGAGCCACAGGGAGTGGGAGTGGTAACAGGCTGAAAACCGTGTCGAAGAGTTGCCTTCCAGACTTGATCGATGTTCGACATTGTGTAGCCACACTCGTGCTCTGTCCACCCTTCCATTGCGTGCACTACACCCGCAATACGCCATGCACTCATCACTCTTCTTGGCAACCAGTTCTGCGATTATTGTTCAATATAACTTTTGTTATTATTACCACATGTGTCTTTAAGGGTTATTTTAAGAAGTAGATATAAAGATTTAAACCTTTAAAGAGGTAGGTTTGAGCCTCCTTTTACTAGTTTTAGATTCAAATGTTGTATAAAAACATTAATATTTTAGATCTCGTTTGATAATCTTTTAATATTTTAATTTTTGTTTTTGAAAGTATTAATAATTTTAACATATATAGCAGTCATTCATTTGAACTCTATGCTTCTTACTCAACTTTGATGTGATTTAACAAAATCTAACCTGTTAACTACAAAAATTGATTAGAAATTAAGGAAATAACATTACAAATATAGGACATTCTACTTTACCAATATACTAAACTATGACTAGACCAAATGGTTTATTGCTAATGCAACATAAATTAATGATTTTGAATTGATAGATTGGTTTCAAGGAACGTTCTAATACTTTTAAGCGAAGTTATGTAGAGTGTACCTCGCAAGAATGCACATTTTCAATAGAACGAGGAGCCTTCATAGCAGGGGTGCAGTGGTAGAAGCAATCTTTGCGTACAATCTTTGGAGGTAACTGCGAGAAGGGTATGAAAGTCGTTCCTTTGGGTGCCTTCATCTGTTCTTCGTTTGTCAGTCCATCTCCCACTAACCATATCTGCATGAAGAAAGAAAAAAAAATGATGGGTTCTGTGTTATTGAACGTTTCATCATATGTAATCATGAAAATAGGTGAAATGATTATAATTAAATTTAGAAAGTAACATTTTGAGAATAGCCTTTTGAAAGCACTGGATTGCTCTCAAATTTGGTGTTGAATGATTTGTTGAGTTTCCTGTATTCTTCCTCATGCAACACAGCTACCTGCACAAGGAATGTATTAAACTCAAATTTTCTGTTCATTTTACCAAATGGATCACTCAGAAAAAATAAAGGGATAAGGGAGAAACGGTTTGTTGACCTGAATGCCTCTTTGGCACAGAGAATAAGAAAGGGCATAAACCACTTTTGTAAGTTTGCCTCTCAAGAGAACTTGGGTGGCAGATTTGGGGATACTATTGAGAACAACAGCCACAGCCAGACTACTCCCATCCACCACCCTAACTCTTAGCTTAGGGTTCCTTTGCACATAAAGCCCTCCATATATGTTTAGCTCCTCTCCCTGCAAATTTTTTTCTAAATTTTTTATAGCATTCCACTGGAAGATCAGAGTAGTTCTGTGAAGAAATGAGTTGTATACCTGATTCAAGAGACCTAAACTCAAGACTTTGCAACCCTTTTGATCTGCCTCTACTATAGCATCTTCAATCATGCTGTTTATTGCTTGTTTTTGCCATTGAAGGAAGTACTGTACAGATAAAGTTCAAAGCTTCATTTGTTAGAGACTAAACCGAGACTAAACCAAGACTAAAATTGACTTTTAGAGAAAATAAAATCCAGCATTGTCATAGTACCACTATTATTCACAATTTCACACGTCATTAAATAACATTAATTAATGAATAATACTTGACCATTAGTTCGACTGCTCTATTCTTTTTAGCCCAAGAAGCCACATCAAAATAAAAGAAATCCAAAAACTTAAAAAAATATTTAAACACATAATAATAAAACTCTAAGAGATGTTTGGAGTGTAAATTGAGTAATAAAGTTTGTAGTTGATGTGTTAGAGTTGAGAAGCCATGTGAAAGAAACCGTTTTAGACAGGAGAGCAAACTTCAACAATAAATTTCAATAATGTTTACTATTTAAAGTTAAACTAAAGCCAACTTTTGAAGTTGATAGGTCAAATAACCCCATGTGGCAGTTGGCACCATATAGATGGGAATCCGAAGCTAAGAACCAAATATCATCTTAATTTATTTCACGGACTTCATAGATGTTACGTTGCCAGTGGCAACCATAAAGGTAGTGTGAAGAGTTTGACCGTACTAATTTGTTTCTCAATCACCTTACCCTTTATTAACGGTTACTTGACAAGTAAACAGAGCAATAATAATCAAATAGAACACAAAATCATTGTTAATGGTCACCTGAACATTGAACTTGGGGATGGCCCATGTTTGCATCTTGAGCTTTTCAAATTGGTTCCTTTCAACGACAAATGTGCGGCCATAAATCCAAGTCAACAACATGGACCCCACGGTGATGGGAGACAAGAACCACGTATACCAAGTGGAAGTGTGGGGCCTGGAGGCCAGATCGGCAAATCCTAGCCGTAGATGATAGATGGATTCAGGAGTTGTGAGATGAGTAAGATGAACCACGTCAGCAACTTCTTCCTCCCTTTTCAGGGATTTTTCGTACAAAGAATCTGAAGAATTGTCCAGTGTGCCGTAAATGTAATCATAAAGAGGCATAAAGAGAGAGTAGTTGGTTCGGAATTGCGTATGATGCAGCGAATGAAACCTATCATTGTAAACATAATAACATTACTTTCATTCCATCAACCTTTTAATTAATGGTTCTTAAGCTTTCATCGCTTCAGAATGTAGAATTAAACTGTGACAAATTTAACATTGTATCATTAAACATACTTTTTTTCAATATTACTCTATAAAAATATTTAATATTATATAGTCTTAAACTTTATTTCCCCTAGGAAAATAGATAAAAAAAAATTGTAACCGAGGTTAAATTTAGTAGATAAAGTACCAAGTGCCTAAATTTTGTCTTAACACATCTCCCACTTCTCCGATTATAATTTTTTTAAAAAAATTGAATAAAAAAACTATTTTTAAATAATAAGAAATTATAATGAAAGATTATTTTAGTACAATTAAGATGAAAGATTTGAATCTATAAAAAATAAAAAATTTATGCAAAGGAGAAAACGGTAGGAACTAATTGGAATAGTCGGGTAGTAAATTGGTACCCTGTATGAGGCCGCATATCACATAAATACGTGTAACCCCAGTTTTCATCAATCTATAATTGGCAAAAACAGAGGAAGAAGAAGAAGAAAAGAAACTTGGATGCAATTGAGATATACCCATTTTTATGCACCTAGACCGACAAGACCTAATAGAAATGCATCTCATGATATGATAGAAACAAGAGATTAGACTTGAAACTAGTTTAGTGGGAACAAAACAAAGAAAATAAGTAATATTCTGATTTTACTAAAATAAAATGAAATAAAAGTAACTGTAGTCTATATATATAAATGCCAAACTATCCAGTAAACAAGTAAAATATTATTACCCAGCTATAGAGCACCTATCTTCCATGCATCCAAATTATTTTTCTTTTTAAATCTTTGTTATTGTTGTTATTATTCTTATTATCGTGGATTTATCAAACCCAAAGGCATCTGGGTTCTGCATCCACGTGGTGGTATTAATTGGTAGGCAGCAATGTATATGTGAAAAGCGAGGGAAGAGTAAAAGAAAAATAAAAACAAAGGAAAAACACAGATAAATATTTTGGAACTCATTAATGGGTGTGTGCTGTCTCCTATTTAATGCATGCCAACCTTCAAATAAAGGTAATTTGTCTTTCTTTCTTTCTTTTTTTTCCCTTTTTAATTTTCTCTGTTTTTTTATTTTTGTTTATCTTTGTAGAGTTTCATGTCCGCCCGTTTATTTTAATCTTGAATATTGATTCTAAACTTTGATGTCATAAAAGCTTCAAGTACCATTGCCGGCTCAAAATAAGTACCCTAGGAAACAAGTAAACGTTTATTAACATAAAAGATAGCGAAAATAATCATAATGAGTTTCCTATAAAATTGTAAGGGTAGAGTAAGAAAACAAATAATAATAGTGATAGTATAAAATAAATGTGGTGAGGACACAATAAAAAAAATCAACCCAGTGAAAAATATTGTTATAAGATATTTGGTTAGGTCAAATAGTTTTTCCCTCCTACATCTGTGGAGCTTAAAAATGAGATGAGCTTATTGAAAAAAAATATATTTTTTTTAAAGAGCTTATTGAAAATAGTTTACGAAATTATAAATGCATGCATTTATAATATACAAAACAAGGTGTACTACCATGCAATTTCATTTATTATTTTTAAGCTATAATACATTGGAGTAACTGTTATAGAAGAGCATGATATTGTTCTTAGAGCAATCCCTTGCATTCTCTTTTTCTTTCTTTTTCTTTTTTTACCTAGTAAAAAAACAGTTTAAGAACATTTACCACAAAGATTATATTTATTGGGAATATGGATTGGAGAAGCTTGTTACAACTTAGACAATACCCAAAAAAAAAATCTTAATTTTATTTCTATACAGCCAATTTTATTTAAGGAATTTTTTCTCGAATAATAAAAAATGCAAATCATTTACTCTAAACGACAAAAATTCATTATTTTGCTATAAAGTGTAAATAGTTTGACTATTTTGCCTTTTTTTTTTTTTTATGATTCCTCCCATTTGAATGATATGAGAGGTTAAATATGAAAGAAGAAAAGAACAAAGAGCAAAAGTTATTACAAGAGATTTTGATTTTCCACTCAAATGCAAAAAAAGAAAAAAAATCTTTTTTTCTAACAAAATACTCCTATTCTTTCCATAGTTGCAATGTTATTTTTACATTTTATAAATTTCTCAAAACTATTTTTAATGTTAATGATCTTTACAAATTTTAAAAGAAAGTTAGGCGTAAAAAAATGTGACAGTGATTTGGAAATATATTGTGATTCTAATACCTTCTAAATTTCAATTAGAGTGAATTGCACGAAAATGTAAACAACTAAAATGAAATTTTCAATAAATTTGTAAAAAGAAAAAAACAATTTTGCCATGAGAATATAGTTTTTGAAAATATAGAGAGAAAACAATAAAAAAAAAATTCTACAAGAGCAAACACGTAGTGCAACCTAAGTCTCATGCTCCGCATCTTCTAGCCATAAATTTTGTCTTTAAAAGTTGAAACGTTTCAAATTTTGATTGGCTTAAACTTTGCATTTTTAATATCTTACTTTAAAAAATTGCACAAAGCTAAGCTACAGCAAATCATTAGCAGAATTTCTCGAGAAAGAGAAACTTACGATGGAGTATAGAGAAAGTATTTGAGAGGTGGAAAGAGGGTGAAGAGACGATTGGGGATGATCTCAAAGTTGCAGTGCCCCATGTTGTTCATGAAATCAATGTATGTAAGGTATAAGATGTAGACCGCTAAAGAAGAAATTCCAGTAAACAGTACCGTCAACATTGGAATGGCGAAAAGCAGGAAATAAGTCAAGTGCTCCGCAAATGGATGAATCACAGCTGCCACATTATTTCCAATAATCCAGAAGAAATCATCAACCCCAAGAGATTTTGAACTTAAATTAATGATCAACTATACAGGAAATAGAATTCAGAGTAAAAGCTGCTTTAAGAGAAGGAATAATAATGGCTTACAAGTGATTGGCTCTGTAACAATGGAGGAATGGTGATGAGAATGGTAGCGAGAATATAGATAATGGTGGTGCAGAGCTCTGTGAAGCCAATAATACAGAAACTCCACTGGCCCTGCGTGTAGTAAGAATGTAATAACCACTCCATCTGTCCTCCATAGAGGTAGATTCCGACCTTTCGCCGTTAAATTGGCTACTAGGTAAAACAAAACTCCATTCAACAAAATTTGGTCGTCCCTATCAAGAAATTTAATATGAAAAAATCCAGAATCAAAATCAGTAAACCGCTAGCTAATTATTATTTTCTTTTCAAATGATTGTTGGACAATTCGTGAAGTAAATACGAATGTTAGGAAGGGAATGGAAGTCCTGACCAATTTCTTTCTCTATCAACTTGATCGAATTCAAGGCCCTTGTCTACGATCCGAGCATTGCCTTTAGCAGTTCGATGACGAGAAATAGAAATCCATATCTGGTTATGAATCATTCTCCACAAAAGAAGCGGGATAATTACAAGACTGGAAGTGTCTCTCTCCGCTTCATCCTTTACTATGTACTGGTAGATGCTGTAGATAAATCCTGGAGCTAAAACCACATACTGTAACCAAAAATTACACAGCGTCATTTCTATTGCTCTTTCGATTGAAATGCTTGTACACATCAATCGCAAACACATTGTAGATAATGCTCGCATTTTTTCAGTACAATGTATATCTAAACAACGAACAACCAAACCTCAAATTACAAACAGCTTAATTAAAGCGAACAATAATCATCCGTAAATCTCCATAAGTTCATTTTAGCTACCATTATCTAAGTGACATTTTCACAAACAAATAGTGAACAAGAGATTCAATCAACGGCCATAAACTTCCATGAACGACGGCATAGAAGGTGCAAATTAGCGGAAAGTAAAATTATGGCGATACATAACAAGGCAAGAAGAGAAAATAGAGAACACGGACGTGAAAGGTACCTTGAAGGTTCCGAGAGGCGTCCATGGCCAATCAGTGAGGATTCCGGGAGTGGAAGCCATGAATGCAGAAGCTCAAACTGCTTACGGATTCTGTTCTGTTTTAGTGAAGATTTCTGAAACCGCCTCTTGCATCGTACCTCTCTTATAAAAGCCGATACGTGTCTTTCTATATTTTTTCAATTTCGTATTTGCCACCTTTATTTCTTTCATTTTCTAAAAGAGCCCCTGTAAACCTAGAAATTGTAATTTTGTCCCCTAGGATGGATAAATGTCAAATTTTATTTATATAATTGAAGTATATTGTATATAATTAGTTATATTTCTATTATATAGTAATGTAGGGTGACATCTAAATGTAAAATATGAGTGTATTGATAATATATCTAATAACAATTAATATTTTATTAGTATTTTATTTAAAGTAAAGCATGTGTATTTCGTTTTGTAAGAAAATATTCAAGTGTGTTATTGTCATATTCATTTACATGATACAAATGTATTAGATATGAGTTAACAAGTACTTGAAATAGGATATATGAATGTATCCACGTTATATCTAACGTCAATTACTAATATTTCAAGTGTGTCATCAACATATCTAATAGCAATCGTGTAGTTTATCCGTGTGAGGTATAATGCTTTTAGTTATTTATGCTGGGATGAGTCTATTAACTTTGTCATTTCTGCAAATTTAGAGTTGATCTTGAACTACGAGTTTAGTTTTTATATTGTGTGTTACAAATTTAATTCATTTTTCAAGTGTAGCATTGGTATATTATCAAATAGATCGTTAAGATATTTACCCTAAAATAAATAAATAAATATATATATATATATATATATATATATATATATTAATGGTGGAAAGGTATTTTTTGGCCTTCTAACTTTTTCCGTTTTTGGATTGAGTTGTCATTTTGCAAAATTTGCGAAAGACAAGAAAGGTTGAGATATGCCTTTTTCTTTTTCGCTATTTATGCAACTATCCCTGTAAATTTAAAGTAATTTTTTTTTTTATTTGTAACAAAAAAAAAATTGTTAGTACATTGTATTAATAACCTAGATCATAAATCTTGAATGGACTTATTGACCATCCAATAAGCTTTCTCCACGTAAGCTATTAATTTCTATTACGATTTTATCTATTCTTTACGTTATAATGAAACATCAATTTACTACTCGTGTATGCATTAAATTCATGGATATATAAAAATGTTAATATTCAACAGTATTTTAAAACTTGGTTCAAACTCATTCATTACGAATCTTTCCGAATTATTTCTCTCATTGATTTTAGTTTAATTTCAAAATAACAACAACAATAAAAACAAAATTATTAGGTTTCTTTTCAAGTTGTGTCATTTTCTTAATGAATGTATTATTATTATTTTGTTATATTTGAATATTTGTTTATAAGAGTGCACATGCACAAATTCATGTGTCCATTTACCCAATACCTACACACCCTTTGAATTATGTTAACTTAGTAGGGGAATATTGACTAAAAAGTAATGCATAGTGTGATCTATGTCACTATTAATTGAATGAATTACAAACAAGTATTTATAATTAAATTTAGTACTCAGTGTTTAGGTTAGTTGTACATAAAAGCATAGCCAAATTATAATTGATAGTTTGCACTCTTTTTCTTAATCAAATTGGCTATGTTTAAGTATAAAATTCAAAGCTTATACATATAACTCAAGCAAATTTAATATTCACTTTAGATAACTAAATTGGTAGTTTAATAATTATCGGAGATCTCATTTAGTAAATATTTTGCAACTCTAGCTAATTTATTTAATGAATTTTTTCAAATTACATACAAAATTTAATAGTATTATTCTATAACGTATTTCAATTTTATAGACATCACATAATTTTTTAAGACGGTAAAGAATTATTGTATAAAAATAGTCACTACGATAATATTAAAACACTTATCGAGTCTAAATTTGTAATTTAAGTCATTCATTTTAATATGAACAAGTGGAGTATGATATTGAAATATGTTAGGGGAGTTATGAATTTAGAGTTACGTGCCCTTGTTGAATTGTATTTGAAAAATGAAAAAGTAATTTGGAGGTTTTCGCATATGAACCCAAGCTTTCAATCTTGGAAAAGTAACAATGATAGTGATATGGTAACCATTTACCAACTTAAACAGTAAAAATAATGAAACAAAAGCTATAAATTTGAGGATGTTATATACATTTAATTATGAAAATTTTTGTTTCAAATAATTTATAGATTTTAAATGTTATGAAATTTCTTTTCAAAATTGAGTTTTTTTTTGTTTGTTATAATACGGTGTATACATTTTAAGATGGACGTTTTTTTTATCTTAATCTTTCACTGAATACTTATTTTCGGTTATTATCATCCGTATCTATTGTTTTTTATACCATAAATATAAAGTAAACATTTAATTTGAATAGGGATGAAAATAGTGAAACTTAATTATTTTATACTTTTTAAAATTAACTAGTTAGTAACACATGAAATTTGTCATTTTATTTTAGTATATAAAAAAAGTTGGATTTGTATAAATAGCATAATATGAATTTTGTATAAATAAAAAAAAATTACCTAAAAAAAGGGGGGAAACATTAGGAGTCCACGCAGACCCTTCATCTTCAAGCACGTGATCTCCAAGCCTCCATCTTCCATCTTCAAGCTTCGAATCTCTAACCTTTCATTTTCTATCTTCAAGCTCCATATACAGTCGTTCTTCACAAACTCACATAACAAAAAATTTGTTCGTTCATCTTTGAGCTGACAGTCTGTGAACCCCAACATCTCCATTTTCAAACATAAATTTTATCCTAAAGCCACTAAAACTCCATCAGTAACGTTACATCTTCAAACCAAAATTACTAGAATTTCATCTTCAAGCTACTAAATTTCCAAACCAAGAGAAGACAAGTTTTAGAAAATGTAATGAAGATGACTATTTTATAGTAACAAAAATGATATTGCAAATCTAAAAGTTTTGAAACCAATATAATTAAATTTAAAAGTCATAACTTCTAGAGTGGTTTTTTTAAAAAATAAATAAATAAAAACATTTCATATTCTATATTATTATTACATTTAATGGTACTTAATAATTAGAAACCATTTTTATTAATTAGCAATATTTCATATGATTTAATAAATAACAAAACTATCCATCAAATTAATTTAAAAAATGGTTATAAAGGAATGGTAAAATAGGAAGAAAAATTTACCCGGAGCTTTTATATATAGTATATAAATTAATAAAAATTAACCATTTTTATTAACGTGGGTATTTAGTGAAATAATAAAACTAAAAGTGAATCACTAGATATGTGACATTTTAAAATTAAAACAAAATTCAAATTTCTATATAGACTAAACTGAAATCAAACTCAAAACTTAAAAACTAAATATGTTATATTTTAAGATTGAAATGTCGATTAGAATATAAATAATTCATAATCTAAATACTAAGAGCCTATTTTAAATGATTTAAGGAAAAATGTTTTTAAAAAAGCTCATTTTTTTAAAAAAAATTACAAAAAAAAATCTATTTAAAATACACTTAATTAAAAAAACCAACTTCTTTTATAAACTAAACACGAGATAATGTATTATATTTTATTTTTTAATATAAAATAAAATAATTATTTTATATTGAGAAAAAAAACAAAATAATTATTTTACCATTAGTTTGATTTTAGTCAAACAAGTGTAAATATTTGTTCGAATATTCTATATTTCAAAAAAGTTTATAATATTTAATATGGATCGTTTTATTTTTTTCAATAGTTATTTGGATATTTTAACGATAATTGTACGACATATGGTAATAATGGAGTGGGAAATATGAGGAAATTGATGGTTAGTTTATAGTTAATAATTAGCTTTTTAGTGAAAAGTGCAAAAGTAAAGAATTTACTCTCCAACTACCCCAATGGGCAGGTTCCCAATTAAATGGGAATAAAAATTCATTGCATAGATGATGAGTGGTCCTGCCCGAGCTGCCCAGCTCCTTATGCTACTCTGTCCGTACAACTAGGCTTCTATCGTAAGTCCCTCTTTTTGCGGTTTCTTATCGAGAAATTGCACGAAAAAAAACAAACAAACAGTTTATAATACATTTTTCTATATTACAAATTTAACAATATGATTAATAATTGCAATAATTAGATTATGATAATTTGCTTTTAAATTTATCATTTTTACAATTTAAAAAATGGTTGTGACATAGATTTTATTTTTTCTATTTTTGCAAACTTTTCATTCTTACTTTTCACAATTTATTTAACAACCATTAACCATTTTTTAGTATTTGTGTTAATTTTATCAATAATATAAATGTTTAAAGAAAGGATAGAATCATAAGCAAATTTCAAGACATAATTTTTTTTTTTTTTTTTTTTTTGTATTTTAGATGAAAATTGTGGTTTTCTCACGTGGCTGATTAAAGTAAATAGACGAGACGTGGCGTCGTGTAGATAGAAATTGTAGACTTCAATCACATTGGTCCACGATTTTTAGACCTATCTTTGTCAAATATTTTTCTTCTTTGCTATTTTTGTCATTATTTATTAAAATAATATTATTTTGTAAAAAATCCCTCATCGTTCTTTTTTTTTTTGTACAATAGGGTATAATTAAAATTACATTCTTGTCCCTTGTTTTAAAATGTTACTTTTAAATTTTTTGAATGTATTTTTAATTTAGTTTATAAGATTTGGAAGATAAGATTTCCCTACTCTCAATAGATTCAAAAATATCAATATTTTAGAGAAATCTAAGTGTTTAATCTCGACTAAGATTGATTGAAAAAAATAAAATTACGATTTTTTCCTTAATGTGCTACTTTTGAAATGTAAAACAAAAAATGTGTTATCTTTCAAAATCTCTCCAATATTCATTTCGAGAACCAAATCTAATATTTTAACTACAAACTACTAAAGTTTGAATCTATATTTATAGTTATTGCTATTATAACTATATCTTAATATAATATTCAAAATAAATTATTTTAAATATCAATATCCATAAGGTAAAATTAAAAGTTGTCTATTTCATAAATACTAGAAATCATTACATCTTTATTAATTTAGTTGACGTACTATATGTTAGTGAAATTTCTAACTTAAGAATTTTGAATATAACTCTGAGTAGTAATATAAATGTGTGAAAGGACGGACTACTAAGCACTGTAAAATGATAGGTTGCTTAAATAACTGTTTAAATCATTATTAAGACTTTATATAACTTATTAGGGTCAAGAATTAAATTAAAACGTTAACTTAGTTAACTTAACTAAAAAAGTTGTAATAATTATCAACCATAAAATAAGTACAAAAAAAGTCGTAACTTCGAATACTACAAGTTGTAAAATTAAATATGAGATGGACCACACGGCCACAACCTCGTTTCAATGTATTCTAATTAGTGATAAGATTCATTTTATCCTCATGAATGTGGGAAATTTAATATCTATTCCTCTATTTTTTGCAAAATTCTATAAAATAAATGCTAAGTTATAAAAAATGTAATTTCTCATATTTGTGGGTAAAAAATGGGCATAAACTTCCAAAAGTTAGAAAAGTTACGAAAATGACTTAACTTTTGAATTAGTAATAAGATACATTTTACCATAGTTAATGTGGATTTTTTTAATCTCCATTCCCCTACTTTACCATAATTATATAAATTAAATGCTAAATTATATATAAAAAAATGTTCCTCAACTTTATGATTTGCGTAAATAACGACTATAAGCTCTCAAAAGTTAAAAGAATGATCCAATTTTTGAAAGTGGTTGGAAACATACTTTACCATTAGTTTTGAATCAAAACAGTAAAGTTTTGTTTTAAAAGTACCCTTAAATTATTGAAAAGTTTTATTAGTATCATTAAACTTTAAAAAAAAATAAAAAAAAATAATTTAACTAATCCAACATTGACACCAAATCTCTAAAACCATAGTTCAAATTTACGTTGATATGTCGATTTTTTTATTAATATTTTTCACATTTTCATGAGTTTGATATTGATAGAAGAGGTAAATCGATATTTTCATTATATCGTAGAAAAATCTACAGATACAAAAATTAAACATCAAAATGACACTAATCCACAAATACACATATTTACTTATTTCAAAATAAAAATATTTATTTACTAACTTAAATTTATTTGTTGAACTTTTTGTTTTTATAATTTTTTATAAATGTACATTGAAATAAAAATGTATATAAAATAAAAAATTGGTATTTTAAACATTTGTTAAAACATGAAATTCAATAAAATATCAGTAAGTTCTAAAATAAAAATTTATACTTAAAACATACTAAAACCCTAACCGTGAACCAATTTGTTTTTGGTTAAAACATATAATGGGTCTGTTTGGATCGAATTAAGACAAAAATGTTTTTTTAAATAATTTATTTTTCTAAAAATCTATTTTGAGTTACTTTCAAACAGTCTAATTTTTTTTTCTTCAAACTTATTTTCTATTTAAAAAATGTAATCTAAACACACCACACAAACATACTACATACATACTACATGTGGATTAATGGAGAATCTTAGATTCAATTTATAATTCTAAAACCACTTTATTTTGACCGTTTTCAATCCAACTTTGTTTTCACGTTTTTCAAGCTTCACGCATTCATAGGTTTACGAGAATTTCATTAATCGGGAACCAATAAAGTCCTCAACCATTCTCAAAATGTAAAGACGAGAATGGAAAAGTCGTTTCCATCTTTCCTTGGCCCCGTGAACATCTCTACTCAACAATACGGGGGGAAGTTACGGAAATGGGAAATGGGGGAATTAATTAGGGTTAGGTGTTGAAAGGTTTGTTTTTGGTGACTTGGGTTGGCATAGGGCGGTCATGGGTCAGAGCCAGCGGTCAGAGGTCTGCTCCAAATCAACCAAGTTCATAAATGCCCACACAACACATCTTCTTATCAAATTTCTTCACTCAATTCAATACCAAATTAATTCAATCCTTCTTTTTCCTTTTCAATTAATTTTTCTTTTTCTTTTTCCAAAAGTAAAAACTACGTAAAAAAAATCGAGATATCTCCAACACAATTTTTGGTTGATGACGTGTATAATATTCAAAGTTTATTTGCAACAATTCATTGCCCTATTTGATATTTAATTGAGCTAAAATGAGCACATATTTATGGAATCTTTAATTTGAAATTAATTAAGGTAGTTGTACACTTTTTCTTAAAACTCTATATGAGGTAGCCACAAATTTTTTAACTAAATGAAATTGTACCTTTATCATGTTTTTGGTTGGCTATGTTTACCCTTACGTCTTTTACTAACTTCGATTTTATAGTTCAATATGACTATAGGGGATGTGTGTTTTCTTTGATGGATAGTTACGTCCGTCATAAGTATTATTATAACTATTTTGGATTGAAATGATGTATTTCTTTTGTTTATGAATGTGATTTAGAACATATTTATTAAATATTGCAAGATCAAACGAGATATGTCTTTTTTTTTGCTTTTTGATTTTTATAAATTTTCATTTTGCTTTTTACTTCTTCCTCTCTAATAGTTGACATGAAAGACTATTTCGTTAATTAATTAGATTTTGATTAAAAACCATCGTTCATTCAAATAAAACTATGAATTTCACATTCGTTGTGAGGTAAAACTATTTTTTATTTTTTGATATAGAAAAGGATTAATGTTAAATATTTTGTACAAAAATATTAAACAATTTCAAATATACCAAAATGCATCAAAATATTAATAAAATATAATATAATTTCAGATGCTATCAATTATAGAGAACAAATAGAAGTCTAAATTTTGTTATATTTTATAAACAATTTAACTGTTTACCATAATTAAAAAAAAATGTTATTTTAAAAGACTACGTTTTGTTGTGATGTTCACACATCCCAACTTGTGGAAGAGAGAAAAAGAAATCAAATTCATGCACATGGAATGTGGACCTTAAATGGGAAAGTATATATTCACAAATAAATAATTTATTTGATAATTATTTTAGTTTTTAAAAGATTTATTTGACTTTTTCATACAATTTAATTCAACTATTACACTTCTTTAATTTTAAAATTTATCCAATACAAATACAGCGATATAAACGTCATACAAAATAATTATTAAATAAATTTTGAAATAATTTAGTAATCACGAAGTTTACAATTCAAATTTATTTATAAATAAAAAATGGATGATATTAGAATAAAATAAAGTTGGGTGGGGATTTGGAAGAAATTTAAATGAAGTTCATACTTCTTCTTCTCTCTGTTGGCTGTCTGGAAGGAAGATAAGCTATCAGATAAGATTTTGTCATCCCTATGTTGCCTCATCCACATTCATTAATGAATCCAAACTATATATATACACACACACAATTGAATACATGTTGGAGAAATTACAAATAACAAACAAAAAAAAAAGTTTAGTAAATATTAAAAAACAAATATGTCTAAACGATAAAGTTAGGATGATAATAAAGGGTGTATATTACTATATTGTATTTCTCTGTATCAACCATCAATAATGATTAGATATTATCTAACATGTGAACAACTCAATTGAAACAGTATGTAGTTCAAAACACTTTGTACTAAAGAGTTTATCGGAAAAAAAGAAAGAAGAGAGAAGCATATATCATTGAACATTTGTTAGTGTTTTTGTGATTTAGAAAAGAAAATTTGATAATAGTAAATCAATTCAAACTCTTTGGGAGTTATAAATGTAGAGGAGGTGAAAGGGTAAGAAAAAGAAAAAGAGAGAGTTCACTTGAAAAGGAAAAGAATAAATTTAAGTTTGAAGGGCACATAAAGCGGAGTGACGGTGGCTTGACAACTAACTCGGGAGCAGCTACCTCAGCTATTGACTATTTGTGATTTTGTATATGGAAAATACCCTAAAAAGGCAACCCTCAGCTACCTATTACTACCATTTTCTAAAATATACAAATCATAGGTTATAATAAGTGGAATTTGTAAAAATAGCACAATTTTTTTAATGATAATAGTGTTTATGTTACTTACATTTTTTAAATTATAAAAATAGCAAATTTAAAAGTAGATTATCGACTGATTGTCGTCATATTTGTCAAATTTGCAATATGTAAAAAATAGGTGTTATGAGTTGTTTTTTTCTAAATTTTTTTTTGTCATGTAATGCAATTTCCCTTATAATAATTTGTGCACCAGGTGTATAAGTCATTGATAGAGATGCAAATGAGTTGGTTTGGATTAGAGAAATACTTTGGACTAACCTAAATTTTTAGGTGGATTAAATTGGCAACTCAAATAATTCAAATAACATCTTCAGCTCTATTCTTAAAAATGGTTAGGTTAGGTTGTTGGTTTTTTATTTATTTATTTATTAGTGTAAAATACTTAAATTTGTCTACAACACATACACATATCAAAATTCAATATATTTATTATAAACCTCAGACAAGCTTTGTAATAATATATATGAATCGTAATATATACATTTTAATAAGGGTTGGGTTGAGTCAATCCAAATTTTTAAAAATATAACACGAACCCAATCCAATTTAAAAAATATAAAAAATTGAAATTGACCAATCTAACTCTCATAATTTGAGTTGGGTATTTCAGGTTGACTCTAAGTTATTCATTAGTTGGAGTTGTCGTTTTTTAAATAAAAAATTAGCTTTTGGTACTCATGTCTGTTAGTTAAATTAAAATATTTAGAAAATGGAATTATTCTTTAGATTTTTAGGCTATTAATGCAATTTGGACAAAACCATATGGATGCAAGTGTTCTTTTTTTCTTCTTATTTTTTTCAAATTTAATATTAAATGTAAGATAAGAGTTTTTAATTTAGTCCCTGCTGTATGTATTTATTTGTATCTTTTTTATTGATTGGTGTTAAGTTTACTAAATAGTATATTTTGTGAACATATGATCAACTTAGAGGTGTAGGTTATAGGCCACCAAAAAGATGAAAAAAATTAATTTTTTTTTTCACATTTTGTTAAAATTTGGTTTTGGAATTGAGACTTTTTTTTTAAACAATAGAAAAGTAAATTGTAAAGCATATTATAATTGGGAGAACTTACATTTTATAATTATTTATATATTTATTAATCTACTTTTCAATTTACTATAAATATAAGTGATGTTGTTAACTATTTATATGTTTATACATCTTTGAACTTTTCCATTTGTTACATTTTCATACGTTAAACTTCCAAAAAATTTAATATTTTGTTCCTAAACTTTAAAATATTTTCTTTTAAGAAATGATATATATTATTCAATTCACCAAAGTCCCAAGACTCTTCCGTTAATGGTTTAGGAAGAACATTTATGAAGATAATATTGTTAGATATTATGATTAATTTTGTTCTCTTCTCGATGGACTTCACAATAGAAAGAAACGTTTATATACTTAACTTAAGAAAAAACTTCACCCTCACGAAGGCAAAAAAAAAAAACTCTCAAATGACGAATCAGTGTTCATTAGATTCAAATTGATGACTTTCAAATAGTCAAACTCAAACAACCAACTATAATTCGGGTCCCTCAAACAATACAACATACCATCGTTTCAGTTGAGTTACTTTTTTTTTTTTATTAACAACTGAGTATATATAAATTTGAACTCAAGATCTCTTGTTCACCCAGTTGAGTTGAGCTTATGTTAGCGGTTTGTTGAGTATTAAGCTTAGAATGTGATCATAAAGTTAGGTTTCAATTGTAATATTATAGGTAATGTTCCATTATCCTATTGAAAGAAATTAAAATTGACCATGTTACAATGCCTAGTCCAATCCATGTGTTTTATAATAGATATAAATTTATGGTTGAATTTGGGGCCCAATTCACCATGTTAGATATTGAATCTAATTTTGAATTTTGAGTCTTTAACCCATTGGTTTGGGGCATGTGCATTGTTGGAAGTTGGATTGGCTTATTGTTGGTTAATGCCCTAGCTAAATTTTAAATGTTTATGTCAAATTAGTTTCATTTGAGTTTTTTTTTTTTTTGTTAAATGTATTTTTTAAATTATAGATAGTGTCTCATACACTACCAGAAATAAAGTCTTTCCCAACGCAGCTCTACGTCGACAAAAACCCCAAAACACGTCGGGAAAGGTTACCCTGACGTCTCAGTCGACGTCGGCATGTGCGTCGGAGAAAGCGGGATATTGACTTCATTAAAAAAATTATCCATTGAAAAATTAGATATACAACCGTTAAACTTTGAACTTTTAATTTTATGTTAGGCTTACCTTTTAAAGTTTCTGAACATGTCAATAATTTAACTTAATATTTTAGACTTGTAGCTTGAATAATTATTTTATTTATTTATTTTGGTAGATATTAATTAAGAGACCAAAAATATCAATGATATTTCTTCTAAATTGGCCCTAGATTCATTTTTCTTTGAATTAATTCCACTGCAAAATCCTATCCAACATGTCGGTATACCTGCGAATCCGACTGTATCTTTTTTTTAAAAAAAAACTTTGCGACAAAATATATAGCTATAAAAAAAATAATAGCTAGACATAGTAGATGCATTAAAACTAGAAACCACATGGAGCCATAAGTAGCTAGGCAGTAGTACTTGGCATTATTTCCAAAGGCTGAAAACCATGTTGAAGGCTCGCTAGCCAGAGCTGCTCGACATCAAACATAGCATCACCGCACTCGTGCTCCGTCCACCCTTCCATCGCATGCACAATGCCCGCAACACGCCATGCACTCATCACTCGTCTCGGCAGCCAATTCTACAAACGAATATTAAACTCACATCACTAATTTTCTTGGACAATTACGTCCAACTGGACGAAGTATATTTTGTTGTTAGGGCATATTACCTCACAAGAATGAAGATTTTGAAGGGAAGAAGGAGCCTTCAATGCAGGGGTGTAGTGGTAAAAGCAGTCTTTACGTAAAGGCTTTGGAGGGAATTGAGAAAATGGAATGAAAGTTGTTCCTTTTGGAGCCTTTAGTTGTTCTTCATCTCTAATTCCTTCTCCCACCAACCATATCTGTAATATTTATTTTTTCAAATTTCTATTATTATTTTTTAAACTACAATAAACCAATAAATAATAAACAAAGTTTGATTCATAAAAATATGTTCAATTCTATACTATATTCTCTCAATGTATTGTTTGATAATTCATTTTGGTTTTCAAAATTTAATCTAGTGAACGTTACTTTTAATTAACCACAATAAATTCTACCTACTTTATTTTCTATTCATGTTTTTAAAAAATCAAGTTAAATTTTGGAAATTTTAAAAAATAATTATTGAATTTTGAGTAAGAATAATCCAAATGCCTTTTCTAGAAATCTGAAAACTATAATATGAAATTGAAACAAAATTGGTTAGGAAACAAGAAAATCAGTTTTGAGCTCCAAACTCAATACTATGTTATATTAGCATTATAGGTAGAAATTGAAATGACAAAAATAGTTAGAGTTAGGGAAGTATATATATATATTCATTCACATTTTGAGAAGAGGCAGTTGAGAGGAGAAGAGTGGGTTCTTCAAAGTTGTTGTTGTTGATGTTGGTATTATAATTATAATTAGAAGGTTTTCTGTTGAGGATTTTGTAATTTTGTTCATTCAAAACAACAATTTGAATGCCTCGTTTGGAAAGAGAATGATAAATTGCAAAGGCCAATTTTGTAACTTTTCCAATGAGAAGGACTTGTGTTGCAAACTTGGGAATATTGTTGAGCACTACAGCCACAGCCAAGCTATTCCCATCCACAACCCTCACTTTTAGTTTAGGGTTTCTTTGTACATATAATGCTCCATGTTTGTTCAGCTCATCTCCCTGCAAAATTTTGATCCATTTCTTTCAAATTATGAAACAAAAATGAAAAATGAAGAAGGGCTAAACTGAAATGTAAATATATAAATATATAAAGAACTTGCCTGATTCAAGAGGCCTAAAGTAAGTACTTTGCAACCTTTTTGATCTGCATTGATTATGGCTTCTTCAATCAATTTGTTTATTGGTTGCCATTGAAGCAAGAACTACATAGATATTGATTAAACTACTTGTCAATGATTTATTCATAAATCAATATTTATTAAAATAAATATGGACATGATTTAGCTAAAATAAAATATTAAACTATAACTGCTTTTTAAAGAGTAAATCTTCATATAACATTTTGTTATGTGTGTTACTTTTTAAAATTCTTAAAAAACCAATTATTTTCTTTAATATTTATTTATATTCCATATTAATCAAGTAATTCGATTTAGTTTAACTTCTTTTAAGTAATTAAGTTTGAAAATGATGAATTTCAAAAAAAATATTTTTATTTAAACTTTTTGGATAAAAATTGTTTTAAAATACATTTTGTGTTTCAATAGTTATCAAAACATATATCGTTTTTTCATATACATTTCTTTCAAAAGAACCTTTAGTAGAAATTTTATTTTAAAAAATTGAGAATTGTGTGACGGTAATGTTGAATGAAAATTTGAAAGACTAGACCACTGCTTAAATTCTAATGGAAGAATTCTATTCTAAAGATAATTTTGAAATTTTTATTAAAGATAATAATGTAACTTTAAAAAATAGGAAGAAACAACAAATGTATTATATATATATATATAAAATTTAGTGTTAAACAGTGTTGTTGTTACCTGAAATTTATACTTGGGGATCGTCCAGGTTTGCATATTGAGGTGATCAGTTTGGTTCCTCTCGACGATAAATGTACGACCATAGATCCACGTAAGCAGCATGGACACGAGGGTGATGGGGTAGAGCAGCCAGAGATACCACGTGGAGGTGTGGGGCCTGGATGCCAGCGTGGCAAATCCTAGGCGTAGATGGTAGATGGATTGGGGAGATGTGAGATGAGTCAGATGGACCACGTCAACAACGTCTTCTTGCTTTTTAAGAGATTCTTTGTAAAGAGTATCTGAAGATTTGTCGAAGGTGGCGTAGACGTAATCGTAAAAAGGCATGAAAAGGGAGTAGTTTGTTCGGAATTGCGTGTGATGCAACGAATGAAACCTGCCATTTGGACTGTATTGTTCATATATATATATATATATATATCATCACCAAGAAATATAATTGAAAATAAATGGAGATCCATAAAGAGATTCTTCTTACGTTTGAAGATGTAAGGTAGGGGGATGATAAAACTGACGTTATTCACCTATTCTCTGATTTAGAGAATCATGGTTGAAAACGACTCTCCTATTTATTTATTTTCATTCATCTTTATGATTCTTTTTTTCTTTTGTTTTTTAATTTTCAAAAACTAAAAATAAAGATTTTATGGTTCAAATATCATTTGACGTTAGTTCATTTTTTGTTCTTATAATTTCAATTGTTCAAGTCTATTCTATATACTTTTCAATAAATCTTAAATCTAACCTTTTAAAGTCAAGCTTTTTTAACCTTTTAAATTACTTGGTACATCGTTGACATCTTATGAACATATTTCTAAAACCCAAGGTTTTCAAATCTAAAAAACTAATTTTATCTTCGAAACTTAGACAAGGATTTAAATGTTTACTCAAGAAAGGTGAAACCATAATAAGAATTTATGCAAACAAAATTTTAAAAAATCAAATGCTCATCTAGGAGAGTTTGAATGGGTAGCAAGCATGCTTTAGTGTTTTAGTAATAGTTTTAAAAAACTAAGCTCATTAATTAATACTATGAATTTAATAGGAAAAGGAAGAACTTACGATGGAGTATAGATGAGGAACTTGAGAGGAGGAAAAAGGGTGAAGAAGCGATTGGGTATGAACTCGAAGTTGCAATGTCCCATATTGTTCATGAAGTCAATGTAAGTAATGTAGACAACATATGCTGCCACCGACATTGTTCCACTAAACACTGCCGTCATAATTGGTATTGCAAACAGAACAAAGTATGCCAATTCCTCTACGAATGGATGTATCACAGCTGCCATTTCCAACTTATATATATATATATATTAAACATCTTCATTATCTTTTTATCATATATATATAATTACTTTCTTCCTACAATTCCTCACTTCTCACTGTTTTCAATCTTAATCCTCCTATGGTCATTTTGAGAACAATTTAAATATTGACTTGTTAATAGACTTGTCATTTATAGACTTCAAAAACATAATTTAAATATGGTTATTACATTGTGTTATATCTATAAATACTTTAAACATGATAATCAACTATATCTTATCCTACTCTTTTGTAAAAATTTTATAAAACAAATGCGCTAATTTTTTTTTAATGATTCGTTCAATTATTGTTATATATTGTTATATACATGTGAAATGGATTTTGGTAATTTCATGTCTTTAACCATGTATATTCTAGGGTTACCTCCATATAACCCCAAATATATGGTCAAAAACAATAATTTAATAAGCCATTACTTTTGGTAAACAAATGTTGACATTTTTGTTGCTGAGAAAAAAGTGAGTATAAAAATGAAACCATGAGCTTTGAAGGACATTTAATTTTTGAACTTTAGAAAAGCGATGAAACTTAAAAGGGTAAGGGAATAGTAAAATTAACTATGGAAATGAATAATACTTTATGATATATTTGGATAGTTATATGAGTTGTCTTCCCTTATATTATGTCCTTTCTAAAACGAAGTCATTAGTATTTCTTTTTCGAAACAAATTAAATAATTGAATTGGTAAAAACCAATTAAAATATTTACTAAATAGAGTAAAATATCGCAATATATAATCCGTGTTGGATTCTGTTAGACTAGTACATAGTCTAGTTCTTTTTATCATGGATTCATTGTGATATTTTGCTGTATTTGTAAATATTTTCAAAAGTTTCGTGTAATAGAGGTTTTTCCAAACATAAAAAAATTTGACGAATTATTTAAACTATATAGAACAAAATAACTAGAGACAAAATTTATTACACTTTGTAGAAAAGGTGTAAATATTTTTATTGAACTGAACTCTTCCATTAAAATGTTGAATTCTTAATCATATTTCGAAAACAAACATATAACTCAATTGAATAGTCATTTGATTTTTATTTTTATTTTTTTGAAAATTACACCGATAAATAGTTCAACCAAGTATTGAAAATAGAAGTGCTTATGATGGCCAATGAAAAAAAAAAGATCAAAACTATTTAAAAAAAAAAAACTTAAATGATTTAGGTAGAATTTGATAGATTTTGAAAATAGTTTCAATTATTCGAAAATGTCCCTTTTGAAAACTAAAAAAATTGTTTTTGTTCGTCCAACTTGTACCAGAAAAATACTGTTTCAAAAGCATCAATTTATGTTACCTATTTGACATTTATAGTTTACCCCTTAAACACTTACTATTATAACTCAATACTCCATAAATAAACTACAATATACTAGCTGAATTATAATAACCGACTCTTGTCTAAAACACCCCAAAATAGGTATTAAACGAAACTAACGTTTCTGGTTTCTAGAACTCGACTTTGTTTTAAAAATCATTTGTACAAAAATGTAGATACTAAACCAATTAATTTTAGAAGCAAGAAAGGTGTTTAAAAACTTAATTTTCAAAAAAACAAAAAAACTGACCGATCAAGAAGTTGAAGTATTACGAAATGGGATAGGAAGTGTTGAAGTGAGAAAGACTTACAAGTGATTGGCTGAGTAACAATGGAGGAATGGTGGTGAGAATGATAGCGAGAATATAGATAATGATGGTGGAGAGCCCTATGAAGCCAATAGTAAAGAAACTCCACTGGACCAATATGGAGCAGAAATATAATAATCATTCCATCTGTTCTCCATAGAGGAAGTTTTGAAGCTTCCTCCATTACATAGCTCACTATGTAAAATAGCAATCCATTCAACAATATTTGATCGTCCCTGTCCACACACACATACAACACCACCATTTACTATCTTAAATCATTCATTGGCTAAAAGCCATATTATTATATGTGTTGATGAGTTGTGATAAATTTTCTTAATTTTTTTTGTAGTAGTTTTTACAATTCTTAAAGAAACATTTCGACTCCGTTTAGTAACTATTTTATTTTTTATTTTTGAAAATTAAGTTCATTTTCTCTTTATGTCTTATAATGATTTGCATATTTCTTAGATACAATTAACACAATTGTTGAATTTTTTAACCAAATGACGTAAAAAAAACAACTTGTTGAAAGCTATATTATTTAGTTTTCAAATTTTGGCTTGGTTTTTTAATAAATGAAGAAGGATTGAGGTGAAAGTACTGTATTTTCGAAAGCAAAATGGTTAACAAACCGTCGTTAAAGCAAGCAAAATGTGGATATCTAACAATACAAACTTAAAAGTGAAAATCAAGAGTAAAATAATTATCAAACGTATTTAAATGAGAAGTATTCAATAATAGGATTATGAGAAGTAATACGTACCAATTTCCTTCTCTGTCGACTTGATCAAATTCGATGCCCTTGTCCAGAATCCGAGCATTGCCTTTAGCAGTTCTATAACGAGACACAGAGATCCAAATCTGATTATGAATAATCCTCCACAGAAGAAATGGAAAAATCACAAGAGATGAAACATCCCTCTCTGTTTCATCCTTCACCACATACTGATAAATGCTGTGAACCACCCATGGCGCCAAAATCACATACTACAAACCAAAAATCCTCAAATAAGCTACACATCAATTTCAAAAAATACACACAACAAATCACAACACAGAAAGTGATTTAGAAACATTTCATCATCGACAAGTCTAGATCAGAAGTTCATTAGCGACATTTTCACAAACAGAAGGTGGGCAATAAACACAACGTGTGAAAAACGGAGGAACGCAGCAGGAAAATAAAGAAAAGAGAGAGAGAGGAGATGAGAAAATACCTTGAAGCTGCCGAGAGGCTTCCATGGCCAATCGGTGAGGATTCCGGGAGTGGAAGCCATGAATGAAACAAAAGGTGAAGCTCAGAGTGCTAGGTTTTGGAAGTCTGGTATGAATCTCCTCCAGAGCTCGTCTCGTTTTATAATGGCGGATCGCTGTTCTTAAATCTATAAATTTCAATTGCTTCTTAATCGTTTCTTTAGTCACCGAACTCCGCCCTGTGCTTCCTTACTCGAAATGGAAATGATCAACAGAACTTTCTCTCTTTTTTTCCAATGACGATTGAGACATATCCGATTATTAATGGTTTGGTTAGTTGTAATCATTCCACGTTCATATCTTACAAAATTATTTTCCAAACCAAAATTTAAAAACAATAACACTTTTTTAAATTATTTTTTACTAGTTTTTCATTTTAGTTTAATTTTTAAATCATTGGAAAGATGTAAATAACGTCGTTGATGATATATAATTGTTTAAACTTTTGGATTAATTTGTAGTTTAATATGGTATCAGACTATGTGGTTCAGTAGGTCTTGTGTTCAAGTGCTTCATTATTGTTTTTCTCCTTTAAATATTTAAAGTTCACGAGTAATCATCCTCGAATACATAGAAAATGGGAGAGGGATCGAAGATTGTTTTTTTCCGTTTGACATTTTGAGGCCGGGAACAGAAAATGGAAAAGAAAAATAAATGTATATATATAAAAAACTGTTATATTTATAAATACCATTTTACTTTAGAGCACTTTTGGTATTTTCTTTTTTACTTTTAAGAAAAAGTGGTTTTGATGACATATTTATACCATCTTTTTATCAAACTTTTACTATGCCAAAACCATGAAGATACTTCAGTAGGTCTTTGTTGGTAAAACCATAAAAAAATATTTATAAAATCTATAAAAATATTCATTACAATAGTCTATTGTAATCTTTTACGTATATAAAATAATTTTTTTATCTGTTGGTAAATAATTTAGCTCATTTTAAAATATTTATAATTTTTTTTTAAATATTTAACGTCTTAAAGAAAATATATAAAAAGTAATAAAATTAAACATTTTTTTATAAGAAAACGGTGAAGATTAAATTAAATTAAATGCACCGGTCAAATTTTGGTGATTGGGATAAGGAAAACTTCAAACAAAATTGAAAATTCATTCACGTCTCCACATCTAATCCATGTGTTTTCAAGTTTAGGGTTTAGGGTTTGAAAACATGAATTAGTTAAATGTAAATATGTGAATGAATTTTCAATTTTGTTTGAAGTTTCACGTGTCTACCCTTAGTAGCGGCACTATTTTCAAACTTTAACTTACGTGTGTTTCATTTTATGAATCCAGACATACGACTATTAAACAAAAAATATCACTAGTTAAAAAGTATTACTTTAATAACAATAATTTAATAATTTACTTCTACGGTTATTTTCAAATAATAAACGAATTGAAGTATATTTACAAAATATAATAAAAATTTATGACTATATCAAAATGTATTTCAATGTCTTATAATTAATAAAATATAAACTTTTGTTATTTTTGTAAATATTTTTAACAACTTTTTTTGTTTACAATAAATTTTCTTACTTCAAACTAAAACAATTTCTTTTATAGGCTTATTTTGTGATACAAAGATGGAATTTAGACATTTAAAAACGTTGCTATATCTCTTATTATTTCATTTAAATATTTCGAGATCACTTAAGTAAACAATAATATACAAATACTTATAGATATTTGGGCCAAACTCAAGCTTTGTTTTCGTGGACTGGATTGGGCCTTGGGCCCATCGGTGAAACAAACCCTAAAATAAAAATAAAAATATATCAAGTTTTGGCGGGAATTGATTTAGCGCGAATGGACTCTTCGCCATTGTTCTTCTCGGCAAATCGTCGGCGTCTTTGTATCAGTTTCTCAAGGATTTCTTTAACTCCCTCCGGTTCCAATCTGAACATTTCTTTGTGTAATGTTAGGTTTTTCTTTGATTCTGTAATTTTTCCGCTAATCTCTTCGATGTGTCCCGAAAACGATGAATGAGACGATAGCGGCAGCCCATTGGAAACTCTGATTTCAAGGATTTTGGAGGTAAAAAATTTTATTATAGGATTCGTTGTGTTACTTCTGGTAGGGATAATTTGATAGATTTGTGTTACAAACTTGTTATAGGATTTCATTTTATATTTGCTGGAATTGTGTTATGAACTATTATTTTTTATAGTTACCTTATTCCAAATGATACAATGATAGAGAAACGCCGAAAACCTTCTCTCGCGGTCTATCCTCTTGCTAACTTACTATTCCTTTGAACCATATTTTCTTTCATCTAGATCTCAGAAGTAGTTGCTTAATAATTTTTTAAGCAGAAATGTTGCGGACGGTTATATGATTATGGAGCTGTAATTTTTTATAATTGTAAATTCAATGGGTTTTGAGCATTTTTTATAATTGGAGACTGAGAATTATGATCTGCATCTTTAATTATATGGCCAAATCTTGTAGGAGTGTTCTCATGAGTGTAGTTAGAGATCAAGTCTTTCTGAATATGTTGTGTCTAGTCTATAGTGTAGCTTTTGAGATTAATCCTAGTTCAACAGTATCTTGAAAAGTGGTTAGAGACTTAAATGTAGCCAACTTGATGTTTTTTGGTTCCATTTTGGAAGATGGAGCAGCAGAATCCACATGGAAAAGGTGCCGATGCAGTTTTAAATCTTCAGCCGAACTCCTCGATCTCTATTGCATATCACTCACTCTTTGGTCCACATGATGATTTGGTACTTCTGGAGGTCGATGAAAAGCTTCTGGAAGAAGTCCTCCACCAACGGTAAATAAAGCAAACCATAAGTTAATTTGTTAGAATTCTTTTGAATTGGTCTAACTTTGAGGATATCTCTTCTCAGAGTAAGCATCAGAGGACAGCCAGAAGAAGATGCAGTCTTTTGCACAAAGTCGAAAACTTATGGAATCAAATACGTGGGAACTTCCAATTCTGTACTTCTTATACCGCCATCCGGTCGATCAGAATACTATACTAATGAGCTAGACAGCCATCAGAAGGACAACAGTAAAGAAGTTGCCCCTGTGATTAAAGTTGCTCCAGGTATCATGGAACTTCATGAGGTTGCTCCAAGGATTGATAAGCTTAAATTGCTTCTCTCAGAGGAACCTTACAGCTTTGCTGATGAGTGGGAAAACGAAGCAGTGGACAAATATGAAAAGCGAATGTATAATTGGGATGATCTCATAAACAAGGTTCAGGCTAGTGACGATGAGCTGAAAGCTGGACTACAAGCGCTTTCTGCAGTTGAGATTGATGGGTACTGGAGAATTGTGAATGAGAAATACATGGACTCCATGCTACAGATGCTTTTGCATAACAGGATTTTAAATGACTGGTCTCTAGATGCGCTTGATGAAGGTGTAATCATGAAAGTGATGAAAATGGATGGTTTTCCTGAAAAACTTGTACAGCATTGTCTCCATGTTTATGGTGATAAATTGGATGGAAACGAGGGGAAAAGTTGTTTATGGAGATTAGACGAGAAGCGGGTCTGTGTGCATTTTGCAAGAGAAGTCTTGAGGAAAGGAAAGATGAAGCTAGAGCATCTCATGGATGAATGGAGGCAGAAAATCCCACTAGGAATGTGTGGCAACTTCGACATGTTGGAAGGTGAAGTTTTGACTGAGAGGCTTGGTGTTGAGACATGGGTTCGTGGTTTCCGAGTTTGTCAATTGCCATCGAATCCTGCCGAGCGATTCACCATTTTGTTTAAAGAGCGACCAAAATGGGAGTGGAAAGATTTGCAGCCCTACATCAGGTTTGTTTGCTACACTGTCTTATTGATAATTTGTTATTTGTACATGGAAACTTATAACTTCTATGTTTTAACTTTCAGGGATCTTACAGTTCCAGGCCTTTCATCAGAAGGTTTGCTTCTCAAATACACCCGAAGAACTCAACCGAACCCCGAAGCAGAAGCTGTGTTCAGTGCAAGATAGATTGATAATTTGTTGTACCATAATAACCAAACTTGCTCTGAATGACAGGTCTGTAGATTGCTCAATGTTCCACCTGGGACTTAATCATATTCATCCAGTTCTAGTGAAGAAGTCCGGTTGATGGTGATGACGATGATGTTGATCAAGTAACCTTAACTTTTGAGTTTTTGGATGACTCCATTACTCTCCGAAAAGAGATCCAAGTATTCCACATTCTTGGAAGTTCGTATTTCTCATGACTTTACTTGAACAAGGTCAGTTCTTTAGAACATACAACCGTGTCATTGAGTTGTAAGAAGTCCCTATTTCTCGGTTTCAGGAGGTGCAAGTTTTTTCATTACAATTCAGATGAACATAATAGAGGATTGAACGCCTAAAGTTTCGTCTATATGCCTTCAACTAGCTTTTGATTTCTAAATTAGCCTGTAAATAGAGACATTCATAGTTGAAAAATGTGTTTAATTAAAAGTTGTGGATATAGAATGAGTTTGATATTAATACAAACACATGTCTTGAACTACATTACAATTCAAATTCATCCTTGATGTCTTCTAAACAGCCCTTAGGGAAAAAAATGGAGAAGAAAGGAGTTATGTTTTTTAAATAGGTTAAAGTATCTAATAATTGTCTAAGAAATAAACCAGATTCCGATTAGTAGCCTTGATGCAGAAACTGCTTTCATGACAAACTTAGGTATTTGGTGTCTCGTAAAAAATTGAGTTTATAGTGTAATGTAATCCATAACCCATAGATTGAATGTTTTAAGTAAAAACTTATTTTGTTTTGAAAGTTTCTAACTGGAATTGATAACCCATATTCACATCTCAGGATCTAGATCATTATTTTATCTTTGACTACTCATGCTTTTCAACACTTTTTATCATTTTCAGTAATCGTGATTATACTCCAACTTTCTAGACAACCCCTTTTGTATCTTACCTCGAGATCAAAGGGCATTGATTGGTGAGGAAATAATACTGATTTTTTCCTATTTAAATAATATGTATAGTTAATTTAGTTTGTTATTTGTTAATTTATTTACGACACACCGATGGTTCTTTTTATTTGCTTCCCAAAGCTTATTGTGTGTACTTTTTTGCTTGGCGGTGTTTAAGTACTAAACATTTTTATTAAGTGCACAATTATCGTAAAGAAATGTAGGAAATTAGTATTAGTACAGTTAATTATTGACGATTTGTAGCATGCTTTCAATATGTGTCAATTAATACGTATTGTGAGACATTTGGGTCGAGAAATACTGTCCTAATACTATCAAAATGGTAACCAAGTTTTTCGTTTTTTAAAAATTAAGTCTATTTACTTCCAATTTCTTATACTGATTTGCACATTTTAAAAGTAAAATAGTTAGAGTTTTTAGCCAAATTCGAAATGAAAAATAGTTTTTATAAACTGCTTTTTTTATATCTCAAAATTTGGTTTGAGTTTTTAATTACCTTGTAAAAACTTTGAAATACAGGAATTTTCTAGAGATAAGTAAATTTGTTTGTTTAAAATGAAAATAGCTTTTTATACCTAGGTTTTCAATATAGTTTTCATTTATCTTTATAATTCAAAACTATAATTTTAATTTGAGATATCAATTTGGTTCCTACAAAGCTTCAATGAATTGATTTTACACAATTATCCCCCAGTGCTAGTTTTTTTGTCAGTTTATTAGCATTTTTACTACAATTTGTTGTTGAAGACGTAAAATAAAAAAAAAATTGAAACATATTCATATATAGTATTTTCTTGTATTAAAATTTTACAAATTAATTATGAAGACTAAAATAATATTGAAAAAAAAAAGAAAGTGGAAAAATTAGGTTAGGTTAATTCAACTTCAGATAGCATGGGTTAGGTTGTTACGTTCATTTGGGCTTTTCGGAGTCCAAAACCCTAACATTTGTGTTGTTCGAAACCCTAACTTCATGGGCTCACAATTGGGCCAATCAGGAAAAGCCCAGTCCAAATTATCCAGCTGGCGAATCATTCGTTTTGGCGGGAAACCAGAAAACACACTCAACAAATGGTATAAACAAAGGCCGGTTTTTCACTCCGGTGAAAGCCCGATGCCGGTAATTGAGCGCCAGGTTCAAGAGCTTCACTTCCGATAAAGCTTCACAATGCCTCCAAGGAAGAAGCCTCATTCTTCTTCCAAGAAACTCAATTCAAATAAACAATCACAGCCTTCCATGTTCGGAATCCAACACTTCTTCGAACGACACTCTCAAAATGTTTCGCATTCTCAGAAGATTTCTTCACAAACTTCCGATTCGAAGACTGATGTTTCCAACTCAATGAATCGTGGAGATGATCGGAATATGGGACGGTTAGATTCTAAGGACGCGGCTGGGGCTGCGGCGGCGACAGCTCAGAAGTCAGAGTCGAGGGTGCTTCTTGTGAGTGATGCGGTTTTAGCTTCTGAAAACCCTAAGGTACTGCAGAGGAATGATGCTAGTTGTTCGCCTCTGAATACGACGCCTGAGAATTTGATTGCAGCTTGTGGAAATCATGGCGATGACTCTTCTAACGAGCTCTCTCCAGAATTTTCCAAGTCCGTTTCCCTGAAGCGCTTCAAGTTCTCTCCCGGGATGGTAACTTTAGATTCTTTCTGGTTTTGCTCTTTGTTTTCTTGTTGTAGATTGGTCGTTCGCTTTAAATGCATGGGCCACATTGATGAATTTTACTTACGAGAGTTAAAAAATGGTGAATAGCTGATTAAGCAAAGTCAGGACGAGGGGACTAGAACTGATGAGATTACATGGAAGATATCTCCAGTAAACGAAAGGCTTCAGGCTGTTTCGAAGCAATTGCCGGAGACTATAAGAGTTTTGGCGAACTCATCAAGGCTAAGCTCTTTGAGAATTAGACAGTGTTCACGAAACAAGGTATTAAATATTGAGTATAAGTTGGGTCTCTTGGCTCTTGGGTTCACTAACAATATCTTTACAGACTTCCTCTGTCGAGTCTGGGAACTTTGAGCAGTTGAGTTCACCAAACCCGAAACCTTCTGAAAGATCAATAGCTTCGTTAAATAAGACTGGATTGAAAAGGGTAAATCCTAAGCATGACGTGGAACCCAATGGAGTTGTGAATGATAGTTTGAGTAGCTCTAGAGTAGCTAATAGTCCGAGTCGATTCCAGACGCCCCCATCTTTGTCATACTGCGACAAGGTAACGATTTGTTTCATCATTAACTGTATGTCTTGTTTCTGAGAGGTTATAACTTTTATGTACTTTTTTAACTTTGAATTTTAAAAATCTTTATTATGGTCTACGGATTGCTATATAATTCCTATGCTTTATGCCGTTATTGGCTTGTAGGGTTCCAATGATGTTGCTGCATGTAATGAAGCACCTGATCATCCTATTTTAAGACCACACAAAAAGGTATTACATTATAATACTACTTGTTGGTCTTTCTGATTTTGCGTTTTGCTGTTGTTTGGTCCAATTTCTAGCCAGCTTCCTGACCTGGTGGGTGGGTTTTTTCATTTCTTAGAATAGTTATACTTGTTGGTCGAGCAAGTTTACTTTCTATTACTTTATGGACATTCGATACCTTCTTGCTTCTTCGTTTTTGCAGGCATTACTTGAGCTTTTGGATCAAGTAGAAGATGTCATTGCCGTTGATACAGTGGCTTCTTCTATTGACTTGGGGGACGATTCATCTGAATTAAAAGGTAGAAATGGTAACACATTGACTGCCAGAGTTGATTCAGACACTGTAATGAAGGCATGCCCTTGTGATTTTCTTGTCTTGGAGGTATGTTTCACCTTTTCAAACAGAGTTCATCTTTAGGATTGCTAGTCATTTAGGTGCTTATTGGTGATTTTTATTAATACACTGATTCTACTTGTGCCAAAGGTAACAGAGAAATGTGAGCTGGCTGATACATATGGAGTAAAACGCTCGTATAAGGTTTCGTGTAAGCCTATTCACTAATTTTTACCTTTCCTCACCCTATCAAGTAAATTAATAAGGTAAAGCAATGGATTTTCAGGTTCTTCGTTTGTTAAATGAACAAAGTGGAGAAGAACGGGCTGTATATCTTTGGGAAGACTGGTAAATAGATAAATATTTTGTGCTGCTAAGACTCGTAATTGTTCTGCAATCATTGACTCTGAAGTTATGCTCTTTCATATCGCCACTCTAATTACTGTTAAAATTTGAATTGAATCTGAAGGGAAAAAAGTGTAAAGAGTATATTAGCTCTTTCTTGGTTAACTTATCCTTTCCTTGCTGCAGCCTTCTAAAATACATTCTTCATCTTAAGACCGCATCACATCACAATATAGTATTGATGTACTTGTTGTGTTCCTTCACTTGTATTTCACTCTACCATGCCCTGATGAAGAGATAGACTATTACTGTGTCAAATTTCTAGTGGACTTAAGACAGAGGCTTTAAGCTTAGTTCATGTTTTTAATATTCTATTGGCAACCAAATGTATGTGGTTGTTTTGTGTGGACTGTGAATAGTTGAAGTATATGCAAGTTGTCCTAGCACTCACGAATATGGAAAAAAAATTAAAATTGAATTTAAAAAAAACTTCATGAAGCTTTTTGATATTGAAGGTGAATTTGTTTATTAAACCTACATCCTGTTCTTTGAACTTTCCTATCCATTGCTTCATCAGGTTTGACAGTATTATTGCTCCTGGAGACACCGTGAATGTTATTGGTGAATTTGATGACCAAGGAAGATGTCATGTTGACCGCGACAATAATTTCGTTATCCTACACCCCGATATACTAGTGTCAGGAACTCGGGTAATGTGATTACTTTGCCAAATACTTGGCATATCCTCTTGGGTTGGGGTGCCTTTGTGAGCTACTGAATCAAAAATTTTGTTTGATAGTCATCAATCAATTATTGTAATCTCCAATCAGAAATGATTTCTAGGTTGCTGGTCATTTGACCTGTCCAAGGAGGAGTATTCTTGATGAGAGGCTGAAAAGTAACGAACAGTCTGTTGCAGCATTAATTGGTACTTTGCTGCACCAGGTTTTTCAGGTTCGTAGCTCTATCATGACCTTTTAGTGTGAATGGACGCATAGATTCATACTTATTATTGTACACTTAAATCTCAACATTTGTATGTACAATTTATTTACCTGTATGCTTATGACCGTCTTTTTAAGACTTTTTGACGCAAGCTTTTAGCATGTACCAATCTCTCTCATTTTAATTCATTTTGTTTTGAAGGCTGGTCTTATAGAAGAGGCACCGACTGTAGCCTTTTTGGAAGAGGTTTCAAGAACGGTGCTTCAGAAAAGTATAGAAAATGTGTATGCATGCGGAGGTAAACTTCTTTTGTAATTTGTATTCGTTCGGTCATTGATGGTATTATTGGGAAAACTGCAATGGATCGTTTCGTATCTTTTAAGAGGGAGGCGAAAAATGGATCTAATATAGTTATTTTGTTCAGCTTCCCCCATTTTGATTGAAATGCTCCACCTGCACTGTGTGATTCAGTATTCTTGGTTTTACGGCACAATGCCTAGAATTTTGAAGCTAGAGCCTCTAGGCCATTCCGTTAACTTCAAGGGACTTTTTGTAAACGATCTTGCCATGATTTTGTGGATACTTTGAATCTTTGCTTCAGCCAACTGTGGCATAAAAAAAATTGCATGATCAAATTTTCCCCATTAGTTTAAGTGCCATAAAAAATTTCAATGTTTACATCTGTTAAATCTATCGGTTTTAATATTTTATCGATAAGTCACAACGATAATTTATGATTTGAATGATTAATTTTCTTTACACTATCTTGGGTGCAGCAAATGAAAAGGATATACGCATAACCATGAATGAAGCAGTTCCAAAAATTTTACATTGGATCGGCATGTTCAAAGGCCCAATGGTGAGAAAATTTCATGTTTAATCACATTTACATAATCTTACCCAAACATGGAACTGTGGTTGCTAAATTTTTTTCACTTCCCATTCCTGATGATGCAACTTTTTGAAACTATATCAGTTTATCTACGGTGGTGTATAAACTTGATAATGTTTTCATAGGTCAGGATTTCGGTTGTAAATTAAGTTTTCACAAGTTAATGTTTTTGTAAATGTCGAATGTGGTGTTATTAGACACGATTTGGGTTTTTTTTCAATTTTTTAAATTAATCTGAACTAGGCATTTATAGTCACAGAGTTTTTGCGCGTGCATTGCTTATTATACTCCTATGCATGTACAAAACATTTTGAGATTTGTATGCATTACGTTATCTCTGGATGTCTGTATTTTTCTCTATTTTGCATGCTTTATTTTTTTTTCTTTTTTCTTGCACTCATATGTTTGGTAGTTTGTTGGACTAGATACTGCTTTGTATTTAAGTATGTGCTGTATAGTTGCTACTATGATTGAGTTGGACACCTGTCAAGCAAATATGTTATTTTATTTGTTTTAAGTACATTCTTGCTTTCGTTGGTAACAGGGTTCTAAAGCACCTTCTATTGAGTTTAGATCTGAGGATGATCCCAGGAAAGTTAGTATATCAGAGGTAGGTATTATGAATGCTCGTTTAACCATTACTGAACCTTTCACAACATGATGCATCACACTGTTGTTAAGTGCTTGTTGAAAGTTTGTATGAATCTGTATTCTTACGGAAACTTCCATTTTTAGGTGATTGATATTGAGGAGATGGCTTGGGCTCCCAAATATGGTTTGAAAGGAATAATTGATGCTTCCGTCAGGGTAAATGTAATGTCAGATTATAATAAATGTGCCGTGAATGTCATGCCTTTAGAGTTTAAAACTGGAAAGGTGCCAGCTGGCCAGGCAAGTATGTGATTCCTTTAGCTCATTTTTGTGCTGGGTTCCCTCTAGGATTGGACTTTTGTGGTTTCTTGTAGATCATTCATTTTCTTAAGAAAATTCTTTTGTAGTAATTAGTATTTAGTACAGCATGATAATCCTGATCTATTCTGCAGTCCTCCATGGAACATTGCGCCCAAGTGATCTTGTACACACTACTTATGTCTGAGAGGTATATACATTTTCTTTTTATTTTCGTAGGTCTGTTCTATAGATGATATTTAGTTTGCCTTTTATGCAATTGTTGTTGGATGTGCGAATGATTGTAGTATGCATTTTTTTATTTGCTCTGTATTTGTGATAGGTATCAAAAACATGTTGGTTATGGTCTCCTGTACTATCTTCGGTCAAATCAGACACAGGTAAAAAATCAGATTCATTTGTACGTTTATTTTTCTGTGCTGGAAGAATGTTTAAATTATATGAACCTTGTGAAGGGTATCCGGGTTCAAAGATCTGACTTGGTAGGGTTAATCATGCGTCGCAATGAGCTTGCAAATAACATCCTCAAGGCATCAACTGCACAATCACTCCCCCCTATGTTACAGGTAGGTCCTTCCTAAACATGGTTCTGCACATCTCTATAGAATCATTGAACGTCAACATACTATTTTTTTGATACAGATTCCAAATGTGTGCAAAGGATGCCGCCATCTTGATGTTTGCACCATTTATCATAAGGTATGTAGCTGTAGGTTCTGAATGCAATTATATAGATTATTGAGTTAATTGCTGCTTCATTCCCATGTTATTTACATGCATCTGTATGCTTTGGGTCTTCCTGTGACAAAATATTGTCTTAAAGTATTCATATCATCTATTTTCATATATAATCCCTGTGCTTTTCAAGTTTAATTTCTTTGGAATTTCTATTGAGCTCTGGCCTTCAAAAAGTTGTTGCTCTTAATATCTTCTAACAAGTAAGCCCAAAGGCAGGGCAATCCGATTTGAAGACCCTTTTTGTATCCTGCTTTGTCTAAATGTGTATCTGCACAGTTTGTGGGATGTGAGGTCACATAATCCGAGTAAAAGACTCAATTCCTTGCACATTATTTTAAATATTTGTGCTCTTTGAACTAGTGGCTAACAAGTCATTTTTTCAGATCAGTGTCACCTGATGCTTCACAATAGTTTTTTTTATGCTAAACATGAGCATCAGTTGTCTAAAAACTTGCGGTAAATCTTTGAATTATGCATAATTCCTGCAATGTTAAAAGAGAAGTAGAAGATTTGACAACCTTTTCATTAATTCTCATGACTGAGTTGTTTCTGTGGGGACATTACTTGTCGGCTGATGTTTTCCTTTTTTTCTTATCTCTCTGTTGATGGTTGACTGGTGATGAAATTTTAAATACTGCAGATGCAAAATGGAAGCAAAGAGACCAGTGGGCTTGGAGTCTTATTTGAATCCCATACAGATCACTTGCAAGCTTCTCATGGTATTTTCTTTCAGCATTGGGAAAGATTGATTGATTTAGAGGCAAAGGAGATGGAGGTTAAATTTTGAATTTCAAATGTATCGTATAAACTATTCATTTCACATGCTTATTTATGCCAATGGTAAGTCCAGTTGACTATGATGCTCTTTTCTTTCAGCTTGTAAAGAGGGGAGTTTGGCACTCACGTAGTACAGATAAAAATCAAACGTCTATCTGTCTTTCTTCTATTGTTCTTAGTACGTTGGATGACCAACCACATTGTACTTTTGAGAAGGACAACCGAATCAGCTATCGTTTTGTGCATCAAGATTCAAATAATGATAGTTCAAACACTGCTTCAATAAATGACATGGACAGTTCACTTAGAGTTGGTGACTATGTGGTGAGGCCTTTTCTCCTTGGATGGAGAATATTCTGCATGTACTCTATAAAATTTCTTCCAGTAACTAATCGGTGATTTCTATCGCTTTTTCTTTAGATACTCAGTACAGATTCTGGGCATTTGACCCTAGCGAGTGGGATTATAACAGATCTGAGCAGTCTCCATGTATCCGTAAGAGATTTTTTTGTGTGGATTTTTTTCACTTTTTGAGGGCAGAGGAAAGTTAGACTGGTTATTTACATAGTAGACAACTATAAATTACAGTACCGTTCGTGTTAGTGGTCAAAAGTAGTTTCTGCCTTTCAGATTGAATTGTTGGGTTGAAAACTTGTAGGTTTCTTTTTCTAAGCGTCTACGTCTTCCTGGAAGCACTTCTTCTACAGAAGCACGTGATCTTATGAAGCAGGTTTGGCGGATTGACAAGGATGAATTTATGACTTCATTTGCAGTCATGAGGTAATAACTTGGCATAACTATTCTGCCAGACATAATGCAATGTTCTATTCTCATGTTTGTTTTCTTGCTGAAGGTTTAATCTCGTACAACTGTTTCTGCAAGGTGAGCAAAATGCTCATCTTAGGAAGTTGATAGTAGATCTTGCGGTAAATGCTTATTTACACCTTTCTGCTATTGAAAAGTATCTGTTCCTTGCCTCATAGATTTTTTATTTATTGGCCTGACCGTGTTTTCACTTGTAGGCTCCAAGATTTGATGGTGGATGCATATTCAGCCAGGATCCAGCAATATCTTACATTTGGTCAGAGAAGAATTTAAATGATGACCAACGGCGAGCTATAATTAAGGTGTCTCATGCTAACTTGAGTCACCTACTCTATCTCATTCCCCGTAATCATTTTTTGGTTTTTCACCAAAGATGAGCTATTCTGACTTGAAATTGTTCCATGGTCATTTTAGATACTTACAGCAAAGGATTATGCCCTGATTCTAGGAATGCCTGGAACAGGCAAGACATCCACAATGGTTCATGCTGTGAAGGCATTGTTGATGAGAGGTGTATCTATTTTGCTCACGTCCTACACAAACACTGCTGTTGATAATTTACTTATCAAACTGAAATCTCAGGTAACTGCTTTACACATTTTAAGGACTCTTCGTTATATTCGGTTTCAAAAAAAGGACTCTTCATTATATCTCTCTTCTTGAGAGATATTTCAATTATGGTCCCCGTAGTATATATTTGATACAGTGCACAATCCATAAATGTCCGTCAAATTTGATACTGTTTTTTCTTTCAAGTTCCCATTACGTTGGTAACCGTAGTAGTTGGATGATCATCTTTAAGTTTTCACTTAATGACATTTACTAGGTCAAGGATGGAAATATTAAACATCAATTAACATATTGGATGCAGGTTTTTCTAGGAGTTAATCGAGAAATTCACAAGAGTGCAAATCTAATTGGAACAAAACTAATAAGAATAAGAATGTCCGTTAAGTACCAGAATAAGTAGTATTTATATTTTGTTTGTATATTGATATTTAGACTGGTTATTGAGTATCTTAAAGTAACTTTGTGTTAAAGTCAAACATGGAAGAGCGCCAAATCTTGGATCCTATTTTAATAGCAAAGGAAACTGTGGAGGTCTATAGAATCCGAAAAAAGAAAAGATGGATCATTAAATTAGACCTTGAAAAGGCCTTTAACAGAGTGGATTGGTATTTTTAGACAATGTAATGCAAAAGATTTTTGACGTAGGATATTCTGTTATATTGGCCAGCCTTTACAGCATCCCCACTTTGAAGTCCTTGATGATCAGGACTTCCGGATCAGCCCTTTGCTTCAAACAGTTTTTTGCTCAATCAATCAAGGCTTATTCTTCTTTGTTCTCAGCCTGCTGCCTTTGATTATGATTTTGCTTTGGACAGATTCTTTTTATCATTTTGTTTGGCTTTGTTTTTGTGGCTTTTTGTTTGATCTTGTATTGTCGCTTTTTGGATGTGATGAGGGCGCTAAGGGGGTGACAACCTAGTTGAGATGCCCGGATGCGCCTATTGATCCTCCCTCTCCCCTATTGCTCTTTGTATAATCCTCATGTACATTGAGTTTTATCTCTTTATTTATATTAATAACAGTGAGACTCGTGTCCTTTTCAAAAAAAAAAAAAAAAAACATTGGGGTAGCTTGCTTTAGTTAGATAGAGTAATTGCCTTGAGGAAATTTGAGATTGTTTGAAGTTTGGAACACTGCTATTTTCCTGTTGGATTTATGTCTAAGCTTATTTGTTATGTTCCTTCGTAGTTATTATTATTGAGAATAGCTTAAGCTTTTGGGTCAATCGATAGTTTAACATTAATTTTTGTCACAATTTTTTGACCTCCTTATGATTTGTATTATTATTGTTGTTTTTTGTGAGGCTTTTTTCTCTGTGTTTTGTGAGGTTTCATAACATTATGCTTGTGCATGCATGGTCTGTAAAGGAATTTTGTAACCTAAATTTCTTGGTATGCATCAGACGTGTGTATTCGAGTCTCACTCATCTTTAGTCATCTAATCACTTATAGACGTATCCAGCAAGTCGGTTCACTCTTGTTAATTTGTCACTTACAAACTGCAGAACATTGATTTTATACGGATTGGAAGAATTAATGCAGTGCATGAAGACATTCGCAGCCATTGCTTCTCGGGTCTGATTTTGCCTATTCTTTAGTTTCCTATCTGGATACTTACTCTTCTTTATGTAACCGTAAAGTTTTCTTCGACAGAGTTGAACATACAAAGTGTGGAAGACATCAAAATGAGATTGGACCAAGTGCAAGTTGTTGCAGTTACCTGTTTGGGGATAACTAGTCCCTTACTCGTCAATAAAAAATTTGATATATGCATAATGGATGAAGCTGGACAGACCACTCTTCCGGTATGTAGAACTTAATGGACCGTCTGTTGCAAAATTTATTTTAGCAGTATGATTATACAATGCTCGTTGATTATCAAATGTTTTTGGGATTAGTTAGCGCTTGATCTGTTTAATGGGTAAATAATAAGAGAGTTAGGCATCCTTCATTTCTTTAATAATAGCATCTCATAAACAAATTCACTGATAGAGTGTTGCACCTTCTTGTATTTCAAGAGAATGAAAATGCATAAAACTAAATGAAGGCATTAAAACCCAGAGGATGTATGGTCGAACACTTGATGATAAATGTTTTTTAGGGGTCCAGTCCTGTTAAGTTGATTGAGTTTTGAAATTTGAAGTTAATATGTTGAAGTAAGTTGGTGTTTGGAGTGCAAAATTGCAAAGATGAAGTTTCTCAATATATGTGCAAACTTTAATAGTGAACACTAGTAAACACTATTGAAGTTGGTAGGTTTGAGTTATTTTGAAGGTTCTTTATCTGCATAAAATACGAATGTATTAAAAAATTGGCGAAATACTCATTAAAGCTTCAACAATTAAACCGTAAATGTATTACCTTGAACTTTCTTGTATTCATCTTCTACAATTATTCGTTGTTTTATGTTGGCTTGGCTTTTAATGAGCTTTTTTATGACGTTAATCAAGACTTGTTGAAAAGAGGAATATCAATGCTTATTTAATTTTCATACTTTTTCCCTAAGGTTTCCCTTGGGCCTTTGATGTTTGCTTCTACATTTGTCCTTGTTGGCGATCACTATCAGTTGCCTCCTCTTGTTCAGGTATCATGCGTAACTATTTGGATTAAATTCTCTTTTTTTATGGCGCACTTTTTTTGAAGTTACCATTCTCATTCCTTTCTAGAGTACAGAGGCTCGGGAAAATGGACTGGGGATAAGCTTATTTTGTAGGCTTTCAGAAGCACATCCTCAAGCAGTTTCTGCTTTACAAAGCCAGGTTTTTGTTCTTTTACTAGATTTAATCTGTGAGCAAGTATATCACTTCAGATGATTTTGCCGACATCAATTTACTAGGTTTCTCTGTGAGTGTAGTATCGCATGTGCCGAGACATTATGGAGTTATCAAATGCCTTGATATATGGAGACAGATTGCGTTGTGGTTCTGAAGAAACAGCGAATGCAAAGCTTGAATTTTCAAGTTCAAAGTTTTCTTCATCTTGGCTTAAGGAGGTTATGGTCTCTTTTAACTTTTCATCAAACTATCATCTTTATCAATTGGGTTAATTCTGCTTCAATAAAACAGATATTCGTTATTTTTCACGTGAAGAGTTGACACTTGATAGACTTTAAATTACTACTTTGCTGTTTTGTTTTGTTTTTGTTTTATGTTCTTATATTTTATTTAATATTTTATATATACTCAATAACCTTATTTGAAGGGTCAGACATCTTTTCGTCGGGCAAGCAATGATCTATACGTCTAACCAGAATTTATTCGATTGCACAATAAATTTCAAGTCTAGGATTCTTGCGTTAAAAGGAATTGTCATATTTAGATTTTGCTTTCTTCAACTAATCCAAGTTATTTTGGTTCAGTTCTGTAACCCTTTTTTTTAATTTTTAACTTTTGAAAATTTAGCCTTAAAGTTCCCTACTCTACCTATTGATTTGTATGTTTTGTTGTCGTTACATGAGGAACGTTTACAAAATTCAAACCAAAATTTGATAACTAAAATAAGTAATTTTCAAAAGTAACTTTTGGTTTTTAAATTTGACTAAAAGTTTATATGCTTTTATAGAAAATAGGAAACTGTTATCTAAGAAATTGTGTGAAACAAGTATAATTTTCTAAAACCAAATGGTTATCATAGTAGTCTTTGTATTTCACTTTTACCGAACAACTTCTTAAGTAGAATTGAAAAAGGAAAAAGTTAGACAATCATTTTATAAGTAGCTGTTTACTAGATGCATGAAACTTAGGGTTTTAAATTGGATATTAAAAGTTTCTTGTCATTTCTCCAAAATTTCCTTGTTTTAACTCAAAACTAATGCACTTCCTTTTCATATTTACAGGTTCTAAACCCATGCAAACCAGTTATCTTTGTTTGTACAGGTTCTCAAATATATTCTTATTGCCTTCTAACTTCAGTTCTTCGGTCTAAGATTATCAATGGTTATTGTTTGCTATCTGAATCATGTCCAACAATTGTAGATTTGTTACCTGCTTACGAGACAAGAGATCACAAGATTGTGAACAATCCAATTGAAGCTAACATATTAGCGGAGGTGCAAGCTTCGTTTTGACCTTTCTTTTGACACTTTTTATTTATTTATTTATCATTTTTGTAATAAAAGGAAACCAAAATTGGTTATTGGAGCAGGGAAAGTTAGATGAAATTTCTCCTCGTGGCATTGATCTCTGTTTTCATAATTTTATAGGTGACGAAAGGATTGCTTGATGGTGGAATTAAGGGGAATGAAGTTGGGATTATTACTCCGTATAACTCCCAGGCAAGCATCATTCGTCTAGCTATCAACATTGCCTCTGTGGAGGTACATACCATTGACAAATACCAGGTTAGCCTGATTGAAACGAGGCAATCCTTTTCCCTTCCTTTTTTTGGACAGTTATCATAGAAAGATTAGATTATCAATGAACGATTCTAAATCCTTTGTTTATTGGACCCTGTTCCCTACTCAATTTATACGTGATAAGTTCAAAATTTTCATGAGAATACGGAATCTTCGATCAATATGTATGAATAAGTTACTATTATATTTTGGAAAAAGATACCACTTTACACATTAGACTTTTTAGATGATATCAATCTAGATCCTGAACTATTAATTGTATCTATTTAAAAACTAAACTTTTGTAAGTCTATCAATTTACATCCCCAAGTTTTCCTACATGAATCAATTTAATCAATTATTTTAGCATCATCTATACATTTATTTTGATTGTCCATTTTATAAAACCAACGTTTGAAGAAGTCTACACACGTTCGAGAAACATGCATGGATGATTGGTAAGAGTTGTGTAATTACATTGAAAGCTCAATTGATTGTTCTATGAAAAATTGAAGAGTTTAATTTACTTAAATCACAAATTTCATACCATATTAGTTGAACGAAATCTGAATAAAGACGTAAATTGATACTTACAAGAGTTCCAACTTTTAATGGATGGAATCAAGAAGTTCAAATGTACAAATAGATATTTACCCCATATCTGTTTATGTTTCTATGGTTGCAATCGTTTTCTTCCTTTCTCCTAGGGAAGAGACAAGGACTGCATATTGGTGTCCTTCGTTAGGTCGAGCGAAAATCCAAAGAGCTGTACTACCTCACTCCTTGGAGACTGGCATCGAATTAACGTAGCCATTACACGTGCCAAGGTCAGAAATCACCTTTATTTTCCGGTCTCTAATAAAAAGCTAAATATCTTTAGTTCTATGTTTGGAATGATTTTTTAGATGGTTAGATTCACTATTGCCATGTGCAAACTTACTCTTATTAAAATTGATTTCTATTGTTTAAAGAATCTTCGAAGTTATTTTTCAAATGACGAAATTGATTTTAAAGATATCTCAATTACTCTCATGCATGCCATAAAATAACAAACAACAAATCTAATATATGACCGAAAACGTAATGAACTGTGCAGAAAAAGCTAATCATGGTGGGATCACGCAAAACCCTATCAAAAGTTCCATTGCTGAAGCTTCTAATCAAGAAGGTGGAGGAGCAATCAGGCATATTAAATGTAACAAGGAATGATATACTACATCAAAGCAACAATCTCCCTAGTTGCACATAGATCAAATTGTTGTAAAAAGGTTTAATCCATCGTCAAAAACTTCATTAAACGTTTAAAGTAATGTCAGATGTCTCATTAATGATGGTAAAGAAAATCCCCTATTGTTCATAAAAATAAAAATGTTATAATAATAGCTAAAAGCCATGCTCCATCCAGGTCCAGGTTCTTCTCAGAGAAGGTGTTTCAATTGACAACTATCAAATGCCATGTGAAAAGCACTGAGAAAAGAAAAAAGGTATTGTCCTTATCTGGAAAATATGCCTTTATTTACCATTTCTGTTTCTCTCAAATCCCCATTTGATTAGGCGAGCAAAAGGCAAATTCACATTCACAATTGCTGGACCCTTCACTTTATTTATAGGTTGCACTTTGCACTTTGCACTTTGGACGGTCCAAATTCCAATCTTCATATATATCTAAATATATTGTTTGATAAATATTGAAAGCATAAGATAACACTGGCACATTGTGTCTCTGATTCCACCAAAGTAGATATTGTCATACTTTGTCTTCACTTTACACTTGATTTTACTCACAGGTTCAATTATTTTTTAACAAAATATGTTTGAACGACAACACCATATAATTAATAACTTTATAACTTTGTCAATACAAGTATGCTTAATTGATATGAATTCGTATTATAAAAAGTTAGTAGATTAAAACTGTAACATTTACGATTAAGTTTTGAAACACTTGTTTTAGTGTTTCAAGTCTAATTTGATTAAAATTGAAAAATTGAAATGAAATGGATGGAATTCCACAAGTTTGGCGTCAGTCAAATTGGTTTATACCTTAATTTTATTACTACCTTTTGGTCAATATGTGTTTATGTTCGGCACTTGCTGATTGCTTGCCAGAGTTGTGGGAGTTAAAAGATGGTTTGTAAAAGTTATGTTTCACAAGTTTGGATTTATGTAATAGTTATTTTAGGACAAATAAATTCCGATAGCATGTATAGCTTAAACACAAATTATTCAAATCTAAACTCTTTAAAGAAACATTCTTTCAAGAGTTAATTTGCACTTTCTTTCAATTTGTTAAAAGATAGTATAGATTAATAATAAATGTGAAAATAAAAAATCACAAAGCCCTTTTTTTTGCCTGTCTACCACAATTTTGTCAAGGATCCACTTAGCAAACTTGTCTAAGTGAAACCAACTTGACTTGGATATACATTGAAAATATGTTGATTGATATGTAGTATTAAGCTATTTGATTGACACACGACTGGAATACGATACTACAACTAGAAAGGAAAACTTGATATAGGTAATTCAAATGAATGATGACTAACATATTTGAGGGTTTAATTTAAAACTAAGTTATTTGGAAAAATTGAATTGTTTTACAACTATTTTAAGTCGTCATATAAAGAGTTTATCGAAAAAAACTTTCTCATGTTACAAGTCAAACAATCAAAAGAAGAAAGATGGTGTTAGGTTTCTGTTTTTATTTGTACAAGTTTCTCAACAAGTATCACTAGGCCTACCAATAGAAGATTTTATTGCTTGCTTGAATCAATAAGCAAATTCATTTTTTGAAATCCCTAGGGGTCCTCTCTTACCTCTTGAGTAAACTAATTTCTCTTTCTTCTCTAAGTAGTTTTACCTTTTCTTTCGAGGTGGAGTAAACTCTCCGTAAGACATCTTAAAGTAGTTTTACCTTTTCTTTATGAGAAAAACAAGAGCACTTCCTTATCTGCACCTTTCTTATCTTGTAAATGAATTGAGTAGTAAAATAAAAATTAAAAAAGATAAATTTGTTTAAACATGTAAAGAAGATAAAGCACATGTTGGAGTTTTCTTTCTTTTTCTGTATTTCATTTCGTCATTATTAGTACTTGGTAGTGATGAAGGAGTTGTGTCCAAATCCAGTTTGATTCTCTATCATTTCCTTCAAATAATTCATATAGAAAATGACTTTGGTAAACCCACCAAACATTTTACAATAATTCCATCCACACAAATTCATCAACACAAATTTCCACTGGAAACCAAATTCCTTAGTACAACCTCACATGATATATATATATATATAATCTTTTGCTTTCCCTATGTCTTTGGCCTTTTTTTATTCATACAGATCAACAAATCTTTTGTTTTGTATCTAACTTTGCTATCTTTTCAACTTAATTTTCCTTTTTGGAGAATTAAAATAGGCTTCAATGAAGAAAAAAAAACTTTTCCTATCATCTATTTGCCGTAATCAAACTGACATTGGAGTAGAAGGAAAAATGATGGAAAAAAGGACGGCTAAAGAGAACATGACCCTACAAATTTTCCAACTTTTACATAACCATTTTAGTGGGAATCTCTTTGAAGTGATGATATTCCATATGCTTTCTCCCCACAACCTGTCTGATATGTCACTTTTGGGTTCTAATGCTTCAAAGGTCAATGATTTTATTCCCAACTATAGAAATACATCTTCAAAGCTTGGGATTTAATTTACCCTATTCAACCAAAATTGTTCACATGCTATTCTAAAGTTTCTGGTAGAAAATTTGAATATGAGATTGAGTTAAACTCTTCTTGACAATACATAAAAAAAAGAGCACGCGACTGTTGATTTGAGGTGTGTTTGTGGATTAAAAACAAAAATATGTCAATATTTATTTATTTATTAGAATATTTAATAGAAGTGAGTTTATATATATACACATCTCAATAGTCCTATATAACCAAAATAAAATTTTAATATAACAAAATTTGGAATAATTAAAAAGAGAATCTTTTCAAACGATAAAGACTTCGATAAATCTAAATAAAAACTGTGTTTTTTTGGACAGTTAAATTACAAATTAAATTTCTATAACTTGAAAAATGTTAGACTTTAGTCTTGGAGTTCGATCAAATTCTAGGATCCATATTTGTAACTTATGATTTTATTTCCTTTTTGAGGAGCAAAAGTCGTAATTGTATTTCAACAGTGGGAGTTGTTGATCAAATGACAAAGACTAGCAAGAGAAAACATGGGTTTTGGAATTTATGGAATAGACTAATGGTGACATTTAGACACTGATGTTCACTCAAAGTAGTGGGGTAATTTGAGCCTTTGTTTAGGAAGAAAATTCATGATACTTGGAGGCCAAGTTTGAATATTCTTTCACTTTTCTTTTATTCTCCATGATAGCTAAACATCTACTTATCTTTTCGATATGATATTATTCATTTTAAATAAAAAATTTGTGTTGTTTTTTGTTTTATTTAATGGATTTTTGTACTAGTGAAGGTGCTTGGAATCACTTTCTTTATAGATCAAAGCAACACTTTGTATACATTTCTAACAGGTATACTTGTGGAGTCAAAAAATTATAATCTCAGTATCGTCAAATAGGAAACACATATGAATTAGTTGAGCTTTACTCAATTTAGCGAGTAATAATTTGTTATTAAAATGTATTTTATTTATGAATTGATAAATGAACCTATTTTGTAGGTTAATAGTATTTTGGTTTTCGTAGGTCTTTTTGTTCAATTTTAGTCTCAGTATTTTGAGTGAATCTTCAATTTAGTCACTTAAGTTAATATTTATGACATTTGTTTTAATAATAACAACAACAATGATTTTAATGAAAAAAATAATGTGAATGCGTTTAGAGAAAAGTGATAGTAATTAAGAATTTTAATGTATAATAAAAAGTTCAAATAAATCAATAAAAAATAGTAAATACTATTTAAAATTTATTAAAAGAAGAAAGGCTAAAATCCAACAAATTTAAAAATACAAAAATTCATATGACATATATATCAACACGACTTACGAAATTGATTGTATTTGACAATTTCATAGGGAAAAAAAAGATGGTTTAAATGAGATTGGAGGCATCTTCTATGCATCCAATTGACATGTGATTGTGATAATTTTTTTAAAAAAATAAATTTATTTATGTGGTTAAGAGAAAGAGAAAGAGAATTTAGATATAGATATAAGATGTAGTGTATTATTGCCCCTAGATAAGCTATCATTTTACCTTCGCCATAATTAACATTAAAAGTGATTTTGATTTTCCTTTTTCTGTCCTCAAACTTGCCCTTCAAGTCCCTACACTTGAGTGGACTTTGTGAATACTGATTCAATTGGGCCCCAAATTACAAATATATAAAATTTAGTGGAAAATACCGCAATTTTCAATTCCAACTATATGTTCGCCACGTGTAATAAAGGACTATGACTTGCCTACATCAAATCTGACTCAGCTAACTTTAAATAACAAAAAGTAAATGTTATAATTTTTTTTTCTTTTTTAATAAATGCATCACATAAAGGAGCTTTTGCAAAATATAACAAACCCAACCATTTCAAAAATAAAAAAAAAATAACTCACAAATCAACCTAAAAACGATTTGTTTAGATTTGTCTTTTTTTTCTTATACATTTAAATTTGATAATAATTTTTTTTCAAAATTTTTTGATACACCATCTTTAGATTTGGTTATTTTTTTTATAGATAGTTTAGATTTGACATTTTTTCAAGATTTTTTATATTTTTTAGTAGAGGAAACAACCGTTAAAATAGATTTTTATATTTGATAACCAGTTTAAAAATATATATAAAAATGGTGAAGAAAGAAAAATGGGAAAAAGAGAAAAGAAATACTATGGAGAGAAAAATTTGTAGAAAATGAAGAGAAAAAGACAATGAAAATGAATTATAATATTTTAAAAAAATGGTTGGACTTTTTCATTTTGTTACCTGAATTTATGTTTAGTTCGATATATTTATGAAAATTAACTTAAAATAACTTTTTAAGGTATTTAAATATAACTTTAATTTGGATTTATTTTCACATGATTTCATTTTAGACCAAACAGAAAGCATTTGTTTCTGATTCTGCCCATTTGAAATAACCTTTAATTTTTAGGGAATCTTATATGTGGTCAAGTAAGATAATGTTAATAAAATCCTTAATATTATATAATTGATGAAAATCTATTTATTTTATTTTTAGTATTTAATCATCGAATAAATCATTTAATTATCTTTTTTTTTATATCTCGGAGTGAGGATATCACATACTAAGGATCCATATATATATATAGAAACGTGTGATCGTGTTATTCATTTCATGATTGTTTTTTTCGTTGTTCTAGTAAAAATACAATCGATTGCATATTTAAAATGTAAGTTGACTAGTGTTTGACGTAAATTAATCGAGATTAATAATCGTGCTAGAAAGCAATAGAGCTAATTTGAAATATAATGCATGCATCTCATCAAAGGACTTTACCTGCCCATATATATTTATAACCTGATTTTTTCTAATATATTGTTTACAATTAAATTACAATTTTTAAAGTGGATATCTTTGACAACGTTATTGTTTATGATTTCTTGTTAATCGTTACCCATTTTCATTTATTAATAAAAGTTTATATAAAACTGAGTAAAAATTTTGAAAACAAAACGATCAAGTTTGTTGTCTATTTTCTTTTTCATTTAAAAAAAGGACCTATATATTCATTTATAACTTTAAAAAAATTGCCTTTTAGATTTTTAATTTAAAATCCCGAACAACAATGAGCAAAAATAACTCCAAAATATGACTTTTTTAATTAAAAAAATAACTAACAAAAAAAATGTCATTATACTAAGAAAGCAACTTAGCAAAAATTCTGTCCAATCAATTATATATGATTATGTATCTAACCATTATTATTCTTTAGATGAGTTGAGGGATAAGTAAAATGGTGTACGCAACATCATGATTCATATTTTTTTTATATAAATACAAAATTTTCCACTTGTTTTGAAAGCGATTTTTTCATTTATATATTTTGAAAATTTGAACTCGTAAATTAATTTGATTCATCTATTTGACGATCAAAATAATAAATTTGACAAAATATTTATAATATATAATAAAATTTCATATTCTATCCACAATAGATATTAATAGACATTTATATTTTACGTTGATATGCTTTTATTAGTGACATTGATAGACAATAATACTCGTTTATCGATTTTTATTATTGATTGAATCCAAAATTTTAGTTTATTTTATTATATTTAAAAATGTCTTAAAGTTGTAGTATTTTCTTTTAAAAAAAAGTCTTTTAGATTTTTATTTTTATTTTTTTTTGTCACCGAATATTTTTTGTCTTCTAAAGATGAATAAGTTGAAAATTCTCTCGACCTTCGATGATAGGATTTGACATGTTAATCATGTAAATAGTAAATCAATTAGGATGATTATATTGGGATTAGATCCAACTTTTGATGAATTACTTAGGAAAAATTAATTTATATTGAGTTAATTGTACTATAGATTTGGTCCATACAGTTCGAAGAAAAATAGGTTTTATCACGATACATGTCTCTATAGCTTTATAAAAACATTTATTAATCGTCCATGTGATATGGATTATATATTAATGATGTAATTTTGTCAAACCATTAAAACTTGATTACAACTTTTAGAACTATAGAGACTAAATTATAGCTTCTAATAATAAGGATTAAATTATAAGTTTTTCTCAAATGATAGGAATCAAATTTGTAATTTAGCAAAATCTCTTGAATGAACATGATATTTTAGATGTCAACCATGAATTTGTTTAAAGAGGAGAAGAATATAATCTACAAAAGAAAAAACACACAGCAGTTTAATTAGTGAATATCTCAACACTACATTGGTTAAGCTAGTAAATTTGAGAGTATAATTTAAGTACTTCTCACACATTAAGCTAGCTAGAACGATGTATTTATTGAAATGATCGATGTTGTAGTCACTAAAAGAAAAAGGATTTGGCCATCTAACTTAGATGGAGTACACATTATCGTCTCATTTACTTAAGCTACTCGCAATTTCGATACAAACATATAGTTTAAACAAATATTCAAAAAACATATTAAAAAGTGAACAACAAACGTGTTTAAGATGATTACACTGACTTCTTCTGCAATATACGCAACATCACAATAGTGCATTATACAATAGTATTTGATTTTGATTTCTTGAAGATTATTAAGAAAAAAAAGTATGGTCGGAATCAATCCTCTTTTTTGATTTCTTATTCGTTTTACCGGACAATATTCGGACAATTATAAAGAGTTCAAATAATTATGAAATATGTTGTTAAGTCTCTTTCGTCTTTAATTAGGAAAGAAAAATCACTAAAAAAATAGCATTTTTAAAAATAGCAAAATAAATTAAAATATTTACAAGCTATAACAAAATTTTATATTCTTCCGATTATAGAAATGGATAGACTTCTATAATTGGCTATCAATACCACTGATATAAGAATAGTGACTATCAATATCTATTATTGATAGAATTTGAAAAGTTAATTATACGCCGTAAATATTTTATCAAATTTACTATTTTTTGAAATTTTTCTTAAAATTTTGTACAATAGTTTTCCTTTTTTCTATATATAATCTATCAATTAATAAATTAACACCAAAAGAAACAAAAGAAGAAAGACTAGCGTCCTCTCCAAATTAATCCTTAGATATATGTATATGTAAATATTGACACTCATTCTCAAACTCAAAATGTTGGAATTGTAAAATTCTCTTATGAGTTATGACCTGCCATGGCTACAAATTGGAAGCTTTCTTTTGTTGCTGATTCAAATTAAAAGGAGAGAGCTTCTTCAAGGTTATTACTTATTATTCTAAAATTGAGCTTTTCCACTTCAACCATACCAATGAATCAACTTCAATTATTCAATTCCTTTTCTCTTCCAAGTGAGTTCTCCCTCTCCCAATTATGCCTTCAATTTCTTTTTTCAAATAAATTTCATGGATTTCCTCCCATGAGTTCACAAACATTGAGTATAATCTCGAGGTTACTAACTCAGCTGACATAAAATTTATACTCACATGTATATGTATATGTATACATACACACATATATATACACACACACATACATATACATATACATATACACATACATACATACATACATACATACATACATACATACACACATGTATACATAAACATACATATACATACACATACATACACATACATACACATACATATACATACATATGATACATATACATATACATATACATATACATATACATATACATATACATATACATATACATATACATATACATATATATATATATATATATTATATCATTGAGGGTGTGTTGTGTGAAAAAAATGTGATTTGAGAAGTGTTACTCATCTCATAGTAGCGTAGAAAATTCATAAATTTGAAGTCAAAATAAATGTAGTTCAACTGACATAAAATTTATACTATTGACTTCGAACCACTACAAGAAAATAGATTTCTCCCGATGCGTAAAACGGTTGACAACAACCAGAAAGATCGCGCTGATAGATGATCCACTGATGGACAAAATGTTGTTGGCAGATTAGTTGAGAGAGACATTGAAAGATGATCTTCCGAAGCTAAAAGTATCTCATTGCCGATAGTGAACAACATCACCCTAAGTTATATCTTAAACAAAAAATACTAAATGAAACACTTTTCACGAAAACAATCATCCTAAATTCATTACATTTTACTTGAATCAAAACCATTATAGCATCATTAAAAATCAACCAATGTACACAAGTAAAAAGCAGCTTAACAAATTTTACAATTGAAAAGCTTAAAACAAATGGATGAAATATTAACCTTAACTAAACTTCAACCCATAATTATGCAATTTTGGTGCCCCTCCCCCACCCAATATATTAGCTAAATTATGCAAACACCACTCTAGACCAAAATTAACTAATATGTAACAATTTTCTAAACACAAGCAAAACACCCATCCCCTAACCCAAACGTAACATTGACATAAATTAGTATATTTGTCGTAACTAAATCGACAAAGCATCATTATATTTTCTTAAAAGTTAAAAGTTTATATTCCAATGAAATAATATAATATAACTTTTAGGATTCAATGTGGCTATAAATGAATGAATTGGAAGAATATTAATATGTTGGGGCATTTGGTTAGCGATAAAAGTAAATAATTGAGTTGAGTTGAGTTTGTAATAATTATAGAAAATTTATTGAGGTAGTTGACACGAATAAGGGTGTAAGAAATGTGAGTATTTTGATGAAAAATGTAAGTTAACGAGAATACGAGTTAGTAAACTTTTTTAATCATTTGGTGAATTAAACGGAAGTTGTTTTTTTTTATCCATCCAATCTAACTCTTCCAAATTTCTAAAGTTGCCAAACACATCATCAAAAAAATAGATATGATATATGAATGTGTTAGGTGCAAGGTGACCTATTTTAAGATGTGCACGTTCATTGTCTTTGTCACAAAATGCCATTTAGAGATTGTCTATTTCTCTTAAACTAATGATATTTTAATGCCTCGAAGTGAGGCTTCCTTATATGAGCAATTTCTTAAAAGACTGAAACCCCGTTTTTATACAAGAGACTGACGGATGATGCCCACTAAATATAAATAATTCATAAAGGGACCCGCAATTAATAAAAGACGACGACGTTTAATGAGTACTCACCAAACCGAATCCATGGGCCCAACACATTTCACGGCCCATTTCAAATACTTGGGCCTAACCCTTAAAAAGGGTATTTTGAGTATAATAGATAAATTTCATTAACAATTTTAAAAATAATAACAATGTATATAACAACATTTAAAAAATTACAAATAGAGTGAAGTCTATCTGTGATAGATTTTTATGGTTTATCAGTAATATATCAATATTTGCAACATAGACTATCAGTAGTATTTTTATTAATGATAAACTTTGACAAATTTTGCTATATTTGTAAATTTTTTAAAATATTATTATATATTTAATTATTTTAAATATAATTATTATATTTGCAACTATCTCATTTATTTATATGACTAACTGTATCTTTTCTTTTTATGTGTATCTAATTAGAATGATGATTTGTAAGAATTCATGATATAAAGTAAATTTATGTTTACTTGTTACTCGAATGGAAAAGAAAAAAACATTTTGATTTGTTGCACATTTTTTTAGTTATAACTACATCATGTACATTATATGTTTTGTGCCATTAAGATTCCTTTTGTACAATTACTATCGGATGAAATGTCCAACCTTTCATCTTGAGGGAGAAATGTCATAGTTGACACTCAAGACATTTTAAAAATTTATGAGTTATTTTAAGTCAATTAGATGTGAGGAGATAATAGTATTATTGACCCAATCAAATTTCTAAAACTTAAATTATTATAAATTTACAAAAAAAAAATGGAATTCTTACCGATAAAAATGTTTTTTAATTTATAGATTATTCATTTTCTGAATATATTTAAAGTTTGATTTATTTATTTAAAAAAATGAAGACTTATTTATTTATTTATTTTGAAGCTAACGTTCGACAAATCTGTTGCAGTTTATAAGCTTTCTCAATTAGGCGCGAACTGGCAATGGCGGGAATTTGATACGACATCGCCGTGTTTGTGGGAGTATATAACCATAGGGGTGCAATTAGTGTTCCTGGGAATTTTGTTGTTTCAAATTCTTCAGAATTTTGTTTGTTGGATATGGAATTCCTTCGGTGGAGAGCGCAAATCCACGGATCAAGCTGCGGAAAATTGTCCCATCACTCAGAAATTGAGCATTTCTTACAGAGCCAGTGTAGGTTGCTCCTTCTTGATATTGGTGATTCATGTTCTTATGGTTTTCGTTTTGCAAAATGGAAGTGTTTCCCCATGCAATTCCAGAATCGAAGTTCTTTCTTCAGAGATAACGCGAGTGATTACTTGGGGAGGAGCGATTTTCGCAGTTTTTAGGGTTTTACGCGATAAATCCGTCAATTATCCTTGGTTTCTAAGAGGATGGTGGTTTTGCAGCTTTGTTTTGTTGATTGTGCACGTGGGTTTGGATGCGTATTTCGGAAATGTAAAGCACTTGGGAGTGCAAGATTATGCCGAGTTTTTCAGCATTCTTCCATCGATTTTTCTGTCTGCACTTTCAATCTATGGGCGTACAAACATAGTATTCAATGTTCATAATGGATTGGAAGACCCACTTCTTACGGAGAAATGCTTAAATCCAGAGAGGGATGAGAAGGATTCTCCTTATGGCAGGGCTACCCCTTTTCAACTCGTTACCTTCTCGTGGCTCAATCCCCTGTTTGCTGTTGGATATACGAAGCCTTTAGAACAAGTGGACATACCAAATGTTTGTAAGATTGATTCTGCAAATTTTTTATCACATTCCTTTGACGATACACTAAATTTTGTAAGGAAGAAGAACAATAGCACAAAACCATCAATATACAAAACAATGTATTTGTTTGGTCGAAAGAAAGCTGCAATAAATGCTTTGTTTGCTGTGATAAGTGCTGCAACATCATATGTAGGACCTTACCTTATTGATGACTTTGTTAATTTCCTCACTCAGAAGAAAATGCGGACACTATCAAGTGGATATCTTCTTGCACTTGCATTTGTTGGAGCGAAGACGATCGAGACAATAGCTCAGAGGCAATGGATTTTTGGTGCACGTCAACTGGGTCTTCGTCTTCGAGCTGCTTTGATATCTCACATATACCAAAAGGGATTGCGTCTGTCAAACCGGTCTCGTCAAAGTTGCAGCAGTGGGGAGATCTTGAACTATATGAGTGTTGATATCCAAAGAATCACGGACTTCAGCTGGTTCTTGAACAATGTGTGGATGTTACCTATACAAATTTCATTAGCTATGTACATTTTGCATACAAATCTGGGAGTGGGGTCCCTGGGTGCATTAGCAGCAACTCTAGTAGTCATGTCCTGCAACATACCAATGACCAGAATTCAGAAAAGTTATCAGACGAAGATAATGGAAGCTAAAGATAATAGGATGAGAACAACTTCAGAAGTTCTTAGAAACATGAAAACACTCAAGCTTCAAGCATGGGATACTCAGTACCTCCAAAAACTAGAAAGCTTAAGGAAAGTGGAGCATCATTGGTTATGGAAGTCGTTGAGATTAATGGGAATTTCAGCTTTCGTTTTCTGGGCAGCACCCACTTTTATCTCCGTTACAACGTTTGGAGTGTGTGTCTTACTGAGAATTGAATTGACTGCTGGAAGAGTCTTATCTGCTCTGGCTACCTTCCGTATGCTACAAGATCCCATATTCAATCTCCCCGACTTACTCTCTGCTCTTGCACAAGGCAAAGTCTCTGCGGATAGAGTTGGTTCATACCTACACGAGGATGAAATACAGCAGGATTCTATCACATATGTTTCTAGAGATCTAACAGAATTTGATATAGAAATAGAAAATGGAAAATTCAGTTGGGACCTTGAAACGAGTAGGGCATCTCTTGATCAGATAAACTTAAAAGTGAAAAGGGGGATGAAGGTGGCAGTATGTGGGACTGTTGGTTCGGGAAAGTCCAGCCTACTCTCATGCATACTTGGTGAAATAGAAAAGCTCTCAGGGACAGTAAAGATCAGTGGTACGAAGGCCTATGTTCCTCAGTCTCCTTGGATACTGTCAGGAAATATTAAAGAGAACATTCTTTTTGGAAATGAATATGAAAGTACCAAATATAACAGAACTATTGATGCATGTGCTTTGACAAAAGATTTGGAGTTATTTCCATTTGGTGATTTAACTGAAATTGGAGAAAGAGGAATAAATATGAGTGGAGGACAAAAGCAGAGGATACAAATTGCTCGTGCAGTTTATCAGGATGCTGATATTTATCTCCTTGACGATCCTTTCAGTGCGGTTGATGCTCATACAGGAACTCAACTCTTTGAGGTTGGTCAGGATATTAAGTACTGTAAAGGATGAGTACACAATATGAATACTAGTCAGGGTATTGAGTACTGTAAAGGATTAGTACACAATATGAATACTGTATTAACTTGTTTCTGAAATGTTTTAACTTGAATCCACAACCTAATAAAACGTTGTTATTTCCATCTTGTCTTATAGGACGGTCTGATGGGTGCTCTCAAGGAGAAGACCATAATTTATGTAACCCATCAAGTTGAATTTCTACCAGCAGCAGACCTAATCCTGGTTAGTGAAATGCCACGAAAGTGTTCTTTTTTTTTTTTTAGTTGTTTCAAAATACTTTACTATGTATGTTTTCTTAATTATCGGAACAACTTTCAACTGCATAAGTGGGATTTAGGCCAACCCATCATGTTCCGGGAAAGGGAATTCAGCTCGGATTTATCTTGAATGATAGAGAAATTATTCTCCAAAAACTACTTGATTTTGTGAATTGTATATTACCAATTTTTTTTTAAAGTAATTGATGTTTGTGATTAATAGTTTCTGATCTCTACTGTCATAAACATTTGGCAGGTGATGCAAAATGGAAGAATTGCTCAAGCTGGAGGATTTGAAGAACTTCTGAAACAAAACATAGGGTTTGAAGTTTTAGTTGGTGCTCATAGTCAAGCTTTAGAGTCCATCGTCACAGTTGAAAACTCAAGTGGAAGACCTCAACTAACAAATACCGAAAAGGAAGAAGATTCTACCATGAATGTGAAGCCTAAAAACTCACAGCAAGATTTAGTGCAGAATAAAAATTCTGCAGAGATAACGGATAAGGGAGGAAAGTTGGTTCAAGAGGAAGAGAGAGAGAGAGGAAGTATTGGTAAAGAAGTGTACTTGTCCTATTTAACCACCGTGAAAAGAGGAGCATTCATTCCAATCATAATCTTGGCACAGTCATCATTCCAAGCTTTACAGGTAACTAGTAACTACTGGATTACATGGGCTTGTCCGACTACAAGTGATACAAAAGCAGTAATTGGGATAAATATCGTATTATTAGTTTATTCACTACTTGCTATTGGAGGTTCACTATGTGTGCTTGTACGAGCTATGCTAGTAGCCATAGTAGGACTTCAGACAGCACAAATGCTTTTCACAAATATGCTACGCAGTATACTCCGGGCACCAATGGCATTCTTTGACTCAACTCCAACTGGTAGGATTATAAATCGGGTGAGTTTAACATACAATTCAGCTTATGATAACTATATATTTAGTTTACATATAAATTATTAAAATGAGAAATAGAAGGGAAAAAACAATAAATTATAACGTTTTTATGACGAAGACACTAGACGATTATGTTAGGTAGAATAGTTCCCAGGGCTTTAATCCTTGTATTTTACTTTGCAGGCATCCACTGATCAAAGCGTTTTAGATTTGGAAATGGCTATGAGGTTGGTTTGGTGTGCACTTGCAATAATTCAGATGACAGGCACCATTGTAGTAATGTCTCAGGTAGCATGGAAAGTGTTTGCTATTTTTATTCCTATTACTGCGGCTTGCATCTGGTTCCAAGTGAGTAACAAAACCCCTATAATCTTTTATGTTTACATTTTCATAATGTCTTTGAGTAGAGGACTTATAATTTAAGCTCTTATTATGTCAGCAATATTACACACCTACAGCACGAGAACTTGCTCGCTTATCTGGGATACAACGAACTCCAATCCTCCACCACTTTGCAGAATCCCTGGCAGGAGCAGCAACTATTCGCGCTTTCAATCAGGAAAATAGATTTCTTAAAACCAACCTTGGTCTTATTGATGACCATGCAAGGCCTTGGTTTCATAAAGTTTCAGCGATGGAATGGCTTTCTTTCAGATTGAACTTACTATCAAATTTTGTTTTTGGATTTTCATTGGTGTTGCTAGTAACTCTCCCCGAAGGAACTATTAATCCAAGTGAGTTTCTTGCTTACATGTTTTACCATGAAAGAAATCATGAGCTAATTTTTTTAGGGAATGCTCTTAACATGTTCTTGGAAATATTTTTTTAAAAAAAACATGTTCTTGTAGCTATATTTTACTGAGGGTAGATTTGCTGAAACAAACTTTAGCATTTTATAGCCTACTGAAATAAAATCACATTTACAAAGAATTGGAACCTCTTCAGGTCTTGCGGGCTTGGCAGTGACTTACGGGATAAACTTGAATGTTTTGCAAGCTAATGTTATTTTGAACATATGCAACGCGGAGAACAAAATCATTTCAGTTGAAAGAATTCTTCAATATTCGAAAATAAAAAGTGAGGCACCACTTGTTATTGAAAATTGCAGACCACCAAGCAATTGGCCTCAAGATGGGACCATTTGCTTCAAAAATTTGCAGGTGAACCTCCATAGCAATGTGTATAAAATTTAGCAAAAGAAAATTCTAAATTACTTGTGGCATATAATCATTGCCCTATAGTTGAAGTTAACAAATTTTCATGCTAAACAATATGATTTGATTGAGTTTAATGCCTTGTCTGAGCTTTGGTTAATAGATTATTTTCTAATTATGATCTTGGTTTGATTTTGTTGGATTGGAGCCCTTTATTGTAGTTGCTTTTGGACTCTCTTGTCCTTTGTTTTTGTTGGCCTCCTTTAATTCCCCTTGTATTGTTTTCATTCTTTCTTAATGAAAGTTTGATTTCCTATTGCAATAAATATATATAAATAGATGTGTGTGTATTGTGTTTCGATTAGAAATACAAGTTTTATGTGCATACAATTTTCTTTCTAATGAGCTTCAACCTTTTGTAGATCCGTTACGTGGACCATCTCCCCGATGTCTTGAAAAACATCAGTTGCACCTTCCCAGGAAGGAAGAAAGTGGGTGTTGTAGGAAGGACAGGCAGTGGAAAATCAACTCTCATACAAGCAATTTTTAGAATTGTTGAACCTAGAGAGGGAAGCATTATGATAGATGGGGTTGACATTTGCAAGATAGGCCTCCATGACCTGAGATCAAGGTTAAGTATCATCCCTCAAGACCCTTCCATGTTTGAAGGAACAGTTAGAGGAAACCTCGACCCACTAGAGAAATATACTGACCAGGAAATTTGGGAGGTTACTTTTCTTCTCTGCTGATCTGTATTGCTTATAACGAAAAATAAAGAAAAAACAATAAGGAATAGTATTCTGAGAGGGTTTCTCTAATTGGAGCTACTAGTAGCTGTCATGAATAGATACGATACAACAATGAATGTATCTGAAAAAATAACAATGATAATAATGTTGAACGGCTAGTTTGCTGTGCTTTTACTTTCTCAGGCGTTAGACAAATGTCAATTAGGTGCTTTGGTACGTGCAAAGGACGAGAGGTTGAGCTCTTCAGGTTGGGCTTGCCAAATTGAATTTGATTGGATTAAATGGAAAATGAGGTAACATGGCTTTTCTAATGCATCATACTTTCATTTTCGTATTTTGGCAGTGGTTGAAAATGGAGAAAATTGGAGTGTGGGTCAACGGCAACTATTTTGTCTCGGAAGGGCATTGCTCAAGAAAAGCAGCATTCTTGTCCTTGATGAAGCAACAGCCTCCATTGATTCCGCAACAGATGGCATCATACAAAACATCATTAGCCATGAATTTAAAGATCGAACCGTAGTTACCATAGCTCATAGAATCCACACAGTTATAGCAAATGATTTTGTCTTGGTCCTCAGTGATGGTGGGTTTGAAGTTCTTTCTCATTCATATATAATCTTGCTGTCTTAGTGTTTGTGTTGGTTACTTCACTGAAAATATTTTGATATATAGTAAGTTAGAGACTCGACAACTATTGTTTTCATTGAGCAGGAAGAATTGCAGAGTTCGACTCACCGAAAATGCTTCTCAAACGAGATGATTCATTTTTCTCTAAACTAATAAAAGAGTACTCCACGAGATCTCAAAATTTCAATAGTCTAGCAAATCAAAGACATGACTAGAGCTTTCTATGCAGCTCAAAGAACCAAAATGATACTGGCGATCAAAGAAACCAACAACTGCAGTCTACAATGGTGATCAAGGTAAGCATATACGAAAAGTTAAAGCCATTGTCAATTTGTAATCTCAAGTTGATTCTAGGATAAGCTAGGTGCACCTGAACAAAATAGGAAACATAACACTGAGAATACATTAGTAGGAAATTATCCACTATAATCTTTTTAAGATGACAATGAAATAGCAGAAGCCACCTAGCTATATTCTTAAGATTTCATCTGATCTACTAATCAGAAGCTTGCAGTCTTTTATTCTTTTGAGAATAAGGTTACCATGTGATAATTATATTATAAAACAAATTTAACTGTCATTAGCCAATGTGAATACAACTCGAATGCTTAAAGAACAGTATCTTTAACCAAGAAGTTAGAAGTTTCAATCCTTGCATGTGAAGAAAAACCACTTAATTATCTCAAACAAATACTACTTCTAGCATCTCTGGATTTATGTTTTCTTGTTTTTTCCCCTACTGAATGAAATTACCCAGAAGTATCCTACCCCTTGTCCTTGAACCCTCCCCCCCCCCCCCCCCCAAAAAAAAAAAAAACATGAAAAGAACCTTGCAGATTTCTGTGGATTTAAATTCCCATGTGTGTGTGTGTTCTTTAAACTAAATAGTTACATAGTTAAATAATGAAACTCATGGTTTTGTTTTGCATGTAAACTTGAATCATCATTCTGAAAAGCTACTTTAATAAGACTTGATACTCTACCTTTATGTTTATATCATTATAACAATTAATATGGAAAAATATAAAGTCTGTGTGCTTCAATTAAATTATGATTATTGGTTGTCATTTTACAATCTATGACCTACTGGAGATTTGGTAATATGGACACACAGCTACAGATTAATAATAACAGTAACAAAGTTTTCAAAATAGATCACGAAAGTGGAGATATTGTTTTACGAGTATAGATATTAAATGGAGAATAAATAAGGAATAACAATGCATAGGTATCAAATGTTCTAATAAACCGTGTTATGCTTTATTTACCCTCGAGATTTTCATGGCATTCAATTATCTAAAAAAAATATATAAAAAACACACAAGGAAATAGTTACATATAAATTCCAATTTTCAACTATTAAAGTGGCTATCACGTTTGAGTAAGGACAACCTACATCAAATCTGACTCAACCAACCTAAAAAAGCAAAAGTCATTATTAAAAAAAAATGCATATAACAGCTTTTCATAAACAAATTTAGAAAAATAATATTAAATAGCTATGCATTATCAATTAGAATTTCCACATTCCCCAAGATCATTTTAATAATTTATTTTCATATGATTTAGTTTTAGACCATACAATGTCAAAAAAACATTTCTTTCTACTTCTGCCCAATAATAGGGTTAATCATTTCATTCTTATTTTCTTTAGATTATATTATATGATATTGAATTTGCGTACATCTATTCAATTAAGTTTTTTTTATCGGTTGATGATATCTTTGAATGTTCAAACTCTTATAATATTATTTCTTTTTTAAATAATATCGTTTTTCACTTGTTATCTTCATATTTTAAATCTATATCTAAACATTCTTTCATATATAAATTTTTTTATTTTGTTACTGCTTTTAACAATTTTAAAAAATAGTTTTTAACTTTTTTTTTTTTTAATAATTTGACTAAGATTCCAATTCCAATACTTTAGACGTAATTACTACATTTGCAACTACTCTAAACAAAACTGATACCAAACATGAGTTTTTTCAATAAAAAAAAAAAACAATAAATAAGTAGTTGACTAATACAATCTTATTTTCCTCCACACCTTGACTTAACAATAATAAAAAAAAGTAACAAAGAACTTGAACGAATGAGTTAAATCCATGACATAATTACATATAAGATTTAGTATTTTACGAATTTCTTTCGTTGGTTGTCTCGTGAAAGATCAATTCATGCAAATTCTATTAATTAAAAAACATGTCACCCAAACGTGGTAGGTAATTTGTAGCCATATTGTTATAGAATGAAGTGTTGGGGTCATATTTGAGCAACGCATCGTACTCACAGCCCCACCTCTGAACAAACCAACATGCTGTGAAAGCGATTTTGAATGTTTGTTCATCAATATATTTTCCACTAACACTCAACTTTTAACTTTTAGTCTTCAATGTCTTTTGGCCACCTCGAATCTTCTCTTTCTTTTTGTTCAAAAAATATTATTAAACTTTATAATACTTTTCTCGGTGTTTGGACTTCACACGTAGATAGTAAATTAAGTAATGCTATATTATATTAGGATTAGATCAGATAAATTAGGTTGGGAAAATTATAAAATATTAATTTTAAATTAAGATTATAATTTAGTTTATCAACTATTTAGGAGTGTTTTATCAAAGTATAAGAGCTAAATTTTAATGACTTTGTTTTTGTAGAGTGCTTATCATACACAGTTAATTTAGAGAGGGTGGAGCTAGGAAGTTTAAAATCGAATTCAAATTATATCATTCACTTAGGTTGTTTTAATAGAATTTAAGAGCCATTTTGGGGTAATAATCAAACTACACCATCCAAGAGCATATCTTATTTCGGTTAAGGTCTAACTTGTCCTTGGTTGAGGTTGAGCATTTCTCGTAGACTCGTTTTGGTTCTAGGATCATGCTTGTAGGCTTGGGACCGTACTATATTAGAGGGCATTAATTTCGATTTGGTGCTAACTAATCCTATTCCAAGGGAATACGGGCTTAGGACTTTATATTTGGTCTAAACTTTGTTATTTATATCTTCGTTTTCTCTTGTTGATTATATGTCATTTGATCGATAACCAAACTTTAAATAGTATAAACAAACTAAAAATCGATCAAAACTATTGAATAAATACATTACATATTCTTAAAATCATAAACACGGCTAATTATATATTTGAAGCTCCAAAGTTAACAGTGGTTATAAGTATTCGTAGCCATTTGATAATCATTTAGACTCACTTGAATAACCACTTGATTTCTTTCCTTTTTAAACTGAACTTGCAATCAAAAGGTGTTTATTTTCGGAAAAAATCAAATCAATTGTTTGAAAATTTTAAAAATTAGTTTTTTTAAAAAATTAATATAAAAGAAAACTATTCACATCTCAAAGAAAAATTCACTAAAAAAAATTAATGTATTACACTTAATTTTTCATCCATTTTGCTATTTTTCACAACTCCATTTTCTTTAAAAAAGAACTTTTTTTTTTTTAATAATTTGGGTAGAAATAATAAAACTGATATGTTATTAAAAGAAATGCAAATCACAAATGTGGTCTAACGTTCATAATTCTTTTTCATCTTTTGGACACTGGTTTTCCTTTTCTATGTATATATATACTATATAACAATTAATAAATTAATTGTTATAAAAAGAAGAAAAAAAAAGACTTGTCATCTTACTCAAATTCTTTTCTCTCTATATATAAACAACACCAATTCCAAAACTCAAAATAATGATAACTTATAAAACTCTCTCTCTCTCTCTCTCTCTCTCTGCTATGAGAGCAGCCATGGCTAGCACTTAGAAGCTTTTCTGCTGCACAACAATAAAAAGGTTCAACATTAAGCTTCACTTCAACCCATGTCCATAATGAATCACCTTCAATTCTCCTTCAACCCTTTTTCTCTTTCAAGTGAGTTCTCTCTCTTTCTCTCATGGTTTTTTCTTCAAGTTATTCATTCATTCAAATCCAACACACACTAACCCAAATGATACTTAACATATCAGAAAATATTCTTTCATATTACTGGAGAAATTACAACGTTTTTTTTATATTAGTTACGAGATGTTAAAGATGAAAAGATATTTATTAAATTTCAAAATTAGAGAAAATTATATAACGTAAAAAATGAATTTAACTTAACTAGCAATCTCTTACAGTTTAAATAATTGAAATTAAGATTTAAAAATAAATTAGTTTATGGAAATTATTTTTCTTAAAAGTGAAGTCTATACTGAAATGGAATAATATCATACTGCTTTTAAGATTTGATGTGAAAATAGATTGGTTGATAGATAGAATATTAATATGTGTTAGAGATGATATCAATGTCACAAATTGCCCACATTGAAATTTTGTCTACTTCTCATTACTACCCTACGAAGAGTGAGAGATATTAGATTTGTTGAGAAAGTGTAACTATATAATTTTTTCATAAAAAGTAACACTTTGAAAATATAAAATCCAAAAAATGAAAATAAATATTAGAAACAGTAACCAAAATTAAAAATTTGAAATTAAGAGAATAATAATAAAACAATCCTATTTAGGATTTTTTTTAAAATATATCAACATGAAACAAAATATTTATAAAAGCAAATCAAAATTTCAGATTTTATAGATATTTGATTAATATATATTAAAGATTTTTATCATTAATTTTATTGTTATTATTTTTTTTCTCTCTTTATTTTCTACACATCGAAGAGAGGGTTTCCAAATAAGAGAACGATTTTGTAAAAGATGAAAGTCCCGTTTTTATCTAAGCGGGAGTGAGGGATGATAAAAGGGAAAAAGACTAACGGGACGGTGTGAACAATAATTCAATAGGCCCCACATTTAATAATGGAGGGAGTAGGGACGACGTCGTTTTCTTCCAATCCATTTCCAAACCTCACTTTAGTCACCAAACTGAATCCCTGGGCCCAATACATTTCTTCACGGCCCATTTCAAATATTTGGGTTAATTAAATTCGGGTTAATTGTAATGGATACTAAGGATATAGCAACATTTAAAATAAATTATGTTCTATTAAACTTATTAAACTTTTATCATCGATAGAATTTGACAAATTTTGCTATATTTACAAATTTTTAAAATATTGTTATATATTTAATTATTTTAAATTTAATTGCTAAATTTGCAACTATCCCTTTTAAGAATAATGAATAAGTATATAACAATATTTAGTCAAATCTATTAGTGATAGTTTTATATTGTTCATAGATTTGTATGAGTTTATCATCGATAAATTTTGGTGTATGTTTAATTATTTTAAATTTAATTACTATATATTTGCAATTTTCTCAATTAATAACTTTATGACACAAACTACATCTTTTTCATATTCATAAGTCTCTTGTTTTCGAAAATTTGTCCAAAATAAATTTAAAAAGGTTTCACCTTTTTCAAACTCTTTTCAACCCAAATCGACAAACTCAAATCAAAATTGAACTTTCTTTGCTCAACTATTTCATCAATTTCTCTAAAAGTGTACTAGTAACCATCAAAGACGAAAATATTTTAGAGTTATTTGTTACAAATTTAAATTTATAAAACAAAACAAACTTTATTTATTTATTTATTTATTATTATTATTATTATTATTATTATTATTATTATTATTATTATTATTATTATGCAATATCTAAGTATCTTTTGCATTTTAAAATTGATTTGCTTTATCTCCTAATAATCTCTGCTTATGTTTGAATTTTAAATAAAAATATAATTTCATCTCCAAATCCATGCTGATTTATCCCTTCCATCTTTTTTTAAAAAAATAATTTTATCTCTTAATGAGATTATGTTTTGGAAAATTATAAAAAAATATTGTTAAATTTCATATTTTATCGATAATAAATATTTTAATTTATTTTTCTTTGTATTTTTGTTTGAAGCATATTTAAACCAAAATATACCTTTTTCTCTACCCTCACTCGGTTTCTTCAAATTTTAGTTTCACTCACACTTACATGTGTTAAGGTATTTTTCTTTTCTGCCTTTTTATTTTGTAATTCCTCTATTTTATTCTCTCTATGTTTTGTTTATATTTACTTTCACATAGGATGATGCTTTCTTTAGTTACGTTAACACGTTTTAAAGAGTCATGAGATCGAATGAGTTGCGTATTAATAATTGATAAATAAAAAATTTAAATTTTAGTTTATAGAAATTTAATCTTTTATGTTTCTATACGTGTAACAATTTCATTCATATACTTAAAAGAGGACATCAAATTAGTTTTTGTACTGTTTAGATGGAATCAAAATTTACTATTCAATTGAATGGAATTTTGGAAAATTAAAAACTAAGTTCCTTAATGACTAAATCAATTCAAATTTGGAAGACCTAAATTTAAAATTTAAATCCTTAATTTTAGGAAAGTTAAAAAGTAAATTTTAACTTCTACATTATTTATTTATTTAATATTATTGTTTCAAATTTTGATTGATTTATTTATTGTTTTTCGAAGCAATGTTGGACGAAGCCGTTGCAGTTTATAAGCTTTCTCAATTAGGCACCAACTGGCGGTGGCGGGAATTTGGTTCGTCATCACCGTGTGTGTGGGAGTGTATTAGCATAGGGGTGCAATTAGTGTTCTTGGGAGTTTTGTTCATTCGATTTCTTCAGATATGTGTGTGTTGGGTATGGAATTCTTTCGATGTAGAGAGCAAATCGACGGATCAAGCTGCGGAAAGTTGTCCCATCAGTCGGAAATTGAGTGTTTCTTACAGAGCCAGTGTAGGTTGCTCCATCGTGATGTTGGTGATTCACGTTCTTATGGTTTTCGTTTTGCAAAATGGAAATGTTTCTCATTGCAATTCCAGAATCGAAGTTCTTTCTTCAGAGATAACGCGAGTGATCGCTTGGGGAGGGGCGATTTTCGCAGTTTTTATGGTTTTACGGGATAAATCCGTCAAGTATCCTTGGATTTTAAGAGGATGGTGGTTTTTCAGCTTTGTTTTGTTGATTGTTCATTTGGGTTTGGATGCGTATTTCGGAAATGTAAAGCACTTGGGAGTGCAAGATTATGCCGAGTTTTTCAGCATTCTTCCGTCGATTTTTCTGTTTGGACTTTCAATCTATGGGCATACAAACGTGGTTTTCAATGTTCATAATGGCTTGGAAGACCCACTTCTTCCGGAGAAATGCTTAGATCAAGAGAGGGATGAGAAGGATTCTCATTATGGCAGGGCTACGCTTTTTCAACTCGTTACCTTCTCTTGGCTCAATCCCCTGTTTGCTGTTGGATATGCGAAGCCTCTAGAACAGGAGGACATACCAGATGTTTGTAAGATTGACTCTGCCAATTTTTTATCGCATTCATTTGACGAGACACTAAATTTTGTTAGGAAGAAGAACAATAGCACAAAACCATCAATATACAAAACAATATATTTGTTTGGTCGAAAGAAAGCTGCAATAAATGCTTCGTTTGCTGTGATAAGTGCTGCAACATCATATGTAGGACCTTACCTTATTGACGACTTTGTGAATTTCCTCACTCATAAGAAAATGCGAACCTTATCAAGTGGATATCTTCTTGCACTTGCCTTTGTTGGTGCAAAGACGATCGAGACCATAGCTCAGAGGCAATGGATTTTTGGTGCACGCCAACTGGGTCTTCGTCTTCGAGCAGCTTTGATATCTCACATATACCAAAAGGGGTTGCGTCTGTCAAGCCGATCTCGCCAAAGCTGCAGCAGTGGGGAGATCTTGAACTACATGAGTGTTGATATCCAAAGAATCACGGACTTCAGTTGGTTCTTGAACACTGTATGGATGTTACCTATACAAATTTCATTAGCTATGTACATTTTGCTTACAAATCTGGGTGTGGGGTCACTGGGTGCATTAGGAGCAACTCTAGTGGTCATGTCCTGCAACATACCAATGAACAGAATGCAGAAAAGTTACCAGGGGAAGATAATGGAAGCTAAAGATAATAGGATGAAAACAACTTCAGAAGTTCTTAGAAACATGAAAACACTCAAGCTTCAAGCATGGGATACTCAGTATCTCCGAAAACTAGAAAACTTAAGGAAAGTGGAACACCATTGGTTGTGGAAGTCGTTGAGATTAATTGGATTTTCAGCTTTCGTTTTCTGGGGAGCCCCCACTTTTATCTCCGTTATAACGTTCGGGGTGTGTGTCTTACTGAGAATTGAATTGACTGCTGGAAGAGTCTTATCTGCTTTGGCTACCTTTCGTATGCTACAAGATCCCATATTCAATCTCCCTGACTTACTCTCCGCTCTTGCACAAGGCAAAGTCTCGGCAGATAGAGTTGCTTCATACCTACACGAGGATGAAATACAACAAGATTCCATCACTTATGTTTCTAGAGATCAAACGGAATTTGATATAGAAATAGAAAATGGAAAATTCAGTTGGGACCTTGAACCAAGAAGGGCATCTCTTGATCAGATAAACTTAAAAGTGAAAAGGGGGATGAAGGTGGCAGTATGTGGGACTGTAGGTTCGGGAAAGTCCAGCCTACTCTCATGCATACTTGGTGAAATAGAAAAGCTCTCAGGGACAGTAAAGATTGGTGGTTCAAAGGCCTACGTTCCTCAGTCTCCTTGGATATTGTCAGGAAATATTAGAGAGAACATTCTTTTTGGAAATGATTATGAAAGTACTAAATATAACAGAACCATTAATGCTTGTGCTCTGGCAAAGGATTTTGAGTTGTTTTCATGTGGGGACTTAACTGAAATTGGAGAAAGAGGTATAAATATGAGTGGAGGACAAAAACAGAGGATACAAATTGCTCGTGCAGTTTACCAGGATGCTGATATTTACCTCCTTGATGATCCTTTCAGTGCAGTTGATGCTCATACAGGAACTCAACTTTTTGAGGTTAGTTAGGAACTTAGGATATCAAACAATGTAGAGAATTAGTAATCAGTATTAATACAGTATTAACTTGTTCCTGAATTGTTTTAACTAGAATCAACGACCTAATGAAATGTTCTTATTGTTGTCATACCCTGAAGGACTGTCTGATGGGTGCTCTCAAGGAGAAGACCATAATTTATGTAACTCACCAAGTGGAATTTCTACCGGCAGCAGATCTCATTCTGGTTAGTGAAATGCCATGAAAGTTCTCGTTTATTTTTCTTAATTGTTTCAAAATACTTCGTTATGCATGTTTTTTTTAATTTTCTGAACAACTATCAACTGCATGCATGAGATTTGTCTTTAGTGATAGAGAAATTGTTCCCCAAAAACTACTTAAGTGATGAGAAGTATCAATCTTATTAATGATTTTGTGAATTCTATATTACCAAAAACGTTTTAAGTAATTGACCATTGTGAAATAGTTTCTGGTCTCTAATATGGCCGCGTTTTGTAATTAACATTTGGCAGGTGATGCAAAATGGAAGAATTGCTCAAGCTGGAGGATTTGAAGAACTTTTGAAACAAAACATAGGGTTTGAAGTTTTAGTTGGGGCTCATAGTCAAGCTTTAGAGTCCATCGTCACAGTTGAAAACTCAATTAGAAAACCTGAACTAACAAATACCGAAAAAGAATTGTGTGAAGATTCTACCGTGAATGTGAAGCCTAAGAACTCGCAGCACGATTTAGTGCAGAATAAAAATTCTGCAGAGATAACAGATAAGGGAGGAAAATTGGTTCAAGAGGAAGAAAGAGAGAGAGGAAGCATTGGTAAAGAAGTGTACTTATCCTATTTAACCACTGTGAAGAGAGGAGCATTTGTTCCAATCATTATCTTGGCTCAATCATCATTCCAAGCTTTACAGGTAGCTAGTAATTATTGGATGGCATGGGCTTGTCCCACTACAAGCGATACAGAAGTGGTAACTGGGATGAATTTCATACTGTTAGTTTATTCACTACTTGCAATTGGAAGTGCACTATGTGTTCTTCTGAGAGGTATGCTAGTAGCCATAACAGGAATTCAGACTGCACAGACGCTCTTCACAAATATGTTACGCAGTATACTCCGGGCACCAATGGCATTCTTTGACTCAACTCCAACTGGTAGAATTATAAACCGGGTAATTTTAACTTACAATTCAGCTTGTGATACTTGCTATATAGAAGGAAGAGATTTAATTGATTATTGAAAGTATAAGTTAAGTTCCCAAGTCCCAACATTTGCCCAGGTGGATCTTAATGACTTCATGAGGAAGACATTAGACTATTGTGGTAACCAGAATAATTCAAAGAATAGTTCCCATGACTTTAAACTTATATTTTACTTTGCAGGCATCCACTGATCAAACCGTTATTGATTTGGAAATGGCAACGAGGTTGGGCTGGTGTGCATTCTCAATAATTCAGCTTACTGGGACCATTGTAGTAATGTCTCAGGCAGCATGGGAAGTGTTTGCTATTTTCATTCCTATTACTGCAGCGTGCATCTGGTTTCAAGTGGGTAAAAAAAAAACCCTATAGACTTTTTACGTTTACATTTTTCTAACGTCTGAGTACTTATAAATTAATCTCCAACTATGTCAGCAATATTACACACCTACAGCACGAGAACTTGCTCGGTTATCTGGAATACGACAAACTCCAATCCTCCACCACTTTGCAGAATCTCTATCAGGAGCAGCAACTATTCGTGCTTTCGATCAAGAAGATAGATTTTTCAAAACTAACCTTGGTCTCATTGATGACTTTTCAAGGCCTTGGTTTCATAATGTTTCAGCGATGGAGTGGCTTTCATTCAGATTGAACGTACTATCAAATTTTGTTTTTGGGTTTTCATTGGTTTTGCTGGTAACTCTCCCCGAAGGAATTATTAATCCAAGTGAGTTTCTTGCTTACATGTTTTACCGTGAAAGAAATCATAAGCTAATTTTTTCATAGAATGTTTCTAACGTATTCTTGTAGTTAAATATTTCACCGAGGGTAGGCTTGCAACAAACTTTAATATCTTATAGCCAAATTATATAGGAAAATTACATATTTACAAAGCATTGGAAACTTTTCAGGTCTTGCAGGGTTGGCAGTAACATATGGGATAAACTTGAATGTTTTGCAAGCTAATGTTATTTGGAACATATGCAACGCGGAGAACAAAATCATTTCAGTTGAAAGAATTCTTCAGTACTCGAAAATAAAAAGTGAGGCACCACTTGTTATTGACAATTGCAGACCACCGAGCAATTGGCCTCAAGATGGGACCATTTGCTTCAAAAATTTGCAGGTGAACCTCCATATCAATGTGTATAAAATTTAGCAAAGAAAATTCTAGAGAATTTAGCCATATAACCAGTTCCCGATAAAATTTGCATGTTAAACAATTTGATTTGATTAGGTTTAATGCCTTGTCGTGAGCTTCAGTTAATAGATCTTGGTTTGGTTTTGTTGGATTGGAGCCCCTTATTGTAATTGCTCATGGGTTCCCTCTTTCCCTTTGTTTTTATCGGCCTCTTTTGATTCCCCTTATATTCCTTTCATTCTTACTCCAGTGCATATATATTTGTGTATGATTTGATTAGAAGTACAAGTTCTATGTGCATATAATTTTCCTTCTAATGAGCTTCAACCTTTTGTAGATCCGTTATGTAGACCATTTCCCGGATGTCTTGAAAAACATCAGTTGCACTTTCCCAGGAAGGAAGAAAGTGGGTGTTGTGGGAAGGACAGGCAGTGGGAAATCAACCCTCATACAAGCAATTTTTAGAATTGTTGAACCTAGAGAGGGAAGCATTATAATAGATGGGGTTGACATTTGCAAGATAGGCCTCCATGACCTGAGATCAAGGTTAAGTATCATCCCTCAAGACCCTTCCATGTTTGAAGGAACAGTTCGAGGAAACCTCGACCCACTAGAGCAATATACCGACCAGGAAATTTGGGAGGTAACTTTTCTTCTCTGCTGATCTGTATTGCTTCTAACGAAAAAGAAGGGGAAAAAAAGGTATAGTATTCTGAGGGGGTTTCTTTACTTGGAGCTACTTGTAGCTATCATGAATAGATACCATACAACGAGTTTATCTAAAAAATAACAACAATTATATTGAATGGCTGGTTTACTGTTCTTTTACTTTCTCAGGCGTTAGACAAATGTCAGTTAGGTGATTTGGTGCGTGGAAAGGACGAGAGGTTGAGCTCTTCAGGTTAAGCTTGCCAAATTGAATTTGATTACATTAAATGGAAAACGAGGTAACATGGCTTTTCTAATGCATCAGTTTCATATTCTGACAGTGGTTGAAAATGGAGAAAATTGGAGCGTGGGTCAACAACAACTATTTTGCCTCGGAAGGGCATTGCTCAAGAAAAGCAGCATTCTTGTCCTTGATGAAGCAACGGCCTCCGTTGATTCCGCAACAGATGGCATCATACAAAACATTATTAGTCAAGAGTTTAAAGATCGAACCGTGGTTACGATAGCTCATAGAATCCACACAGTTATATCTAGTGATCTTGTCTTGGTCCTAAGTGAGGGTGAGTTTGAAGTTCTTTCCCATTCATATTTAAAATTACCATTTATTCTTTGTATTGTTAGCTTCTAAACAACTATTGTTTTCATTGAGCAGGAAGAATTGCAGAGTTCGACTCGCCAAAAATGCTTCTCAAACGAGATGATTCATTTTTCTCTAAACTAATAAACGAGTACTCCACGAGATCTCAAAACTTCAATAGTCTAGCAAATAAAAGATATGAATAAAGCTTCTAAGCAACTAATGACATTGAAGTCTTCAAAGAAACCAATAACTATAGTTTACAATGAGATCGAGGTATGCATATTCAAAAGTAAAGATCATTGTTGATTTGTTACCTCAACTTGATTCTAGGATAAGGTAGGTGCACGAAATAGGAAACAAATGTTGAGATAAACATTAGTGGAAAATAGTCCATTGTAATCTTTTTATGATGACAATGAAATAGCTGAAGTCATCTAGCTATACTCTCAAGATTTTTTATCTGAATTTCCAAGCTTGTAGTCTTTTATTCTTTTGAAAAATAAGATTACCATATAATAATAATAATATTTATTCGACAAATTCAATATTTTTGCTTTCTAATTGGTGTGATTAGCCCACCTAAATATAGTTTGATTTATTAGATAATAGGTTTAAATATTATTTTAGTTCCTAAACTTTTAGGGTTGATTGTAGTAAGTCTTCAAACTTTAAAAACTACCACAAAGATCAATAACCAACTAGAAGGTCCACGAGAACGCTAAGTGGTGAAGACAAACCGTAATTAATCATCTCTGCTTTATATTGGTTACTCTATGTGTCCTACTATATATTTTCTATTGAATGTTATCATATTACAATATTAGAAAAGTAAACAACTTTTTCAAATGTTTCAAAACGGGTCTATATTTAACTTGTTTATTTACTTTTTAATATTGCTCACTCGCCTAGTTGACAATGAAGCCAGGAGGATGGAATGACAAAATTTCATCCCCATTCCCTATTTAGGGATTTGGAAAATCAATCGGACTTGTAGGAAAAATTCTCGGTTTTTTTTTTTAATTACTTATTTAAATTAAAAGTTGACATATAAATTAATAATAAACAACAGTTTAACATATCATTATAATTAATTTATTAAGATGGTTAAGTTAATTTAATTATGAATACCCATCCCCATTTTGAGAACCTGTATAGTATCCCAATTTGACCCATTCCTCATCAAACCTATGATACTCTACCCCAACCGAAGAGAAGGAATGCAAAGCAGAGTTACAATTGGAAGGCATGAATCAGAACAGAGTTTATGTTACAAATTGAACCTAAAACGTTCAATTTAAACACAAGTTCTTGACTATAATATATTACGAGCCACCAAAACCCCTAATTTGTTGAACAAAACTAGCAGGTTAAAAACTATTTCACAGAAAACTATTACTTCCAAATGTAGGATAAATTGAATAATATCTAGAAAGAGGGAGGAAATGGGAAAAAATTGGTGAGGAATTCAACACACCATAAAATAGGTGTGGAAACTTTGATGAATGCTACATAACTCTATCGTAGGAGAGAATCAATGAACACAAGTGACACAAACTATGAAAGGTTCATACATAATAGTAATAATAATAACAAAATAATGAATTAACACCATAAAACATAGATTAAAAAACACCATAAAACATTATCCATCGCTTGAGGATCGAAGTTTTAATTTCCATACCAATCAATGAAACAAATCGATCACGATTAATAACTACTCCTTTCCATAAAAATCTATTCAAACAGAAAAAAGGGCTTGAAGTTGATGCTTAAACGAATAAAACCAAAGTAATCTTAGTTTTCATAAGTCGCTGAAGAATATAATTAATAAAACATATGACGACTAGCAACAGCTTAAAGAGTTCTTCGAATTGATCCTAATAACCTCCATTAAACTCCAAAAATATCCAAATGAAATAACACAGGGCTTCAGTCAGGCTAATTTCAAAGGCACAAAATTTTATAACTCGCACGCAAATATCTCTCAACACCATTTCGGAAAAACCCTAGAAGTTTAACCAGTGATTTGCTGGGACTTGTTAAGAATCACACCCTCATATTTCACCTGGAACCACTTCATGGCATCCTCCTTTGTGACTCTGTGCTGGATCCCGACACGAGACTTGCACCTCCTGCGACGTCCAACACGGTATCCCGGTCGCTCCAAAACAACGAAGAAGTCCATACCATAGATACCGGTGGATGGATCGTACCTGAAACATCATAATTGCATACATAAACACGCTGGTTATAATGAAACTTCAAACATAGTGATGGCAGGTTCCTCTATGCAAACATCAAATATCCCCCCCCTACTCAGTATTCCCCATCTTCATCCTGCAGAAAACGTCAATCCCCAGAGGCCAAGGAAACAAGTTTTCTATACCCATTGTGACAATATCATTCACAGTGAGTCAGGATAGCTCCCTCCCAGCTCCCAACCCGATCGACCCTGAAGAGAATTTCAATCCCTATCTCTTCTTCAACAAGAGAGGACCGAGCAGGAAAACTACCAACCCCAATACCAAAAACCACATCCCAAATTCCCAATCAATATTTCATTTCTAGTTAATTACATTGATATACAATATAAAACTGAACAGCCTGACATAACAGATTTAAGGACTCGTCAGCACATTTCATACAAATTATGAGACATAATTTAAGAGATGTTAAAATAAATAGGGGCTTACTTGATTCCAAGATCAATGTGCTCCTGAATACCAAAGCCAAAGCATCCAGTATCACTAAAGTTCCTACGAAGCAACTCGTACTCCTTCACCTTTAATCCACTTTCCAAAAGCTGCATCGCCTTCTCTCCTCTAACGGTGACATAGCAAGCAATCTTCTCATTACGTCTGATTCCAAACGATCTTACAGTGTATCTCGCTATAAACCACAAAGAAAAAACACGGTCAATCAAATGCAATATCAAGCTATGACTGTCAAACATAACTTCAGTTCAGTTCAACTATAAACACATAAACTCATAGACACAAATCCCACAATGAATGAACTATTAACGGTCGTTTTTTCTGGTGTTAGAATATAAATTTCCTTATTTTCAAACAGACCATTCCAGAATCTAAGTGAATAGACTACCGGGGGGGATGTAGGGTGGTTAATGTACCTTTAGAGAAGACAGGGCTCTGGCCGCTAAGTTGTTCAAGCACCTGAGGAAAGTAAATCGTTAGTGGCGGAAACAGAAACAAGAAGAAGCCCAAAGGAAGGAAGAAAATTTACAGAATAAAGGAATACCTTGGCAGCTCTGGTGAGGCGATCTCCACTCTCACCAACAGAGATATTGAGGACGAGTTTCTGCACCTTAATATCCCTCATGGGGTTCGATAACTTCTTCTCCGAAGCCTGCGCCATATTAACAAAAGAAAATGATTAGGAGAAGAGGAAGAACAGTTGGTTATGGAAATTTTGAAGATCTAGAACGAGATGAAAGAAGACGAATGAAGAAAAAATCACCATTGGAGTGTTCTGTGGCAGGTGGCTGCGGCTTAGGTGTTGCTGCTGTTGGTGCTGCGAGGAAGAAGGGAAAAAACCCTAATATGGGTTGAAGTAGCCGAAGCTAGGGTTTCGAATAGCCTAGGTTTTGGGCTTCTACAATTGCTCATGGGCCTCAGATTGGGAATTATGTACAGGCCCAACAATGATAGCCCGTTCTCTAAAATTTCCTTTACGGTATATTTGCAAATATATTCATATAAAAAAAAATTAATTGCAAATATAACCAGTGATGTCTACAACATAAAAATATTGCGATATACGTAATTATTATTTATAAAATTGCTATCCATTATAATTATGCAATTTTTAATATGCTTTTATATGTTCCATGAAAATTTTTTATTTACAAAAATTATTAATATTTTCATTACGTATTTTTATATGCTTCATGAATTTTTTTTTACAAAATTTTCATCCTTCCAATTAGACATCAAACTTACGAAATTGTAGAATTATTCGTTTGTAGGCCAATGACATGATAATCAACACACTACTTTCTTTCAATGCATATAAGTACCTCATGTGTTACAAACTATGGTTTAGAGTATGATTCAAGTACCTTAGAACTCTTGATTGAATCATTGAAACACTTTAACGAACATGTCCAAAATTATTGTTTATTGCTAATCTTCATACTAATAGAAAATACCAAGGATTGTTTAAATACGTAAAGAAAATAGCAACTCTAGATGGTTATGATGAAAACATATCATTGTCGTGGTTTTTCTTCAACTTGCAATCTGTACTAAGTGGAGTTTAAACAAATGTCTCTCAATCAAAGTTTTTAACATTTATAGACACAGTGAAGTTGATATGTTAGCAAAAATACTTTAAATTTATAATGTTTAGATTAAACCTCAAAACTATTAATGTTAAATTGCTAAACAATAAATAATATATTAGATCTCGTTGAACGTTGTCAGTGGAACATCTATCCACAATATTACAAAAAAAAAAGACAAAAAGGTATTCAATTTAAGTTGTCAAATAACCAAAGACAAACAAACATATAATTAATTGAAGCAACCTAGATGTTAGGTGATGTGATTGAGATACTTTATGGGTCACATATGCATATTTTTCTCTCCCTTTAATCAATAAAAATAATAACAATGGAGACAAATAATGGGTTGTTGTAAAATTACAACTGAGATACTTTATGGGTCACTAAAATTATGATTGAAAGTCTAAAATTAAGATTGTAATTTGAATTGTGAATGCTTAAAACCTGATTTTAAAAATGACTAAAATGATTTTTACCATTTGACAATCATTTTCAGTCATACTAATATTTTTCTAATTAGGACTCCTGATAAGTATGGGATGGTGACCAACAAGTAATTGAGAATTCAAATTGCTTTTGTTTCTTTTGCGTCTTCAAGCTTAATACAAATGTCAATTAGGTGAACTGGTGAGTACAAAGGAGATGCAGTTGAATTCTCCAGGTTGGTTTGTGAATTTAGAATATTGAACTTGAACTTCAAATTGAATTCACAATCTTTCAGCTATCTTAGTTCATTATTTGAATTCTATTGATAGTGATTGAGAAAGGAGAAAATTGGAGTGTTGGTCAACGACAATTATTTTGTGTCGAAAGGGCATTGCTAAAAGAAAAAGCAACATTCTGGCACTCAACAATGCCACAACTTCTATTGATTCAGCAACTAATGGTATCGTACAAAACATTATCAAGCAAGAGTTCAAAGATCGAACTGTGGTCATCATAGTTCATAGAATCCACACAATTATCGATAGCAACTTTATTTTAGTCCTCCGTGATGGTGAGTTACTACTTTGTTCATATCAATCTTGTAATCTAACCTTTGTATGAATAAGTTTCCTTAGAGAATTTTACTCGAAAATGAACTAAAATGATCCTCAATTGCTTTTGATGAACAAGAAGAATTGTCGAGTTCAACTCCCCCGAAAAGCTACTTGAAACGTACAATTCATTCTTCTCCAAACTAATAAATAAGTACTCGACGAAATCACACGACTTCAATAGCTTGACAAACTAAAACTATTGATAGTTTCTATCAAATTAAATCGATTCATAGTTAAAAACAAAGAACCTACTATACCAAATCACTTTTAACATGTAGACTGCTTTTAACTATCTTAGTCAACAAAATTACAATCAAATGTTAATCAATGTGTCCTATTATAGGTGGTCAATATAATAAAATAGCATTGGAAGTATTAGGCAATGGGGTAATATAGAAATGGATATTCTTTATTGAGTTTTTTTTTCTTTTGAATTGAAAATAACAAAAGAGGGCCAATATACTTGAATCCCAAGCATGAAGTTTCCACATCTATTATTATATTTAGTATAGATGGGTTGGCATGCATTATATGACTCTATGAGGTGAGCACTCTTGTCCTATAGTGTTTGAAATTATGTCATACTAAACATGTCACCATAGAGTATATTTGAGATGTCTTTTATAAATTTACTTAGAATAAGTTGTCAATTCAAGTATGATTCTCTTGATAAAGTATCGATTGTTATTTTAAAAGTTGGTGGATTTATCTTCATTTTCACATTTCTCTATTTCAATCTCTAAAATGAACGTAAGTCATATTTACGTCAGTGAAAACATAGTAGATTAAAGAGAATAAAAAAAGTTTGCTTCATTTGACTGCGTTTGAGGTTATTTACTTGTGTTATGCAATTGTACTGACACGTGAGATTCACATCCAAAGTTGTAATGAAATAACACACTCGAATTGATGAGTTGAAAGTGTTCAATCTAATTACTGATATAGCTACTGTTACGACCATCATTATTGTTACTGATTATAATTGAAAATTTTCAATTTTGACATATTTACTGTTACTACTGTTACTGTTATCAACACCAACACTACTTGACCTTCATAGGTAAAGGTAAAGGTAACAGTAAAATTTAAAAAGTTCACAATTTGAAGTATACACGCGATAAAAAAAAACAATCCAATCACGTTTGTAATTCAAGCTCATTACCATTAATTCATCAATGAACTTTCATTACAATTCGGTAAAAGTGACTTTAGCAGCAACGAACAAAAAGTATCTCTCAAGTTTTTATTTTCCTATTAAATATTGTTTTATCATTATTTTATAAAAGATGCTCGACTCTTGTCACACATGCTTAATATGAACAAGAAGCTTCAAGGCAAAGAAAGGGCTCTTAGAAGTCCACAAATTTAGAAGAAGCCAAGCAACTTCCTCTATTCACATTAAAAACAAAAAGCATTTGAAAATAAACCAAAGTGGGAAATTATTTTAAAAAATTCCATCCTTTATTTCTCATATCCCAATCTCTATATATACATTAATTTCCACACAATCACACCTCTATAGACTATAACCCTTTTCTCTCAAAACAAGAGAAAGCCTCAAATCATGTTGGGTTCTCTCCTTCTCACTATTTCAAGTAAGTTTTTTCCTCTTTTTCTTTCTCAAAGAGGGGGAGGAAAAAACATTTTAAATAAACTTTAATAGCAAATCACTCAAAATAGATATCGGTAATTTGATCGTCATTTTAAAATGAAAGGTAAATAGTAAATTTGTCAATACTCATAATTTTAAGATACTTTTAAACAAGTATAAACTTGTTCGTGAAATTGTTTTTTTTAAGTTTAACTATGTACGAGTAGAAGCTTCAAATTTATTATTATTACACTAATCATATATTTTGATGATAGATTTAAATATTTATTTTTTGGTACAAAATATTCCATTTTTCTTATTATTATATATATTTTGAAGGGAATTTTTTTTTACTATATAATAAAGAAAAAAAAATTACTTGCAATTACGTTAAGGCAACGGTTTTCTCTTTATGATAAATTTTTACCGCCGAAAGTGTTTGATTATTGGTAACAGACTTCTTCGACCTTACCGGATTCGAAGGAGATTGGCAATGGCAGCGGCTTCAATCTCCATGTTTTGGCGAAAATTTAAGCATCGGAGTGCAATTGGGGTTCGCCGGAGTATTGTTTTTTCGGTTTGTTCAGAAATGTATCGTTCAGATATTGGATTATCACGGAGGAACAAAAACGATCGATCATGCACCGGATAACATCTTGATTATCCGGAGTTTGAGTGTTTCATACAAAGCCAGTGTAGCTTGCTCCATATTCTTATGGGTGATTCACGTTTTGATGTTCTTCGCGCTACTAAATGGGATAGGAACTCGTTGCTGTTCAGACATCTCAGCATTTTCCTCGGAGATTATGCAAGTGATTGCTTGGGGAGTTGCAACGGTTGCAGTTCGTGGAGTTGTTCGTAACAAGTATGTCAAATACCCTTGGCTGCTTCGAGGATGGTGGATTTGCAGCTTCTTTTTATCGATCATCCTTGTGGCTCTTTCTGCAAATTTTGGAGATGGAAATCAAGTAGGAGTTCTGGATTATGCTCGACTAGTTTGCTTTATTCCGTTGATTTTCCTGCTTGCGCTTTCGGTTTATGGAAAGACAGGGGTAGTTTTCGTTGTTCGTAATGGATTGGTCGATCCTCTTCTCCATGGAAAGTGCTCCGAGTATGAAGAAGACAAGAGGAACTCTGCTTACGAGAGGGCAAATCCTCTGCAACGGGTTACCTTCTCATGGATCAATCCCCTTTTTGCCTTGGGATACAAGAGACCCCTCGAACATAGTGACATACCAGATGTTTGTAGGAATGACTCTGCCAAGATTGTATCCGATTGCTTCACGGAGAAGCTAAACTTCGTAAGGAAAAAGAATGGAGACGAAGAACCATCAATCTACAAGGCACTCTTTTTGTTTAGCAGAAGGAAAGCGGCTATTAATGCTAGCTTGGCAGTGTTAAGTGCTGCAGCATCGTATGTTGGACCATATCTAATTGATGACTTTGTAAATTTCCTTACTGAGAGGAAAGGGCGCAGTTTATCAAGTGGATATCTTCTTGCACTTGCCTTTCTTACTGCAAAGGTAATTGAGACGACTGCTCAAAGGCAATGGATTTTCGAGGCTCGCCGTCTAGGCATTCAAATTAGGGGTGCTTTAGTTTGTCACATATACAAAAAGGGTATGCGTCAGTCTAGCCGATCTCGCCAAAGCCATACCAGCGGAGAGATCATGAACTATATTAGTGTTGATATTGAAAGAATCTCAGAATTTATGTGGTACTTGAACATGATTTGGATGTTGCCCGTCCAAATTTCATTAGCTATTTATATATTACATACAAATTTGGGTTTGGGGTCATTGGGAGCAATGGCTGCGACTATACTTATCATGTCATGTAACGTACCTTTGACCAAAATCCAGAAGGATTACCATAAGAAGATCATGGAAGCTAAGGATAATAGGATGAAAGCCACTTCAGAAGTTCTTAAAAATATGAAGATACTCAAACTTCAAGCATGGGATCGTCAATATCTTCAAAAGATAGAAAGCTTAAGAAAAGTGGAGCACGATTGGTTATGGAAGTCGTCAAAATTAACAGCATTTTCATCATTTCTCTTTTGGGCATCACCTACCCTTATCTCTCTTGTCACATTTGGACTCTGTACCATACTTGGCATAGAATTAACTGCTGGAAAAGTTATATCTGCATTGGCTACTTTCCAATTGTTACAAGACCCTATCTTCAGTCTTCCTGACATACTATCTGCATTTACACAAGGCAAAGTCTCAGCAGATAGAGTCACTTCATACCTCCAGGTAGATGAAATACAGCAGGATGCCACAGTTTATGTTTCTAGAGATCAAACAGAATTTGATATTGAGATAGAAAATGGAATATTTATTTGGGAGCCAGAGTCCATCAACCCATCTCTTGATCAAATAAACTTGAAAGTGAAAAGGGGGATGAAAGTGGCAATTTGTGGAACTGTAGGATCGGGGAAGTCCAGTTTGCTTTCATGTATTCTTGGTGAAATAGAAAAAATTTCTGGGACAGTGAAGATAAGTGGCACAAAGGCTTACGTTCCTCAGTCTCCTTGGATACTGTCGGGAAATATCAAGGATAATATTCTTTTTGGAAATGAGTATGAAGCTACCAGGTATAACAGAACTATTGATGCTTGTGCTTTGACAAAAGATTTGGAGTTGTTTCCATCTGGTGATTTGACCGAAATCGGAGAAAGAGGGATAAATATGAGCGGAGGACAGAAGCAACGGATACAAATTGCTCGTGCTGTTTATCAAGATGCAGATATTTATCTCCTCGACGATCCTTTCAGTGCGGTTGATGCTCATACAGGAACCCAGCTTTTTAAGGTTAGTCTGGACATTAAGTAATGGGTGAAATTTGAAAAAGTTGGAAGGCTAAAATATATGTTGCTACTAAACCATTTCTTGTATTTTTCCTCAAGTGGATCACTGTAACTGAGCGTCGTTGCTTTTAACATTTTGTAGGACTGTATGATGGGTGTTCTCAAAGAGAAAACTATAGTTTATGTAACTCACCAAGTTGAATTTTTACCGGCAGCAGACCTCATTCTGGTGAGCAAATCTTATGGAAAGTCTTCTCTACGCTCTTAGCTCTATTTATTACCTAAATTACTTTAAAGTACTTGATCATTCGTGTTGTGATTATATTAAAATTTTGAAAATTTTGATGCATGTAAGTTGAGGGCATCGAATGTTAAGGAGAGGATGTATTCTCATTCATATTTACCTTCATTAACCAATCTATTGAATTGTATTTGAACTCTATAGCTTGGAACTTTTGGCCTTGGAGAGAGCTTTTGAACATCTAAGTCACTGTCTAATGATGTGCCTGTTTGCAATTGGCATTTCACAGGTGATGCAAAATGGGAAAATTGTGCAGGTTGGAGGATTTGAAGAACTTATTAAGCAAAATTTTGGATTCGAAGTTTTAGTTGGTGCACATAATCAAGCTCTTAAGTCAATCCTCTCTGTTGAAAACACAAGTAGAATATCTCAAGTTCCAAATCCTAAAATGGAATTAAATGGAGATTCTATCACAAATGTAGATTCCCAGGACTCTCAAATAGAACTGAATAATTCCACACTGCAGACAACAGGAAAGGGAGGAAGACTATTGCAAGAGGAAGAGAGAAAAAAAGGAAGCGTTGGAAAAGAAGTGTACCTAACTTACTTGACAAGTATAAAAGGAGGAGTTTTTGTGCCAATCATAGTCTTGGCACACACATTGTTCCAAGCACTACAGATAGCTAGTAATTACTGGATGACGTGGGCTTGTTCAACTACAAACGACGCAGAACCAAAAGTTGGGATGAATGTCGCACTACTTGTATATTTTCTACTAGCGGTTGGTAGTTCACTAGGCTTGTTACTGAGATCAACATTATTAGCAGTAGTAGGACTTCAAACTGCACAGAAGTTCTTCAGAGATATGTTATACAGTTTACTCCATGCACCGATGGCATTCTTCGACTCAACCCCAACTGGAAGAATTCTGAACCGGGTAATTATAACTTCAAATTTTAGCCTGAAAGGTGCTTGCAATCTACTTTTGTTTCGATTGAAAAAAACACACTTCAAGACTTGCAATAGTTTGAGGAAATGCGACCAAAAAAAAAAAAAAAAAAACATGTAACAAAAAAGTTCTAAAATGTTGTACTCGGTTGTTCTTGGCGTATTCTATGGTTGGATCCCAAGACTGAAAAATCTCACTTATACTCTCTGTTGTCAGGCATCGGGTGATCAAAGTATTTTAGACTTAGACATGGCTCCAAAGCTAGGTTGGTGTCCTTTCTCAGTCATTCGGTTGCTAGGGACAATTGTAGTAATGTCTCAAGTAGCATGGGAAGTATTTGCCATTTTTATACCTGTTACTGCAGCCTGCATCTGGTACCAAGTAAGCAATTTCACTCTTTAAAACTAGAAATATGCCAATTCGTATATCGATTACTAATCAAGTAATTTCTGATTATGCCAGCATTATTACACACCCACAGCACGAGAAATTGGCCGGTTATCCGGTATTCACCAATCTCCAATCATGCACCACTTTGCAGAATCACTAGCTGGAGCAGCAACTATTCGTGCCTTTAATCAAGAAGAACGATTTTTCAATACTAACCTTCGTCTTATTGATGGCTTCTCAAAGACATGGTTCCATAATAATTCAGTTATGGAATGGCTTTCCTTCAGATTGAACGTGCTATCACATTTTGTTTTTGCCTTTTCATTGGTTTTGCTCGTGACTCTTCCTGAAGGAATTATAGACCCAAGTGAGTATCTCATGTGTCTAAAATTTGATTTGCTCAGTTATTCAAGTTCTAATCAAAAGCAGAAAATTTGAGTTAAATATGTGAATACATATTTATATGAACTTGACATGCATGATCAAATAGTCCAAGTTTTCATCGAATGCTAATTATCTCAAATAAAAGTATTTTTGTTAAACCCAAATTAAATATTCTGGAACGAATGAAGTAATCATAATGAAATGAATTCTTCTTCAGGTAATGCGGGCTTGGCATTATCATACGGAATAAACTTAAATTGGTTACAGGCTTTAGTTATATGGAGCTTCTGCAGTGCACAGAAGAAAATAATTTCAGTAGAAAGAATCCTTCAGTACTCAAAGATAAAAAGTGAAGCACCTCTTGTTATCGAAGACAGCAGACCACCAAGCACTTGGCCACAAGAGGGAAGTATTACTTTCGAGAATTTACGGGTAAGCCTTCGCACAAAATATAAAATGAACAATAAAATCTAGAAGGTGGTTAAAGAACTTTTGAGGATGTGCAAGTAAAACAACATTTTTTTTTCATCTCAACGATAGTTCAAGTTTGACCTGCTATACAATCCACTCTTGTCGGTACTCTGTTTTTCGATTTCACAACATTGTGTTTAATGATGAGCCTGTACTTGTCGTAGATCCGTTATGCGGACCATCTCCCGGATATCTTAAAAGACATCAGCTGCACTTTCCCAGGAAAGAAGAAAGTGGGTGTTGTAGGAAGAACGGGCAGTGGGAAATCAACCCTCATACAGGCAATTTTTAGGATAGTTGAACCCAAAGGAGGAAGCATTATTATAGACAATGTTGACATTTGCAAGATTGGCCTCCATGACCTAAGATCAAGGCTTAGCATCATCCCTCAAGATCCGTCATTGTTTGAAGGGACAGTTAGAGGAAATCTCGACCCACTAGAACAGTACTCTGACCAAGAAATTTGGGAGGTAGTCTTTTTTGCAACTGTTGAGATATAATTTTACTGAGAAGCTATGTGACAATCACATCTTTTTTTCCTTTTCTTTTTATGCATTTTCAGGCTTTAGATAAATGTCAATTGGGAAATTTGGTGCGTGGGAAGGAGATGAAGTTGAATTCTCCAGGTTTGTTTATCAATGTGGCATACAAAAGTTAAAATCAAGTGCTTTCCTTCCGTTTTGCTTATTATGGTGTGAATTTTGAATTCTACTTATAGTGGTTGAAAATGGAGAAAATTGGAGTGTTGGTCAACGACAACTGTTTTGTCTTGGAAGGGCATTGCTTAAGAAATGCAACATTTTAGTGCTCGACGAAGCCACTGCATCTATCGATTCAGGAACGGATGGTATAATACAAAGTATCATCAGGCAGGAATTCAAAAATCGAACGGTGATCACTATAGCTCATCGAATCCACACCGTTATTGATAGTGATATTGTTTTGGTTCTCAGTGATGGTGAGTAGAATTGTCTTTTTCGTATGTATGGATCTCTCGTTGTTAACTTTTCTGAGATGATTTGGCTACAACGTTATTGAAAACGAACCTTAATTATATATTTTTATTAACAGGAAGGATTGTTGAGTTCGACTCGCCTAGAAAGTTACTAGAAAGAAATGATTCCTTCTTCTCCAAACTGGTGAAGGAGTACTCCTTGAGATCTGGTCTGAATAGTTCGTCAAATCATGATCATTGATAGATTTGGCAAACTGTGGAGCACTGAGAAATAAGAATCTAAAATATTGAAATTTTAAGTAGGTAGATTGCTTTAGTATCTCTCTCAACAAGAGTGCACCTCAAAGTTGATTTGTAGAGTTGAATTTTGTTATAGAATATTGTATCAATGATTCAATACTTTTTCAAAGCTTAGAACTAATGTACTTGAGACATATTCGTGAGTAATTTTAAAAGCGTAAAAAATTCCTATTATCATTTTTAAATTTAACATAAAACACACTTTTAATTATAAATATAAAAGTTGAATTTAAAATCTAAAGATTAAATATTAATTATCTTGAGTATTTTGAAATGATTTTCGAGCGTGGAGTCCTTGAATATAGTCTGTCCATGTTGATTAGAATTTGTGTTCTGCCCTTTTTGTTTTCTGTAAATGTGTTTCATTATCTAAAAAATTGAAGGAAAAAAAACAATCAATAGGTAAAAATAGTTGAACTTAATTGTCCATGGTTGAAACTCATTGAATTTTAAGAGATTTGATCCTGTCCTTGATGAAATTTGTGACATTAAATGAATAAAAAAGCAGCTGTTATAATTATTTTAAAGTCATTTGATTGTCCTGAAAAAATTGATGAGTGAAAATGAAGAATACAAAAATGATGGTAGATTTGAACCACTCTACCAAAAGATTGTAAAAGTCATTTCAAAGTCCTTGGATTGTGATTCATTTTCTGTTAGGTCTCTATCTCAATCATTTAAAAGCTCAAAATGGCACACAAACCACCAATCACATCAAAAGGAAAAGGAAAAACAATATTTCTAATGAGTCACCTAGAACGAGAGAAGGTTGAAGAATAAAGTTGTTAAACAAATTACCTTTGCAAGGCCTCTTGATCCCATAATCGTTAGTAGTGAATAGTGAATCATTATAAACCCTAATAATGAACAAGTATACTACTTAAGGCACTGAACTAAAGTTTTAGGAAGTACACACCTACAACACATCCTCTCACTATTGCTCATCCAACACTATTAATCTTCTCTTCCAACACTAGCAGCCTCCATGCGATCCCGCCGAGCTCTACAAAGTTTCTCCTTCTAAACCATCCGTATCCATGGCCATGGTGTGAATCACCACAATCCAAAGCCTCAAAAGCCTCTTTATATTTAGAACTGAAAAGCAAAAAGGTAAATCAGATTCATAGAACACCATTTGGGATGGGGATGGTAAGAGGAACAAGGAGAAAAAAAAATAGTGTTGAGAATTGGAAGACCAAAATGAGACCTTGAAAGATTTTAATAGTTTGAAGTACTACTTAAAATACAGAGAACAAAACATTAAGAGGCCTTTGGAGGCTCCTCAGGCAAATCATCTTCATCATGGTAGATGTTCTCAGCCATCTGCCAGATTTGTAGTATGTTATCTTCAGCTACACTAGCAACCACCCAGTCCTCGCATGGGTTCCAAGAAAAGTCTGATATTTTACTCGTATGACCACCGTGAATGAACAGCAATTCTGGTGGCCCATCTTCTGCATCCTCTGGTGTCTGCTCCTCATCAATCCTGCAGACCAAAATTCACAAAAGAACTCCTCTCATCTAAAGAAATCATATAATGAAGAATTGCCCTGATTTCATTCGGTATCGAGGAAACTTTTAGAAAGCATATCAAGAGTTGAGAGGAATTTAGTTGATGGCTAGCTTATCTTACAATCAACCTTTTTTTTAATCAGATATCACTCCACTAACTTAAGCAGTCATTATTAAAACAAAGTAACTGTGGCTACACTGCAGTTTATGAATAAAATTACCTGCTAAGGTCCCAAACCATGAGCCTCCTACCAAGACAACAAGAAGCTAAGATCGTTTCATTCTTTGGATTCCAACCAACCTGGAAAACCTCCTCTCTGATGCACAGAAAAGAAGTATAGACGTTCAAAAACAAGCGTCAACGACTGTGAACTAGGTTTTGAAGTGAGTCTAGGCATCTAGCTGTACATGTGCTGTGTGTTTCCAGCACTTGGCACACAAAATCTAGATTGATGAACTTCATAGCCTAAGGAGAGTGCTTACTTGTGACAGTCAAAGGTATGGAGTGCAGTGCTGATCTTACGTAGATCAAACAACTTAACCGTCTTATCAGTTGACCCCGTGGCTACAACCCACTCATTGAAGGGATTGAATGCCAAGCAATTAACCTGAAGCGAAATTACAAGGGAAACAAATTTAGTAAAGCCAAAAGACCAGCATTTATATTTCATTGTCATTTACCAGAGTGAGTAATGACCATGTGGTACAGGATTTCAACCTGAAAAGGAAAAAAACCAATCTAGTACTAGAATAAACAAGTGGATAACACTGATGACTGGAGAATGATCATTAAGATCCTCTCATAAGATTTATCTTCGCATGTAACCACAAAAGGAACAGTTCCTTGCAAGGAAGAAACTAAGCATTCACAACACTTGATTTTGCATGAGTTTTCATTTTAACTTCCAGAATCACCTACCTCACTTTGATGAGCAACTACAGACTGTACAGGCTTATTAGCTGAAGGAGTTCGCAAATCCCATACGAGTAGGTATTGGTCATCACCTACTGAACCAAACAAGTATTCATGCCTAAGATGCCATGCAACATCTTCCACAACACCTTCATGAACCTATCATAGAGATCATATCAAACCATAAATAAAACCAAAATAGCACCAAATAATAGATGTAACATTCTTCAAAAATTGTTAGCTAGGGATATTTACCACGTTGTAGTTCAATATTCAGAACACAAGTGCTAGCTATCTACCATCATAATTTACAGTCATCCAAATATATTTACACAAATTCAATAGAAGTCCTTGCATAAATCCAAACAAAACATTATGAAACTGGCACCCCCCTTGACTAAAAGAAAATTCAACGTGAGATACCCAATTGTGATTAAAAGCCAGAGAAGCACAAAAACACAACCAATTAGATGGAGTTGTAAGAACTGTTTAAGAGAAGCTCACCTTAAAAATTTGCATAGCCTCAAGGGTTTTGTTCTTGGGAGTAGCATTAATGTCCCATAAACAAATCTGTGCATCATCTGAACCACTTAGTAAGTGGCCCTGCTTGAACTTACTCCACGATAAACCATAACCTTCGGTATTGTGACCCCTCAATCTCAAATCGGGATTGCATGTACCATCTAGAGGTGGTTTGGATGGATGTTTACTATAGTCAAAAACAAAAACTTCGGCACTAACAGTCTTTGTAGCAATGATAAATGGATTTTGAGGCATGTAACGGGCTCTATTGACTTCGCCATCGTGATTAATTTGCTGGATTATTTGTACCTGAATTCAGAGAAGAATCGACATAAGTTTGCGTCTCTACAAAAGAAAAAATTCATCAACCGATCTACTCTTAATCTATCGATTGCAGTGCCCAAAGAAGTACATGTTTCCTTTAACAAATCCCACTACTTCATTATTTTTTCCTCTGGAAGCACTACATGAACTAAACACGAACCCAGATAAATTCTTTCAATCGAAAAATTTTAAACTGAAAATTCAATTTTACGCTCTTCCATTTATAAGATTAAAAAGAGAGAAGAAAAAAGATCCAAATCCACAAACCTTGCCGTTGGCACACCCGAAGCCACCCGCATCAGCACGGTCATCATCGTAATGACGCGCATCGTTCTCGGAATCCTCAAGCGGAAGCTGAACCTGAGCGAGCATGAGATAATTGGGCTCATTCTCGGAGGTATGAGTCCCCAAAATCATCTTCTGAACGGAGTAATCCTTGCCAGGAGGCTCCTCCCGGTCAGGCAACCATTCTACAGTGAGTGAAGGCCACTCTAGGGCATGAGTGATAACCAAATCGTAAAGAAATGGAGTATTCTTCTTCCAAATCTTGTACTCCTCGTTTATCAGTCTCTCCTCCATTTCACCACGCATCTCTTCGTCGTCCTTCCCCATTATCGGTACCGAAGAAGCAAAATTTGAAGAGTTTGAGAGTGGATTTAGTCGGTGAGAAGAGGAAAGTTGAGGGCTGAGTTTTGCCGGTGAAGTTCCCGCCAATATGTGTTGGAGCAGAGCTAGGGCTAAAAATTACAACCTCCTTCCTCACTTCTTTTATTTCCCATTTTAATATAAACTTTCTATAACCATTCCTCTTCTCCCAACCTTCTATACTTTACTCTAAACAAATTCATTATTCAATTACAAAATTAAGTCAATATCTCCATTTATTTATTTATTTTTAAATCAAAATTTTAAATTTTTTTAGGAAAATATCAAAAATTACAAATTTAATGCAATATTTATAAAATATAACATATTTTTAGATTTTCTCAATATACGTTATTAATAAATAATCTAAAAATTTTTATTATTGAAATAATCCAAAATTTTGTTATAATTTATAAATATTTTAATTTATGGTACCTTAATTTTTTCATAATATTGAAATAGACTTTTGTAAGTTCAATAAAAATAGTTATTTTTTAAAAAGTTGCAAAATTAAAATAGAGGTAGAAAACAAAATAAGATTTCAACAATTACTTTTGGTTATTTTAAATTTCAATTTGAAATGTTAAATTTGGGGTGAACAATCAATCCCTATTGTTAAAAACAATAATATATTAGTCATATTGATTTTTCTCGATTGATTACTTGATGGAAACCCACTTTTAGTTAAGATTTGTTTTAAAAAATGCTAAATATACACTTTAGTCCTAGTTGTTTGGGTATTTTTCAATTTAATCCCTCTTGTTGAAAAGGATTTGATATTAGTCCTTTAGCCCTGTGATAAACTTAGATTAAACTTTATAGAAATATGGTCCAAACCATTGACATTACACACACATATTATCTCTATAAGCAGAAGAAAATATATTAGGAAATAGGCATTCAAATAATTAAGAGGATGATTATGCTAAATCTCACTGCATATTCCAAAAATGTCACAGGAGTATACCTCTGTATAATTCTATTACCATACAAAATGACAAATAAATTGATTGTGTAATTTAAGATCCTTCCTCATTATTTCACTCACTCAATAGAGAAAGTTGTGGAACGTTTTTACAAAAGGAAAACAAGAATTCGTCAAGAATCAGCATATACTGGAACAGGCAAGAAAGGAAAGGGTGCAATCGAAGCATACGCTACAGGTGGTCGACTTTGGGCGACACCTTGTCTCTGCTCCGTTTTGTTCTTTTGGGCAGTATATCTATCCTCGTGTACCAGACCATCCAACATCCTTTCGGAACTATCTTCTTCCATTGTCTGCTCGTTATCTGAAAGACGGTGAAAAAGAAGTCCGGACATGAAAACAGGAAGATACAAGAGACTAGCATGAAACATTCTCCTTGCTTTCTGCATCGTGCAGTGTCGATAGAACGAAAATGCAGTCGCACTGATTGCAAGTGTGAGGATGGATGATTCTAGACAAAACCATCCCGAAGTGATGCCCCCTGGAAAGATAAAATACCATGTGAATTTGGTTGTGTATGTTGGCAAGGGAAGAAACTAGGCAGGCGACATAGTGATCAAGTTGTTTAAACATGATAATAGATGTACTCGTTTCAGACTTTTCGTCTGTGTAGATTAAAATTTTATAAAAAGACGAGTATAACAGCTTTCTCAGTCAACTAACAAACATGAGAACACTTCAGATGTAGAACAACTTGTTCAACTACCACAATGTTTACAAAGCATGGTTTTGGTTGGTGATGAAATTTAGCAGAGCAGAAGGTAAAAAAACTTGGCATGCTAGAGATGTTATTAAGATATTACCAGTTGCATGATTTAATTAGCAATTACTAAAGCCCTGTGTGGCAACCATTTAATTTTTTGTTTTTTTGTCTTTGAAAATTAAACTTACTTTTTTCTCATTTTTTACTATGGTTTGCAATTTTTTTAAAGTGAACATTTCGAAAACAAAAACGAGATTTTAAAAGTTACTATTTTTTAGTTTTCAAAACTTGACTTTGTTTGCGGGTAAAAGTAAGTAACAAAACAAGAAATTTAGAGATGGAAAGGGTATTTATGGGGTTAATTTTCAAAAACAAAACAAAAAATCAAATCATTATCAAACACAGACTTGGTATGTGGAGGATGATTACACATAGAGGAGGTTTGGAAAGGTAGGCATAACTTCGGTAAATAATCTAGTGTGGAAATGTTGTTACTATATTATAATTAGTATTTTCTTTTTTATACTGCAATATCGTTACATTCGGGATCCTAGTAGCAATTGATCTATACAGTGCACTTCACCTTCTGCCTATGTCAGGAGCTATCGTGACTTCAAAATTGCTCAGTAACGCTACTAAGTTGCTTGCATCATGACATTTATTTAAATGAAAATGAAAGTCAAATGTATTCTACTATATGTCAAAAATCTGCAACGGAAATGAAATCTGCAGCAGATGGCTAGCAAATAGAGTGTGACAGTAACTTACAATCATAAGCCAGGAATCCCAGAGGAACGAGATACAGGCAGTTTCTTAAAGCCACTGCAGCAGTTCTCTGACCAGAAGCATCGGCAAGAGAGAACATTTTGTACCTAAAATACACAAAAGCATTTCAAACGGTCCCAATAATTAAACAACTTATTGGACGTGTTCAAGGTGTTTTAAACTGGTAATAGGAAGAACAAAATTTATGGATCCTATGTAGGCAACTCAATTCATATTTGTAAATTTTTACTATTAAAGAGACGTTAGGTTACAGATAAAAACAAAGAATTGAATTGAGTTGGTAATAATTATAAGGAATAATTTGATGAGCTGACACAGAAATGTGAGTGTTTTAGTGAGAAATGTGAGTTGATGCAAATACCGAGGTAATAAATCTCTTTAATTATTGGTGAACGGGGTGAGTTGGTTTTTTTTATTAACCCAATCCAACTCTCTCAAATTACCCAAGTTGCCGAACACCCCCTAGATAGCCAGAGCTGCCAATGCTAACCTATGACAGTCTAATCTAAACTGAAACTGAAAGTAAACTTCAATCCTTCACACTCTTCTAGTATACTTCAAACCATCCAGAATATGAACAATTTGAACAAGTTTTCATTAGAATAGCGGTGATAATTGTGATGGGTAGCAATTAACATACCAATTAGTATTGCAATCAAAATATATTCTTACCCTCCAGCAGCATAATCATCACGGCACAAATATGCAAGAGCCATAAAATGGGGAATTTGCCAAAAGTAAAGGGCAGCAGGGAGAATCATTGCATTTAGAGATATTTGTCCTGAAGCAGCAGCCCACCTGAAAGTCCAAAAAAAAAAAAGATCTCATACTACAAGGCTGAAAGCTAAGGGATACGATTCGGTCGGTATGATAATGTTACAAAATAATAGTTTGAAGTTTGAACCCAGATGTTTCCTAAATCTTGGACTAAAAATATTTAATTTTCCTTAACTACATTTACGTTTCTGTCTAGAATTGTCCTGCCGATTTTGTGTCTAATGCCAATAATCACCATCTAATCCAGTTACTTTCCTAAAGAAATTACCACATATTAATCTAATCTTTACAGACAGAGACAATCAAGCATAAACAAGGATATTATTCACTAAAAGACCCATAGCTATCCATTCCATTAAAAAAAATGCTAAACTTCATTCATTGCTTAAGCTGCAAAAGTACTAATAATCTTAACAGTGGTACCTCTGCAGCAATACGATACGAAATTCACAAGTGAACATCTAGAATGAGAAAATATTCGAGAGTCAAGACTCCACTTGACTAGAATGAAAATGCCATTTAGACAGAAGTTTCAGTTGTCGAATTTAAAAGGTAAGGGTCCAATATATAGAAAAACATTGGTTCTGAAAGGGTCAAATATATTCCACTAAAAAGATACGTACGCAGCACACTATATTAAAACTTACCCAAGAAGTGGTGGAATGGCACCAACTATGGCACCAACCCACGTATTGACAGGGTGAATCTGCTTGAGTGGGGTATATACAAATGCATAGAGAATCAAATTTGAAGCTGCAAGACCAGCTGCCAAGATATTAGTCTGCGACAACCTTGTCCATAAAGAACAACATAAGCACATTGGCTCATAGACTGCAGAGGGTGGCAACAAAATTGTAGATAATGGTTGAATAACAATAAAAAGACGATGAGCGATTTATCTTGTCACCTTGGTGGCTAACATAGCAGTCCCAGCTAAACCAACAGAAGTTGCCCAGGTAAATGCATGTGGAACTGTGATGCGCCCTGAGGGTAGTGGTCTTCGGCGTGTTCTCTTCATTTTAGCATCATTTTTTATTTCGAAAACCTAATGATAAAAATTTCTTATTAATGAAACAACTATGAGAAAATTAGAGGAACATAGAAATCTAATGCTTTTATAGGAAATCTGCTTAAACTACTCCCCATGACTTCCAGAGAGGCATGGGTATTGTTAATTATTTTCAAGTCTGATGCCGTTATCTTAGCCAAAGCCAAAGCCAAAGTCAGCCTCAACCAGGAAGGAGAAAAAAAAAACTAACAGTGTAGATAAGATGCAAAGTGATCACATAAGAAGAATGGATACAGATGCAATACATAATAAGATGCATCCATTACACGGTGAAACATTCTTTAAAACAAAAAAATAAAATAATAAATAATAAATATGACATGAATACAGCATGACCACCTTAAGGATTTGCAATTGAGAATGAAAGAAACCTGATTTAAGGAGTTTGCAGATGCTGCCACCATCATGGTACCAGCACAAGTCCAACAAAGTCCCGCAAGGTCCATAGTACTTCCACTCCCCAAAACAAATCCAGTCCCAGAAGTTGCAACAACTAGCATACTGCAACAGAGGTGCAAACCCGAGACAAAAGAAACAACAGTCGTGAAAATGAATTTCTTGGCAGAAGTTTGTGCAACCATGAAAAATAAAAAGTCAATAATTTTTCATGAGAACTAGATGTCCCATTGAGATACATTTAAAGGCTATTGCCCAACCTTCAAATATCAACCAATTAATCCCCCATGGATTTTTCTCTCTTTTTCTCTCTCTTTTTGATTTTCATTTATCTGTGAATGTTTGGCTTAGCTTACACACACCTTGATTGTTTCCATGAAAAAATAGTTTGACCCTATTACACTTAGTTGTCAAAAAAAATTTATAAGATATCTTTGATTTTCATTTATCTGTGAATGTTTGGCTTAGCTTACACACACCTTGATTGTTTCCATGAAAAAATAGTTTGACCCTATTACACTTGGTTGTCAAAAAAAATTTATAAGATATCAAATCATAGGCGAACACCATGACTTAAATTCATTTACATTGGTCCTTATTTACCATTTGGGCAAGCCTGGGTGGTTTAATCGATGCATATGCTTGATGAAAAGTTGAAAACAAAACTACCGGGCACTGAAATTTTAAAGACAAAAATCTAAACCAGAAAAAGATTGTTAGATTTTTATTTCCCCATTTGTAATAAACCTAGTATTGATAAATGCAATAAAAACTTGAATAGGTCAATACAAAGGCACTATTACGTATCAAAACAAGAAACAGCTCTCAAAAAGAAATTGGACCTCAGAATTGATGCACGTATGAACAACTAGGGTTCCAAATGGCTTCATTGAACATAATAATCCAAAGAAATTGAACATAATCAAAACTAGGAACGTTCATTAACAATGATTTTCTTCAAATTAACATAAACGAAAGGAATAGTTTCAAATTCATCCAATGATTAAGGGGAAATTATAATATTACAAAAGAAATTCTAAGGAACGAATTCTCTGGATGAAGATCAACTTGTTTAAATTTTTTTGGGAATTCCCGAGTTAATGCCGCCCTTTGCTTCTGTACCTCAATTGTACAATACATTAAAAAGCCAGTAATACGAAATCGAATTTCACTCAATTCGAGTGAAATCAAAACGTGTAATCACGGTCAAAGACTACCAACATATAAACAATCAATCGAACGAAGTACCTGAGACGAGCCTTGGAGAGCTCCCAGTAACAACTACCATAGTGGCGAGCTAAGTCCACGACCTCCCTGACTCTAGAAACCGCCGGTGCGGAAGCCAAAGACGATGGATCAGCAACGCTCGAAAATACCCGAACTCCATGAGAATTGGAATAACCTAGTCTGATGGGATCCGAAGAGGACGACGACGATGATAAGGAAGAGTACAAAGATGATGAATAAGGACGAACGACGCCGACGTGACGATAGAAAGTGGGAATGGAGGTTGTGGTTGAAGTATCAGGAGATGAAGATGATGGCCGGAGTTTGGATGAGAAACTCCGGCAGTTTCTCCACATGGCGGCAGCGGCTATGGCGCGGTGGCGAATTTGGGATCTAACGCGGTCGATAATCTGCTTCAATGGCCGAGACTTCTTTATCCATTTTTTTCCCGAAATAGATTTGCCCACACTTACCAATTTGTTCCTTTTTTTTCTTTTTGGTTTATATAGGTAATTATAATTATAAGTTCATATTTTCATTATATGAAGAAAAAAAATTATGAAATATGAAAAAAGAAACCAACGAAAACTACTACCAACCTTTTAAACACTAGCCATCCTGTTAAGCTCAACTATTATCGAACCATGTCTCTAGACAAGACAACACTCGATCCATCGAGTGTAGGCTGTAGCCCAACCCTATCTCATCTAATGATGATGTGTTTGCATTCCATCTGACGTTATCTTGTTGTTGGATCTAATTTGTGTAGAACTTATTCATCTCTATTTAATAAAATTCCAAATAGATAATGAGAGGTGTGTAAACAATTAGTAAAACATGGTGATGGCTGTTTTTAATATTAGTAGAATATAAATAACAACTACTACTGATTCATTTTCAAAAAACTAAGTGAAAAAAGTTTATATGAAATCTTATAAAACTTATTCATTAAAGAACGAGGAGATGAAATCTATTTTTGAATGGTTGGTTGCGGTTAATACTCTAATTGTAAACAAGCATTAGATGTTATGTCGAAAAAACAAGAGATCTTACCCTCTTTACAAATATACTCATTATTCCATAGTTAATTGATTTTTATTCAATAAAACTACATATTAGACAATATAGTATCATAGTTCACAGAGTTCGAAATGTATTTTCTTTAATTAAAAGATACAAATACCACTAATTAATTTTGAGATAGAACCTTATGTGATATAAAAACGCAATAACCAACCAAACCTTATAACAACAAAATGGAGGTGTTTTTCTTTTACAATCGACTTTCAACTCAAGTCGTCTATAGGTTTGTTTCTTTGTGTTTGAAGTCTCTCACCCTTATCACAATGGGATGTGCCAACCCATCTCGGTTTTAAAATGTGAAGGCCCAAAATAAAAGATTTTAGGCATTGTTTCAGTTTGAATCAAACCGACCCGACGGTTAAAGTCAAGCCAATTACGACCCAACTTGGTTTATTGGAGGGTTGGGTCATGAGAACCATCAATTTATTGAACCAAAGTTCAAGTTTGCCAATTGAATGTTATGAGTCAACTCAAATTTTCAAAGGAGGCTCATATTTAATCCAACGAATAATTAGGTTGAGTTGGATTAATGTAGTTAAATATTAATTTTAGGTCAAATTAGAATTAAGCATGAGTTTAGTTTGGATTGATTTTTGCACGTTGAACGGGTGGATGAGGTTAACTTGTCGAATATTTTGATCATTAAATTATGGAATCTTTTATACTAATTTGTTCTTTTTTTTTAACTAATAATGTAATTGATTCATATAAATCACACTAAATTTGAAAATAAAAATCTTAAAAATAAAAATGGGCCAATTTAATTAAATACAGAGAATGAAAAATAATACAAAGAAACATTGAATTAAATAAAAAAGGACATGAATAAAAGTTTTTACTCAACACACCCACCTTTGTCAAGTAAAATATCTCATTACACCGCTCAACTGGAGAAGCAACCGGAATCATCTCTCAAGTTTCATTGCATCAACCGGCCGATAATCCTTCGACCGGGTGGGTCTTTTTTCCTTCATATCTACGGCCACGATTGTCCGCTCCAATTTCAACGATCTTAATCGAGCCACCTCGAAACCATTTATTTATTTGTTTATTTTTCTTCCAATCTAAAAATACGATCATAAACCATCGAAATTGGATCAAACGGCATGGAATGGATACATCACTGGCAACTAAATTCTTCAACCGGAGCAGAGCAAAACCCTAGACGGCGGTGGCGGCGTCGGCCTCACGACTCTCGAACTTGATGTATTTGTACCATTTGGCGCAAAGGATGTAGACGGCGAGATCCGCTGCCGTGAGGGCGGCCAAGAGGAAGTAAAATCGGTCTAAATGACCTCTGTTTAGGTTTCCGGGGATCCATCCCGGCATGTTATCGGTCGCCGATATCTTCATCACGATCGTCACCAGCAAGCTGCTGACGTAGTTACCGAAGGAAATCGAGGTCATACATAGGGCGCTACCGAAGCTTTTGAGTCCGTCAGGTGCCTGACTGTTGAAGAATTCCAGTTGGCCGACGTACATGAAAACCTCTGATGCTCCGATCAAGACATATTGGGGAATCTGCCAGAAAATGCTTAAGGAGCTCGAATCGTCACAATGTAGGCAGTCTTTGTTGGTGTGTTTTAGTCTGAAAATTTCTACAGTTCCGGCGGATACCATGGCGCAGATTGCAATTACGAGGCCGATCCCCATTCTTTGAAGCTCTGTGAGGCTTGATTTAGTTAATCGAGCAAAGACTGGATCGATTACTCTACGGTAAATGAAGATGAACGCTGCGACACTGAGAATGTCGAAGCTCGACATGCTTGCCGGAGGAACGTGGAATGTAGAAATGTTGGTTCTCATGGCGGCGCCTTGCTCGACGAACAAAGAAGCCATTTGAGTGAAGACGACGGAGTAGAGAATCGTGCAAAGCCAAATCGGGAGGAGTCTGAGAATGCATTTGACTTCTTCCACTTGAGTAACCGTGCATAAACGCCATGGATTCCGAGCTCCGTCATCTAATTGGTCATACTCCGACGAGGTAATGACTGCTGCTTTATCCAAAAATCTGTAGATAACGACAAAAGCACACGTACACACATTACTTTCATTTCTCCTGAAATCAATCAAACAATCAAAACTCTGAAACGGAAATTGATTAAGAAACTCACTTGAACCCATTGGTATGAAGAATTCTCCTAGCTCCATTGCCAGCCAATTCCTTGTCGTCATCATCAAACAATCCCTCTGAATTAGGCATCATCTGAACCTTCCATTTCCTAGTAGCTGCAATCACCACTTGAGAAACCCTAGAGAGGGGATTCCCTTTAGGAGTGAAATGTCTGTATCTTGGGATTCCACAGAGGAACAAGAGCAAAGCCATGGCAGCAGAAGCTGTAGAAGCCCAAAACCCAAGAACCCACATTCCTTCATCTTCAAAATAACCCAAAATTGTGTTGGAGAATAGGGAACCAAGGTTCAAAGCCAAGTAGAAATAGCTGAAGAAAGCAATCTTAGACTGGCCTTCTTTAGGGTCTTCTTCATCAAACTGATCTGCCCCAAATGTAGCTATATTGGGTTGGTAACCTCCATTGCCAAGAGCAACCAAGTAAACTGAGAGGTAGAACAGAGCAATGTGGAGGGAAGAATGAGAATTGCATGGTGTATGTTCATCACCACATCCTTTAGGTCTCACCAGAAATATGTAGGATGTTATTGATAATGAAGCAAGACCCTGTCCAAGAAGAAGAAGAAAAGGGTAAATAATACAATCTTTGTCCATATTCACCCTTTTACATTTTGACTTTTTTATCAATTTGTGCATATCTTGATCCAATAAAAATAAACCATGGGATAGTAAATTAATAGTTCATGCTTCTTCACTTGTAACTAAATTTCTTTCATTTTCTTTACAATATTAACTAATGCGATTACTTAAAGTAAAAATAAGTCATATGTATTTTTTATTATTACTAACATAAATTATTGGGTCACTTTCTAACACACAATTACCTTGAGTTTGCACTTTATTAAACATCTGTTTTGTGGTTGATATCAACCAAACATTTGTTTAGGTTTATGTCTAGATGAAGGCAACTTTTCCTTTTTACTTTTTCTCACTAAACGACACCGTGTGGTCATAAAGTACCCATTACAAAATTTACAAGTGAGTGGAATTATATTAATTGCAAACTTTGAAATTGACAATATGAATAGTTCCATTGATTTTTTATTTTATTTTATTTTTGATAAGTTATTATTCAACATTCTAACACCCCAAACAATAAACTGTTTATCATTTCATGGTAAAATTAACAGATCGTTCAAACAATCATTTTTTTTCAAGTTATTAAATCCCCATTTTTAACATTAAAAAAAAACCCTAACATTTTTCATTTTGAATAGGTTTAGCAAACAGGGAAAACCAACAAACAATAATAATATGATAGATACCCTAACAAAGTTGACACGACGCCCTTAAACATCATGTCAATAATTTCATATATGCATAGAAAGTTGAGTTGCATACACACACTGAATAATCTTTATGTTGTGTCATATCGTTTCTTTGTTATTATTGACATATAAAACAGGGTATTAAAGACAAATAAAATAATTACAACTTATGAAGTTGTTGGAGCAATTTTCATATGACTTTTTAAAAGGTGATTTAAAGGGGAAAAAAAAAGTTAGACAATTATTGTATATTATTATTAGAATTGAAGAGAAAGTGATTATTGTTAAAGTACTTACAATGACGAAAATGGCTTGAAAGATGGCACAAGTTTTGAACCTTCCCCAGTAGGAATCACTAAGGAAAGCTCCAAGAAGAGAGAAAATGTAAACAGTTCCCGTCCACTTGCTAACGTTGTTGGCTGCTTCGGCATTGTCTTGCCCCACCACTCTTGTGAGAAATAGTACCAAATTTACTCCAACTCCAAAGAATGCCAATGTAGCCAACCCTTGGTTCACTGTCCCATTATTAAACAATCACATGTACCACTCAATTTATTAGCTTCTCTAACTTCAATTATAAATCAAACTAACATTAAAATATTAAGTTTATAACTTTAATTATTCCAAAGAAAATATTCTCCAACCCTTCAATATTGCATTTACAGATACATCATGGGTTGGTTTTTTTAAAAAATAAGCATAGTTAGTGGTATTAACTAACTAAGAGGTTCTGGTTAAGTCCATAGTAACTTTCTTAACACTCGAATAATGTATGGTCAGATAGATTGTCTATGAGATTAGTCGAAATGTGTGTAAAGTTGTCTAAATACAAAAAAAACATTGTAATTAGGAACTTTACAACCTATCTTTCTATGTGGTGGTGTTTATTTATTTAGTCGATGTTAATTGCATTTTAAAAGATAAGTGGATCTCACCCATTTGTTCTTGAGCCACTAAAAATATGTTACATCATGGTTATCCTTGGTGTAAAAAAAATCTAACCTATGAAAAACATTTTTGAAAACTTTAATCAAAAGCACTTTTTGAAAATTAGACGAATTATGAAAGTAACAACGCACTTAATTTGGTATTTTTTTTCTTTTGAAAAATTTGCTCGTAAAAAGTGTCCTTAAAATTAATTATTCTTAATAAGTCACATCAACCTATCGTTGTAACAAAATTCTGTAAAATTTAATTTAACTTAGATTAATTAAACTAAGCTAAAGATCCAATATAATCTTGAGGTAAACATAATATGAAGATCGTCATGCATAATATTGTTCGAGCTGAACGTACCAAGTATCAAGATTCCAGAAACCCAAGTTCCAGTTTTGTCCCGGATAGCGGGATGACCGTGTCGATCGACAGCTCCATCGAGCGTGCAAACTTCTTTCTCCGATGTCATCACCTTCTTCTTCTTAGTACTCTAAATAAATTTTTTTAAAGAAAAATTAGAAAAATGGAATTTCTCACGTACATCAAATATGCATTTAAATAAACCACCACATTTCAGAAAAATCAGAACCAAGAATCCTAAGTTCTGAATCAAAACTATAAAAAAGAATTAAAAGAAGAATTTGGAAATATATATAATATATATATTTTTAGTAAAGTTTTTCTGAACATTATCAGTACTTTTTTTCACTATCTTTTCTCTCTCCACTTTTCCCTTTTTTACATTTTATTTTTTTCACTTTTTCACCCACGATTCATCACCGATCCCTAAAACACTTCAATTCCATCCAATCAAACACCAAATAAAGTTTTAAAAAAGTTAATTATAAATTTTTATCTCTCTTCATTTTTCATCTTATGAGATATAGATGGTTAAATTTTTAAGATTAACAAATTAAAAGCACAAATGTGATAAAAAAAAAATCCTACCTATTTTTTAGACCCGTAGATATTCAAAGATCAAACGGTTTAAAACAGTGGAAGTTTGCATAGATACAACAATCGGACACTAACCCTAATCATCACTTAGCTTCAAATAGTACTAATCAAGCAAAGATAATATATATATATATATATATGTTTGAAAGATGTGACATTAGAAAGTTAGTGGTAAATATAGATAGCTTGCGTGTAGTTAGACAAGTAGTATCCTTCCAAAATACTACTACTACTACCCTACTTGTTTGTCAATGTAAAAAGACACGAATATGAATACGTAACGATGATCATAAGAAATAAAAAGAGGAAAAAGAAATGCAAACACTCTTTGTTTTACTATTGGGTTTACAGACCTGATCAAAACAAGAGATACTGAGACAAGCCATTGAAGGGGCATGCAATGGGAAGAAATAACTCAACAACTACTGGAAAGAGCTTGAAGAGATGAGAGCAACAATTAATGATGGACTCTCTGTGGAGAGTTGATCTTAAAGATGGTGAAATTATTTTGGAGATGATTTTGAAGAAGATGATGATGATGGAATGAGGAATGGAGAGGTGTATCTTGGGGAGAAGAGATTTGGGATTTGGGGTCTATTTATAGACAGAGAGAGAGAGAGAGAATATATAATTTTGGACAGCTGTGAGAAAGTGGGAAAGAAGGAGGAAAAAGAGAATTCAATTTTTTTTTTTAAATATTAAATAAAGTGTTTTTTTCGAGTGAGCAAAAAATAATAATTAAAATGTCTAATTTTAAGTGGGGTGAAAAAAAATTAAAAAGAACTTTAAATATAATATATGTATTTTGAATTTTGTTTAAATTTATCAAAATATTCAATTTTGTCACTAATAATACAAGTTTATTGTTTTTTTTCTCCATATGTTTATTATTGTAAATTTTCAATAAAATATTTACATTTTGTATCTTTTTTACATCAACCTTAATTTACTATTTAACCATCAAAATTTGCTTCTAATTATTAACTTAAAAGAATTTAACTTTTTTTTTAAGTATATTTTTAAGTCGAAATTATTGGTGAAGTGTTAATTATATGATAACGAACTAAAAGTATCCCAAATTTATAGTTTATTAGTATAAATTGTTTAATCTATAACTAAAAATTAACTATTTTTTAGTAGAATTTATCGTAATTAGTAAGAGATTATTTAAGTTAAACCAATGTATAGTTGTGATAGTGATTAGAGATAGTTGAACTTAAACGTAGAGGTGTAGGGTGTACTTTCTTTAAAATTATAACACATGAAGTGATTTTTCAAGAAGTTGGAAATAAAATTGTCATAAATAACATTTTATTTTAATTCTTAGAAATTAATTTCAATCCTTTTTTTTAATATTGGATTTTATTATTATTTTGTCCAACGTATATTCCCCACTATTTTTTTTACTTGGGATAGATAGACAAAAAAAAAAGATGACGTAAAAATGTGGAAAATAAAATTGTTAGAATAAAAGATAAATTTCCATTTCTTTTTTGTTTGTTTGAAATTAAATTATATTGTCATTTATCAATACAATTTTGGATTTTATTGATGGATGGATGTATCTATTTCATGATATTAATTAAAGTTTTTTAAAAAAATTACCATCCTAACTTAATAATATTGATGTTTTTTCTTATCCAACAATAGAATATATTTGAATTCGATATATATTAACAAAATAATAACAAGAAAAACTATTAAAAATACAAACGTACCATAATTATTTCAATTTGAATCGTATCATTGAATATTTATACGTAAAAAAATTACTCGATATAAATTTAAGACGTAATTATAGTATTTAGTATGTTAGGTATATATATTATATAGTTACAAAAGTGATTAATTATTATTATGGTGACTACTCTATACGTGGAGCTTCTATTTTGAATAATACCAAGTAAAGTAGAAATGAGAAGAAAAAATGATGACCTTTGTAATTAATGAGAGTTTAATTACTTTTAATTTTTTATTATTCCAAAAATGCCCCTCAATAATATTTCATTTAATCATTAAATAAAAAAACAAAAGTTTCACACGCAACCTAACCCAAAATATGAACAAAATTCATTTATTATTAGTATTGTTTTCTTAATTTATGGAAATTACAAAATTTCATTTATCAAAAAAGTCAAGCAATTATTAGTTTTTGTTATTAATTGTGACTTCAAGATATTCATGTTCAAGTAACTTGATTGAAATATATACCTTATCGTTTTCAACGATGATTGATAATTATGATTGTAGTTATTGCTGATTTATGTAAGGTTGTATGATTTGAAAGTGAATTTCAAACGTTTGCTTTAAAGAAAAATAGTCGTTAAAGAAAATATAAGTATGTGTGCATGTTATCTCCTTAGAAAACAGTATTGAATACGATGAAAAGTGAGAGGGTTCAAATCATGCGTATTTTGATTGTTAATAGTACTCAATGCATAATGAATACATGTGACAAGAAATTATAGTATTTTTATGCGTGTTGAATGATATTTGGTGATTGAAAATCACATTTCTTACGGTTTATTTGTTCAGCAATATACTTATGAGTTGAAATTTGGTTTGGTTATGCTGGTTTTGGGATAAACCTGGAGCCAGATTGATCGTTTTTATAAATAAGTTATCCAAATTGATGTCTCGTAAAGAACAATCAATTACTTGTCCTGTTTGGTTTATTTATCGTTTCTTTTTTGCTTTTCTTCTAGGTGGATCTTTTTTGCCATTTTCAAAATAAAACCGAGGCATGCGTGTTCCTTTTTATAGAATGCAATATCGAACATTTCTTTATTTGCATTTTTCTAAACAACAAACATAAATGCAAAGACATTAATATGCCCTAGGTTTGATTCGTTTTTTTTTTCATTAACAAAAATCGATCTATTTTGTTTGATCTTTTCCATACATACAAACCAATATATTTAACCTTATACTGAAAAACTCAAACCAAGCGATCCGTTTGGAGTAAAATTTCATACAACTCAATTAATTAAGACATCATATCATCGACCATGCACGTATCTTTTTTTAGTACAGACATTATGGTTAATAGTAAACTCGAACGTCAATTGGACAAACTGTCCCATTATGGCTACCTTATTCATCTGTAAACCTTATAAAAAATTATTTAAAAAAGACATAAAATTCCACGAAAACTCAATATAAACTCGGAAGTGAGTAGAGGTCATAAAATAATATTTTTGAAAGAAAACAAAAACTATAAAATTATTAACTAAATAAAACAGAAAGAAGTAGATGCATAAGCTAGAAAACCTTAATACCTAATCACAATAATTAAAATGCATTCAAACATTGACTTCATTTCAATCTAATATATAATAACTTTAAGATAATAATCCAAATTAACAATTTAACAATTTGAACTCAAATCAATTCAAACACGTTCGTAATTATATTAATTAATTCAAATTAGGTTAGATTTTATCACATATTATATCTTCTCTCTTCATTTAAACTAAATATTATTTCAAATTTTCCTCTGTTTTAATTAGCACAATTTTCCTTTAAACCAACTTATTCAACCTTAATTATGACTTTTTTTGTGCTAACTATTTTTTCACTTTTAACACATCACAATGGGACGACTCCATAATTTTAACAAAATGATATAAATCTTACATTTTAAAAAGGTAGTACTTCGGATATGATTACTCGAACATTCTTAAACAGTACTTATAGTTAACTGCTTTTTTGACGTTATTCTTTAAAATCGCCTATTACTTAACATTTTTCGTAAAAATGCAACGGTTTTTTTTTATTGTATTGATGTATTTTTTATGTTAATAAAATTAAGCAGTGAAAGTTGAATTTTGATAATGAATACAAGGATAATTACAAATGATCAAGTAAATGACAAGAAATTATGTTGACAAATTAATCATTGAGAGCTAGGGATAAGAATGTAGATTAGATTATTGTTTCAACACATTTGTAAGTCAAAATGGATATCTTTTTTTTCAAACAAAAGTACTTTGGAATTTGGATCTTACTAATCAAAACCTATTGTTAATTATTAAGACTATCTTTTAAAAGGATGTGTTTTTTACCAAACATAGTTATTTTTTGAAAAAAATATCTTAAAACTTATATAAACAGAAAACATATTTTCAACTAGCTAATTTTTTTTCTTAACAAAAACTAATTAACATAATTTCAAATTTGATTATATTTGTAAATATTTTTCAACCATATATCAATAATTGAGTTTCTATGATGATTAAAACTAATACCACAAACACTTTTAAAAATATATATGTAGATAAAAGAGTTACCACACACAAAAGTTAATAAAATTGTTAAATACTCAAATTTTAATTAATACAACTCTCAACATTAATTGGTTTTTTTTTTTGGTTGATTTTTAATTTTTGGATAGATTAACAATTACAATTACACCTTCAAAATCATAAGTTCATATATTGCAACTTCCACGATTCAATTTTAATGCATATAAGCATTTGAGGGTTCAATTTTTATAATTGAAACTATATATTGTCATATTAATTTTAACTATGATTTTTAGTACAACGAAAGTTCAATGGATCAAACCTCGAACATAAGATGTTACCCAAAATTTTCGTCGTGAAATGAAGACCTAATTTGTTTGATACAAATCCAATAATATCATACACACAAACGACACGTTTAGTGTCCCAATACACTGTGCCCTACATCCCCTTCACCCGCCTCTAAACAACAATTTTATATTATATTGTTTATATATATATATATATATATATATATGAATATTCAACATGTTAGTATAATTACAATTCATCTTGTTCTATTGATCCCTTCACCAAACCTTTTCAACTACTACACTAATTTATCAAAAAATTTAGCTCAACCATATAATAATTGATATATCCTTATAGATTATTGTTATAAAAAAACCTAACAAATTGAGGTGCGATCTAATGTTTCAACAACATGTAATGGATCAAAATATCCCATCATATTGCTTTAGAGTCTCATCAAATAATTCGTCCTTATAGAAATTAATTGTGTTCAATAAATAAGTTGTGGACGCCGACTTCATATAGGACAAAGAAAGGAAGTTAGGTCTCAAAGTTCAAATTGTAGTACTTAATATAGATATATAGCACTTGGGAGACTTGAAAATGTGCTTAATTGAATCTTATTATGTATATGGTTTTTTTAATATATAGTCTCAAAATCATATACTGTTATGAACAAAAACCTCTCACTTTTTAATAATCTACACATATATAACTCAACATATAAAAGTATTACATATATCTAAATTTGGTGTAGGGGTAAGATATTTTTATTATTGGTGTGAAAATTGACATGCCAACTATATGTTGTGTAAAAAATCTTTGTAATGTGACATATTATAAGATTGATGTGTGTTGGTTAATTAATAGAAATAAAATTTATCTGTAATTAATGACTTTAAAAAATATAGTTTTATTAAATTAATATATTTACGGTGTAATAAAAAAATTTCATGAAATTATAAAATATTTTTATAATTTTCAAGTTGAATATTGCAACCGATTCGTCACTTCTATTTATTTATTTATTATTATTTTTTTTTTGATTTTGTATCTTCTATTTTTAAACATCTATTGTTTAGTTTAAATTTAATATTTTTTTAAATCATTTTCGACAAGATTCTTTGAAGCTATTTTATGATTGTTTTCATATTTTTCTTTCTTTTTCATATATTAAAAAATATCTAGTTTAAATGTCATTTTAAAGGATCAACGCGACTGTTTACCATTATCAATACAATCGTTTAAATTTGAAACATTTTTCCTTATCGTTAAAAAAGAACTACACTATCGTGTATTATGATCAAAACTATAGTAGATCATTCAGTTAGACTATAGTATACAATCGTTTAGAATAATATTACTCGCACACGTATGGACTGAAGTATTTTTGACATTTTTTATTGCGAGTGTGTGAACTTTTTCTGTTTTCGAAATTGGTCTATACAATGTAAATATTTTATCGATTTATTATACTTTTTAAACTATTAATGTATTTAATTACATGTTTGTTTTCATATATACCAAATAAAGTGCAAAAACCAAGTGGGTCATTAAACACCTAATAGTATTATTAAATAGTGCATGGGATTGGTTGGATGGATAGCCGACGTGGCATTTTCGAGCCGATGAATTTGATTTTTTTTGTTAATTTAATTAAAAATTTAGAAAAAGAAGAGACAATGACTTAATAAAATATGTTTAAATCAAATAAAACTTTTCCACTTTGTTTTAGTTGCTTACTTAATCTGTTTCCACTTGCATTAAGATAATTATTTATTGTTATTATAGTAATTAATAACAGCCTTCTCTTTTTCATTTTCCACATTTTTAATTAATTTGTGGGTTCTTCTTTTTCTTCCCAATTACTCCCATTTTGAAATTTCAGATTTATATAAATATATATCTTCACCTATCATGGATTCATGTGTAATGGAGGAACGTTTAATATAAAATTAAGGTTAAAAAACATTGTGTTTGTGGTATATTTTAATATTATATTGCTTTGGTTCTTATACTCTTATTTGTTTAAGTTTAGTTATTAAAAAAATTATCAAAATTAATTAAATAATAGCAATAATTCTTATGCAAAAAATTAAAAATGTTGGTGGGTGATTTTGTTTATTATTTAATAATAAACAAGCAGCATGGAAACTACTAAAATAAAAACTATTTATTTAAAGTGTGATATTAAAATTGGACAGAGACTAAATTTAAATAAACTAAGAAAAATGATAATTTGATTTTTTTTTAATATTAAATTCTCGTGAATTATTTAAATTGTAAGATATATAATTGGAGAAACTATTTTAACATTTCGTTACGATACATTAATAATAGTTACTTATTAGCTGATATAATATTAAATTAATTCGTTTTCATTCTTCAACTTAAATTTTGGGATAATCAGTGATTTAAGATGGAATTGAAGAGCATGTGATTAAAAAAATCACGTGTTTAGACCCTTAAACTTTTGAGTTAATTAGTGATATAAAACTATTTGATATGTACAAAAAAAGAACTCTCGTGAGTTTAAACGAGTCAACATTAGCATAGTCATTTTACTAACATAATTCTTTTTGTACTATCGAGCATATATATTTAAAAGTAACAGAAAAAAATAGTAAATACATCATAATTGATAAAGATCGGTAGAAAATTGATGATTTGGAAGAATAAGGTCGAAAGTCTTGATTATTGTAGAGTGCAATGGTATATATTTATGTTATTTATGATACAATTAGTCAAATGCGTATTAATTTCAACTTAACTAATTTCATTCGCCAAACTCAATCTAATTCAAATTGATTAGTGATATGGGTCATTATTGAGTGAGATATAAAATAAATTTAGATCTCTATAAATATACTTTTAGAGAAACTACGAGTAAATTGTAGCAGTGGTATTTATGAAATGAAATAAGAGTCAAAAACATTGAATTTAGCTTAAACTAATCTTATTTCGTTAATCCTAAACATATTTGGTTATAGATAGGCCACTGAGTAAAGAAGAAAAATGAAATCTAATCTCTAGCTGAACTTATTCATTAAATTAAAAGACATCATCAAATATTTACATTTTTTAGTGTGTCATCAATTCATCGTAGAAATTTATAACTACACTAAAAAAAAGAACCAATCTTAAATATATATATAAAATTACACTGTTAAATACTACTGAGTATCTCATACAAATAAAAAAGACTCGATTATCTTAAATATAACTCACTTTGCAAACTTGACTCATCAAATTATAATATTGATATATCGATGTTAATCAATAATAAAATGCATTAGAAAAATCCAATATATAATCTATTATCAAAATGCATCAAATTTTATACCCATTAATTAATCACTCGTCAAACAATTGATAAAGTCCATTTTAGAAATACATCAACCCAATGCAACTTGTACGTAAAATAATGTATTGATTGTGATAAAACACTCACTCTATCATGATGAGTTGTAGTTATCAACAATTCAATAAAGAAATAAACATGTTAATTATTTTCCAACTATAACACAGCTTCTTCAAATCTCAAAACACATAAATTCAAATTAAAACGACATTTATAAAATACACAATTTGTGTTATTATATTACAAAAGTTTGAGTATAAATTTTTTCTATTTAATATTAAATTCACTAATAAATAAATAAACTTAGCAGATAAATTTAACAACTCTTATATAAAAAAAAAAATAGTGTGTTAAGATAAACATACACTCTATCATAACGAGGTGTGGTTATCAATATGCAATAAATAAAATTTAATTATCCAACTTTTCGAAACTCTAAATACATAAATCCAAAAAAACAATTTCTATAAATAAAATCCACTTGACACTATATGTAAGCTAACCCGAACACTATAATAAAAAAAGTATAGCCGCTGATTTTGACCCATCAAGTAGTTACGTTAGATATTAATCAAGAAGAAAAATACATTACAAAAGTTTGAGTAATCTCGAACTCTCTAATAAATATTGAATCACTTGTATATAAGTAGATAAATTCAAATGAATAAATTAAACAACGACTTCTATATAAAACAGTGACTTGTGATAAAATACTCACACTATCTCATAGCGAGTTATAGTTATCAATATTCTATATATAAAAGAAAAAAACGCTTTAATTATTCGTCCAACCATTACACAACTTTTCGAAACTACAAATACATAAATTCAAATGATAATTTTTTATAAAATAAAGCCAGTTGTACCATACGTAAGCTAACCCGAACACAATAAGAAAGTTAGTTTTAAAAATGATATAGGTATATATAAAAATAAATTAAAGACTGGTTTTTGTGTCACTTTAATGGGAAGTGATTATAGAAAAATAAACTGGAAAGGAATAAAAAAAAGGTGAATAAATAGGGCTTAAAACGTGGGAGCCACGTCCCAATTCTTTGCATTCTTCGACAGTCCCAGTCGCCTATTACGTGGATTTCAACTAACAGTAATACTAATTTGCTAAATATTATAATATAAGTTTAAGTACCAATTTTATATTTTTCTAGAAGAAAAACTAATTTGATAATATATATATATATATATATATATATATCGAGGGGCATTTTAAAAATAAAAAAAAAGATTAAAATATTTAAAGTTATAGTAAACTGTTGGATTTTATCATTATAACATATCAATGATTATCACTGATAGTCTACTATTTTTAAAAATTCTCCATATATCAATTTGATATTTTAGTTTTCTCATAATAAAATAAATAGTCCAAAATGGCTATTTGATAAAGGAAAATTTTCAAAAATAGCAAAATTTACAAAATATTTATAACTTATAGCAAATTCTATCATTATTAATATGTTACAGTGATAGAATCCAAAAATTTGCTATAATTGATAAATATTTTAATTTATTTTATTATTTTTAAAAATATCCCTTTGATAAAAGTATAAGAAAAGAAAATGAACATTTTAAAATAGGGAGAAACTTAATCAAAATAAAAAGATACGAGAGATTATTTTTTATTTAGTTTCTATATTTTATAGGGAGACGAAACTTAATAAAATAAAAAAATACGAGAGATTATTTTTTTTATTTAGTTTCTATATTTTAGGTTTTCATTTATGTGTTTAACATTTCAGTTTAGTATATGTTGCAAATTTACTCTTAAGATTAAGTTTTGTTGAAATGTACTTTTAACTTCTAAGTTTTTTTCCGTTAAAATACCTAAATTTATTGGGATTAATGTAAATTAATTACTTTTAATAAAAATTTAAAATTTTGATAGCTAATGAGAAAAAGAATAGTAAACATTAATTAGTTTATAGTTTTCTAAAAAAGATTTAAATTTACATTTTGGGGAATATTGAAAATTTAATATAAAATGGACCAAACTAACAATTAAGTTAATTAAAAATGTTTGTAAAGGAAATTATAAAAAATATAATATTTAACAAAATATTTATAATTATTGAGCAAGAAAAAAACTAAATTAAAAGTATAAGTTTTTGGATTGGGCTCTCAAAATCAAATAAAAATGTATTATTCAAAATGAATATTATATAATTTAATTTGAGGCATTTTGTCGAACACATTCCAAGCAGAGAGTTTCAGAGAACAGTATAGAATCCAATTCCCTTTCAGATGCTTCTCTGCAATTGATGGTGCGATCCAAGTAAGCAAGATCGGCTTTAATGGCAGATTGGGCAGCTGCCCATTTGCCCACGGGCAGTACTCTGTCAGTGGGTTGTCGGCGTTCAACATCACCGGCTGAAAACGACGTAGTGTAGTGTTTCGTATTGGGCGCGTGCGGTATTTCTGAAAGAAGCCGGCTCATTGGTGTGTATTGGGGACCAGCTGGAAGAACGAAGAAGCTGAAAAGAAAAGCGTCTTATCGGAAGGTAAAGAAATTCAATTCGTCTACGCCTTTAGACGCCTACCAGGTGTTCGACGAAATGTCTCTTATAAGTAAACTTAAATATCTTTTGTTTTTCTTTTCCCTCTTTTCTCTGTGTGCTTATCAGCTGGATTGCATATCTTTCACTGTTTTCTTGCCTTTGGCTTTTTGTTTCACCAACTTGTTTTTGGAATACTCTACTTTCTGTTTCTTTTAACTACAAAAGTAAATGAATTTTCATAAAAGACCCATTAGACATTTTTAAAAGTTTAGAGATACAATAAATTTTAGATTTCAAGGTTTTTGGATTTGATAAACACAAACCTACAAACTTTAGGGATTAAACTTGTACTTCAACTTATAGTATGAATGTCTATTTTTTAGCTTAGCTTTAAAAAGTTTTCACTTTTTAATAATATTGTCATTATAATATAAAATCTATACATTTCAAAACAAAAAAAAACTTTAAAGCAAATTATTCATACATAATTGAAAACGATGTAATGAAAAAGAAATAAACAAACCTCAACAAAAGTTGAGACATTAGTAATAAAAATGTCTAACATATTTTAAAAGGTAAGAACCAAATAAGACTTAAAAATTTTGTTATAAATGATGTGTGTGTTTTGATGGCTTATTTTTTAGTGGAAGGCAATATTTATAAAATAGTTAGGTTTCATCATTTGACTTTTTGACCCAAATGACTGAATAAAGAAATGAACAAAAATGGTTTGGGGCTTTCATTTCTCAAGCTGGATTCATGTTTTCCTTTTGTAAAAGCAACCTATTTAGGCAACTTGTTGCTGTTGTGCTATCATTAGGAAGAAGATTACCATACCCAACCACTTAGATGAGATTACCAGCTGGCTTGTATTAAATAACTATTATTTTTTGTTTGTTTTTCTTCTCGGAATTACGTAGTTTCTACTTATATATGAATGAAAAGCTCAAAAACATTATATATCATTCTTTGACGTGTCTCTTTCAAACATGTCTAGTTCAACTTAGTAGACTACATTTGTGATTATCCAAAGTAGTTCGAATGGGTAATTACTGATGTGTATGTAAACATGTGATTACGATATGATTTTTATAAAAGATGTTTCCGTGTAATATCTAGCTTTTAATGTAGGTAAGAAAAGTGTTATGTTGTGGGCTCGTTGTGAATGGTGAATGAACCTATCTCTCTCCCAAGTTGACTGTTTTGAATTTCTTTTTGTAAAAGAGATCTTTCATTGTCTTCTTGTCTACTTGATGAGTAGATTTGGTCTTTTGTGGAGGCATGGATGAGAATGTGTTTATCCCTTAAAAGAGTCAACAAGGGAAAACACGTAGGAATTTTCCAAGTAGGGAATGTGTTGAAATTTATACAAAAGCAAAAGAAATGCACCTTTAACGTCCCTTTTTTGTTTGGCATTTTGGATTTTTTTTAATCAGTGAGTATCCATATCAGTTTACGTGTATCTCGGCTAATTCTCACGGAACAATCTATCTGTTCCTACAATACAATATTTGGGTGTAAGAAAACTTATAAATTAATTTTTAGGTTACTAGCTACTGTAGCTACCGTGGATTGAATCTTTAAGAGACTATACCTTATTTTTTACCACTAAATCACTGTGATGATTCTTTTGGAAAAAGATTGTAACTATGAAATCTACTTTTGAAATCAACTTGGGTTTTCTACTTATCTTTTAGGTATATATATACATATATAAATTAGTTGGCAAGAGAGACTACCAATTTCATTAGCTCTAAATCCTCCATGCTTTAGTCTCTAAACTACTTTAAATAACTTCCTAATATAGCAAATAAATTTGGTTCCTTTTTCTTGTATTGATGTTTTATTAGTGTAAGTCATTTTCTTAAATTCTAAAAATCAACTTTTTTCTCCACATAGATTCGATCTAGATGTTAAAGATAATTTGTTTAACCTTCTTATATTCACTTTATTTTATTTTTCATCAAATAATTATAGGGACTAAACATGCTAATTTGAGATATTTGGTAATGGCTTTGTATTTTTAATTGTTTATTTCTACAATATTTTCATCTTTTAAGAAATAGGGACAAATTTCAAGAAAACTCCATAATCCATGGAGAAAGCAAAGTTCATAGCAAGTCACCATAAATTCATCCACTTTCCAATATATATATATATATATATATATATGTACAACAAAATCAAAAATCTAGAACATATCATCTAATATATTTCGTGAGAAAATAAATTTACCAAATATTCGGCACAATTATGTCAAAAAAGAAGGTTCCACTTACAAAATTTTGTTAATTTAAGACAGTACATATTCATATAGATTTGAAAATAAAATAAGAAATTCATGAATTTAGTTCATGAAGCTGCAAATTTATGAGTTTAATAGGTCTTTTTATTTTTTTTGTTCGGTAGGTTTGTGAATTTTAAAGAGTGTTGAACAAAAACAAATATTTATTAGACTAAATTTCTTATAACATTGAAAATTTAAGTATGGGTTCAAAAGTTTTCAATTTTTTTAAGCAAGTAGACAAATACTTGAAGTTCAATGGCTTGTTAGATAAAAATAATCAAGCATATGAAATAGTTTATGTGTGCAAATCAACAGTGGTGTGATCCTATTGCTAGTTTATACTCACATAAGCCTTATTTGGATTAACTTTGCTATATAAAATTAAATGTTAAAATTTTCTCTTTATCAAGTAACTCTAGAATAAACTTATGAAGTTGAAAGCAATCTCTTTTCTCTTTTTCAAGAGGGCCACAAGAAGGGAATGTTGTGTAAGAAAAAGGATCGATGAACTTACTTATGGACAAAACAACACTGCTACTAGGATGAATTGCTCATCTCCATCATATTTATCGTTTTGTTCCAATCCCCTCTCTGTTATAAAAAAATTCTTTCTATCATTAATTTAGATCGACTTTTTAAATACTTAAAAATGCATTTTAAAGCTACTTAAAAAGTAAACCTCAACATACTATTAATCTTTTACTCGAAATATATATGTATATAAATGTATATATTTTGTGTTTTTTTCTTTTTATTTATTCTTTCAAAAGAAGTACAAAATTTTTGGTCCAATTGTTATATTTTGAAAAAATAAATGTTAATTTCAGGGACAAATAAAACTTTATAACAATCACTGACAGTGGAATTAACATCAACGGGCTGATCCGACTTGGCTACGACCCATAATATCGTTCATGTGGGCTTGGCTATAAAAGCTCTGGGCCCAACCACGTAACTAGTATTGGGCCTTTTGGCCCAATAAAAGGAGAACAAATTGTTGGCTGAAGGTTCGATCCAATCCCATGGCGTTTTTAATGGGGATTTGGAAATATGTTGTTTTAACGTTATTTTAAAAAAATATTTATTACTAGTTCATTGCAAATAAATAATTTAAAACATTATCTTAAGAAGCATGATTGAGCAGATAGGACGTGTAAGAGGTAAAATAAAAATTTGTAACATGACCCATCATCAAGGAACATACACTTGTACTTCCACCTAGACCTAGGAGCCATTACAAATGCCTCTAATAAAATCGATTTGACACAAGTCAAGGAAACTAGGAAACTAGTACGTTCAATAGCAAGAACATCACTAGAAAATAAAAACAACGTAGCTATCCATTATGTATGTTATATATAGACACAATAAAAATATTTTGCAAACATTCTTCCTTATAAAATGAGAGACAACACATTTGTTATAGATACACAAACTAATTAAAACTCTTCGCACACTTCTCCGAACATTAACTTCAAACATAGACATAGTTGAACACTAATTTAATGTTTGTGATAGGTTTGAAGGAAACTTTGAAAAGCATTGTATTAACTTTTCACCTCATCTATAAGTCACACGTCAATAATTCACATATTATAGTTTTAAAGACAAGTGGTCCGAACTCTGTCTATATATTATATATCCTACTCACACAAAATATTTAACTAAGCATGGAAGATAGATAAAATGTTATATCATCCTTTTGCAATACAATCATACCATACATTATTCAATATTGATAACAAGGTGTGACAGAGAGAAGGAAACTGAACGGCCCTTTTCCATTAGACTGACTCTATTTTTCAGCAAAGAAAAGAAAAGACATGGGCAACCAATTATTGCATCTTCATTTTGATATCTCAAACCATTCTTGTCACACACACACAAAAAAAAAAAAAAACCCATTTTGCAGTCTGAAATTTCATTTCCAATTCCACAATAGAAAGAAAGCAGTGGTAATGTTCTGTTGAATTTTGGCGTTTCCACTTTTAGCTTCCTCCTTCCCCATAACCATGACCCGCTTTTTAATGGTGATCAATTCCTTCTGTGTTTCTGTCTCTCCTCACATGTTCTCTCTCTGATCATCACGTGACTCTCTTCCTCTCTCTCTCCTCCTCCTCCTCTTCTTCTCCTTCTTCTTCTTTCTCATGGATTGACTACTGAACCCTTTGTGTAAAGTCACACTCTCCCAAGTCCACCCCTTTTCATGCTCTTTCTTCCTTTTTTCCTTTAACCCTTTTCCAAATACTTCTTCTTCTTTTTGACTTTTCCCCCCATTTTCCCCATCTTCATCAAAATCTACTTTCTACTTCATTTTCACTTCAACCCATTTCATTAACTCACTCAATCTTCTTCATTATCTCATTCATTTTCCTTTTTTCCATTTCTTTCTCTCTATGTAAGCTTTCAATCATGGGCTGTTTTCAGTCCAAAACCATTCATCTTCCTTCCCCTGATGATGACCCTCCCCCACCTCAGCCCAAACCAGATCCAGGTATGTTTCTGTCTCTATGAGCTTATGAATCTTTGTTTTCAGTGCCTTTTCATGTGCTGATTTGTGGGTCTGTTTTTTGAGTTGTGAGTTTTGTGTTTTTTCGTGGGGTTGTTAAGCTAATGGTGAAGAACTTGAAGAAGGGCAAGTTCCTGCATTCAAGGAGTTTGAGTTAGTGGAGCTTCGAGCTGCTACTAATGGCTTTAGTTCTGAGTTGATTGTTTCTGAGAGTGGAGAGAAAGCTCCTAATGTTGTTTACAGAGGGAAGCTTCGAAATAATCGATTGGTTGCCATTAAACGCTTCTCCAAGCAGTCATGGCCTGATCCTCAACAATTTGTGGTAATCCACTGTTTTACATTTTTCAGTTGTTGGGTTTTGAGTTTAAGCTACTATCAATTTTTTTTTTGGTGTTAAGTGAAATGGGGGAGGATTCTTCTTCATTTTGGATTGATGCATATCTGAGTCTGTTTTTGTGTCGTGTTTATTGGTTGCATGTGATTTTGAACAGACTGAAGCTTCTGGAGTTGGTAAACTGAGATTTAAAAGACTGGTTAATTTAATTGGATGCTGTGCAGAGGGGGATGAGAGGCTGTTGGTGGCAGAGTATATGTCCAATGACACTCTCTCAAAGCATCTGTTTCATTGTATGGCTTTATTCTTCTACTTATTTCTCTCTTCACTTCATTCACCTTTTTCTTTTTTGGTAGTCTGTTATACTTATTTGTTATCTTTATGTCCATACAAATACATAATACATTTTGGGAAAAAACCAGAGAAGGCACTATCTATACAAATACACTTTGATTTGAAATCTATTTTAACCATAGTTATGAATTTTGTGATGATCGTTTTTAGTATACTTTATATGACATGTTTGATTGAGCACAAGGGTTATATCGAAACTAACACTTTGTGTGGAGGGGAAGTAGTAAAGAAGAAATGAGTAGTTTTTCAAAGGGTGTAGTATTTCCATTTTCTTAGAGGGAGGTGACCAAGAACATTGTCAATTGATATGTCATAGAATTCTTGTTCAGTTGAACTTCAGGATTTTGAGGATTTTCCTGCTTTTCGAATGATTTTTCATTATCATAATGCAGGGGAGAAACAACCATTTCCTTGGGAAATGCGTGTTAGAGTTGCGTATTACATAGCTCAAGCCCTTGATCATTGCAGCACAGAAAACCGAAAAATATATCATGATCTAAATGCATACAGAGTTCTCTTTGATGAGGTAGACATTCAATGACTATCATTGTTTCCGTTATCATTTTTAGACTACCAACTCTGGTCTGCAGTGGATTATTTATTCATCAATGCCGAGCAATTTGATATTGACAATGAACTTTCTTTATCGGTGGGCTATAACTTTCTCATGTCAGGATGGGGATCCTCGGTTATCCAGTTTCGGTCTGATAAAGAACAGCCGCGATGGAAAAAGCTACAGTACCAATCTAGCTTACACTCCACCAGAGTTTTTACGAACAGGTATGCCATTAGAACATCTTAGCTTCTCACCGAGTTCTAAAATCCCACGTAAACTTTGTTGGGTACCGACTTCTAAAATCCCATGTAAACTTTGTTGATTCGTTCAAAGTGATTCTTTTGTAAATTCTATTTAATTTTGTTTCTTTCAGGCAGGGTCATACCAGAGAGTGTGATCTACAGTTATGGAACCATTTTGCTGGATCTTTTAAGTGGGAAGCACATTCCTCCAAGCCATGTACGAGCTTTTGTCTCCTCCGTCCTTGATTGTGTTCATTATATGCTGAATCTTATATATTGAGTAAACTGTCACTACTCGCCCCATCTAGTGGACGATAAGTGATTGATTGCTTCTTGAGCATATGAAGTTTATATGAAATATGTGTTCTATAGAATGATTTTTGCAACCCCTTGATCACTTGGATAAATGTACAGGCATTAGATTTACTAAGAGGGAAGAACTTGTTGCTGTTAATGGATTCATCCTTGGAAGGACAATATGGAGATGATGATGCAACCCAGTTGATCGATCTGGCTTCCAAATGTCTACAATACGAAGCAAGAGATCGACCCGATATAAAATTTGTTCTTTCAGCAGTGGCACCTCTGCAAAAGCAGGAGGTAAACATTTAAATGTCGTAACTCAACCTGAAAATTTTATCAATGGTGTTGTGTTGCTCTGATTTTATGTGTTGGCAATCAGAAGTTTTCTCAACAGAACATACTTGGTTTCATAGGTTGCATCACATGTACTGATGGGTTTGACAAAAACACCAGTGGTGTTGCCAACTATGCTTTCGGCACTCGGAAAAGCTTGTGTTCGGATGGATCTTACAGCTGTGCACGACATATTACTTAAAGTCGGTTACAAGGACGAGGAAGGCGCAGAGAGCGAAGTGCGTTTGTGTTTTTTTTGTCTCTGATTGTGGTATTTATGTATTTCATGTTAGTGAATACTTGCTTTATTCAATTTGCAGCTTTCATTCCAAGAGTGGACTCAGCAAGTGCAAGACATGTTAAACACGAAAAAGTTCGGGGATATTGCATTCAGAGACAAGGATTATAAGAACGCCATTGAGTACTACTCAAAGGTGCTTTCTACTCTCTCGACTTCATAGCTCAGATATGTTGTTACGATATGGATAACATAGCGGCTAGTTCTCAAAGCGTTGAAATTCAGGACTTAGTTCTTTGTTCATGTCAATGGTTAACATTATGACCATCTTTGAAACTGCAGCTAGTATCAATGATGTCAGTTCCTTCTGGTACTGTTTTCGTGAGACGAGCGCTTTCCTACTTAATGGTTGGTCAACCAGAACTCGCATTGAGAGACGCCATGCAATCACAAGTATGCTTGCCCGAGTGGCCGACTGCGTTCTATATGCAAGCCCTCGCACTCTCAAAATTAGGAATGGAATCAGATGCACAAGACATGCTCAACGACGGTGCTTCCTTCGAAGCAAAAAAGCAAAACATCTGGCGCAGTTAAATGGGAAGAGATCCATAGAAACGACTTTTCGACCATGGTAAGTGCTCATGAACCAAACATTTTAGCTTGAGAAATAGTTTCAAATCTAGATATGTATAAAACCATCCATATTAGAAACAGAAACTTCTTGTGTAATGTTATTATATTTCTATATTCACTTGCAAATTCTTATTATATATCCATCCCCATGTTAGATCTTTGACTTTTTGAGGTTTTTTTTCTTTCTTTTTTTAAAAATATATTTTAAAATTGTTTTAGTACTTCATTAATAGGAGGGACTGACTATGAGCAAATCAGAGCTTCTCTTCAACTTTTAAACAAAGGAGAAGACAGAGCAGAGAGAAGGAATAAACAAGCAGAGCCATAAAGGGACAAAAATGATTTAAACACAAAAGTGTAAGGATTATTAATATATATATTATATAATATTTATATTTATATATATATATATAAAATAGTTTAGAGGGTTTCTATATAAAATTGATGGTTTGCAGGGATGTTTTTGCAATTTATCCCCTAAATTTAGTTTCAACTCTCTTTTATTCCTTGAAGAACTAAGGAAGTCAGGTATTTTTATATGCTTTAAACTTGGGCATAATATGTTACTTAACTTCCAAGAAATATATTTTTTAGCAACTCTTTCCTTTAAAGGATATTAAAAAAGAAATATAACAAATATAAAAGTTGCTAATATAGATCAGGTTCCACATTTACTTCATTATATGCTTGGTATTTCATTTTTGTTCTTCAATGGTAGTCTTTCAAACAGAAAAATCAGAATGTTACATCAATTTATCAATGTCATTTTTCAATTTTATAGAAATATTCGTAGAAATATCTGTTAACTAATATATAGACTTCAAATATAGCAAATAAATTAAAACCATAGCATTTTTTTTTCTTTTGCTATTTACTATATCATATTATATGTATATATTTATATATGTAATCTTTGAATCTGATGTCAAGATAATTTCGAATATATACATACACACACATCTATATGAAAGGAAGGAATATAATATATATATATAAATGATTGAATGTGAGTTCTTGAAAAGAAATTGAAGAACTGAACAGAGTTCTCTAATTTGAACGGGAAACACGGTCATCGCCAGCACGGCTATTCCGGCCTTTTTTTTTTCATTTCTGTCAGCCACGTGTGGCACGTGCAAACCGTTTTTTAAATGACAAATTTTTTTATTCTTATTTCCCACCTATATTTCCGCCCAAATTAGCTTTCCCATCAATTAAATATTTCTCTCAAAGTTCTTTTTTTTTTTTAATTTAAAAAAAAAAGTTTATAGAAGTAGTCAAATTTTATTTTTTAAAAAAACTCATTAAAGCAATTTTAGTGGACATTATTTAATTTAATAAATCAACTATAAATTCTCAAAGTCTTAATTTACTATTAAAAAAAAAGGAAATTGCAATAATATATATAAAATATAGCATATTTTTAGATTTAAATATTTTAATTTATTTTAGTTATATTAGACTATGTCCCTTTTTACAAAATTTTCCGAGATAAGAATTAAGAATAACATTAGATAGGAAACAAATTGAAAGAGAAAATGAAAATGAAAAGGAAATGAAATTATATATATGAATATGAAAAAAGGAAAATCAAAAGGACCGCGTTCCACGATAATAGGGATTAATTCAAAATTTTAGACATGGCCCACATTAAATACGGAATTTCCAATGGATTTCGCAACTGTATATATATATATATATATATATATGATGTGTGTGTATGTGTGTATTTATCTATCTATCTATATATATATACATATTTAGGGAGTCGTTGATCCGATTTCAGACACTATTACGCGTTACCCGCTTTCTCTAGGTATTTCCTCTCTCCCCTTTTCAGTTTTTCTCTCCTTTTTGTTCTTTTCATCCATTATTTTCCCTTTTTATTTTGTTTATTTTGCTAATGATCTTTGGTTTTGATTTTGTTTTTCGAACGTCTTTGTTTTAACTTCTTTTTTCTCTCTTTTATCGCCATAGGACTTGGAATTCATAGTTATTCAAATTTTGACTTCCTTCTTAGATAGAGAGATTGATAGATCATCGTGATTTTTTTTTTTTTTTTTTGATTTGGGAATTTAAATTTTGGCATCTATTCAATCGGTAGGTTCTTTGGATGTAGGAAGATGGGAAATCATGGAAGGTGGTGTCTTTAGATTGTTCAAGATATGGGGTTAGATCTAATTAAAAGTTAGTGTTTAATTGGAATTAGGTGGCGCAGTTTTATAGAGTTTTTGAATTCATTCTTCTGGTGTATTGTGTTCCCTTGATATTGGACAATCATTCTGTTGGAAATTGGAATCATCATACCTTCGCTCTGTCGTAATTAATCTGGGAATTTAGCTGCGGTGGTATTATTTTTCTTGATATATGCTTAAAATAGCAAGTGTATTTATTTCACCATATGGTTTCGAGGGTCTGCCAGTTGGTTAATATATGTGCCTAAATGTTTGGGAACATCAGCTTTTTCCGACGACAACAAGAAACCTTTGAATTTGGCTGATTCTAGTGTCTCTTCCTGCTTGGGGGGCGTATTTTTATATGCTGTTCCACTGTAGAGATGAACTACAAATGATTGGGGTATATTTTTAATGTAGCGGACTCTACAAACTATTAGTGAATATAACATAATCTATTTAAACCTGTGACTAAAACACCAATCAATTTCATTATTTTAATGCAGGGTCGTTACGGTTGTCTGACTAGATTATGTAAGTTTCAGATTGTTTTTGACATGGCTTGGAAAAATACAGAGAATCATACGTGTAGGTCTAAGTTCTGTTTCACGAGGGATATGTATTGTCACGATAAGGTTTAGAAACTATATTTGGATTAAGGTTTTAGTCTTATTTTATCATGTTATCATTACAAAAATAGGCATGCCATTATTTTCTTCTTGGTTAGATGAGAATAAATGGAGTATTGAGTTAGTTAATAAGCTGGTTGGTTGTGTTTTTCTCTCACTCTGTTATTCGTTGCAGTTGTTTCTTTTATCTATTCTGCTTTATGCTTCCTCTACATTATAGTCCCTAAAAGAGTTCGAGATGATCAAAGTTCATGTTCCATATAAGTGATCCAGGGATTTTTCTGCATTCAATTTAGGAAATGAGATTAGAGTGCACAATCTTACTTGAACAGGATTTGTTCTATAGATTGGACATCTGTGTCCTTAAGTTTTAAAGAAATTAGATTAGAGTGCATTAGAACATTCAGCTTAGTTTAAACTTTCTATGGTCAAGGTTCATACCTCCTTTTATTGTCCTTCAGTAACTTTTTTGATCGGTTTGGTTTTTTGTACTCTGGTTGAGTCAGGTTGCTGCTAGAATAATGATTCTTCACCTTTATCAAGTCTTGGTTGAGATGTAAACAATGATGAGTGCAACATAGGGTAGAGTACCTTCCTAGTTTCATGGGTATTCTACTTAAATCGGCTGTTCTTAATTAACTATTATATTATGCCTAAGTTTTTCCATACAAAATCTGCACTAAGTTTAAATGGATATCTAAACATCATTCACTTGTTTTGTTAACTGCAATCAAATTATGCATTCCTTTCCTCCCATTTTATTGGCCTTGTGTGCCTGTCTATATGTGGTGCAAAAGACTCTACATGGTAGGTCCTTCGAATTCTCTGAAAAGGGGTGTGATTGTGTTTTGGAAATTTTGTTCAAAAAATTTGTTGTCATACGATACATTTCTAGTGCTGTAAATATTTCATTATATAGATTCTGCACTTTTGTCTTGAATAACATAGTGAGCTACGTGCAGAAAATATAAGGGAGTGTCATTTTATGGATACAACGGTACCTGGAAGGAATGCTCCTGAGGAAGCGACTCGTGAGTCGCTTATCTCCATTTCTTACGAGGAACCAGAAACAGTTCTCTCTTCAAACCAACCATCTGGAAAGATTAGTAGCGAGAACATCAATCTGGCCAACGGGATAAACCACAATCAGATGGAAGGGAAAGAATACGATGGAGATGAGAAATACAGATCTGAGCTGATTGCAATTTCCTTCCTTGAGTCGCTACCTGAAACTGGAAGTGTACCTGTGGCCGAACTCAAGGGTTAGTAGTGCCTGGATGTCAGTTATAATAGTATACCTTCTTATGTAAAATCGAGAAACTAAGTTCATGGACGCGTTGTTTGGACTGTAGAGCATTGCGGTCCATGTTCTTTTGCTTTTGTAACATAAACTCTTTGCACGGGTTGTTTGTCTGTCTGTACTAATCTTGTGGAAACTCATTGCTGTATGAGCCCAATGAATGAACTTGCGAACCCCTTGGTATACTCAGCATTCTCTTCCTTTTACATTTGTGTCGCTCTTAATGTATTTGTAATAGCCATACCGTAGTGCCTTAGATATTGTATATAGGTTATACACTGGATGTTCATAGTTTTCAACTAATTGTTTGTTTCAAGTAGTTTCTAGTTGAATATTGATTGTGTTTCGTATTTATGCTAACTATTCAGTTAGTTTAGTTGACTCGCAGATTGATGGAGAAAGGTTCAACGAAGCAGAATCATTGTCATTCTGTCGATGAGTAATAACATATCTAGGGGCTTTCATCAAAACTGACAAAACGTAACTGTAACTGAAAATTCAGTTTTTACTAAGATTTTGGTTCGATTTTGGATTCCGTTTCAAATCTAAAATCAAATCAAACTCTTTATATTAAAGATACCTATAAAATCGAGTCGAATTGTAACTATTTGGTTTGAATGGAATACTCCTAATTAGATTCATAAGAAGTTGTAGAGATAGAGGTTTGATTCTTCGTCAAAACTACTACTTGACAAAATGGACTTACGTTCGACCACTTACATTTTGGGTCGAGTAAGTTAAAAAGACAAGGAATTGTAACGGATAGTTGTGAATTAAGTCAGAATGTGGTGGTGGTTGGTCATTATAGATGAAAACAAGGAGTTTTAGTTGCATGTTTAAAGGCCAATCAATGAGTTTGGAGAACAAATTCAGTTTTAAGTATTCTGAGGCTGTATATATTGTTGGGATTTGGACCAAACACAAACAGACAATTGGCTTCCATGATTTTATACAAATTGGGGACATCGTTTGAGATTTTGAAATAGTGTGACAGTGATTTGAAATTGATAATCAAATCTTAACATCACCATAATGTTTTAAGTCATTATTACACCCGTTTCAAGTCTCAATTACCATCTAAAATTTTCATGAATTTTTACTCAGGAGATAGATTTGAAACATTAAAAAGAAAGATTATATTGTATCTTTCGAAAGAATAAGATCTTTCTAAACCAAAAAAAAAGTTTAAAATTATTTTTCATATTTAGCATCTAGATTAGCCAACTAAATCATGATGTTCCTAAATGGTAGTCCTCCACTACTTTTTAACATGATAAACATTGTTATTACCCTGTTCGGTATTGGAGAAAATTTCTAGTTCTACGATAGCATATATTAAAAGCTATACACTATCACAGTACTAGAAAATTTTCTCATTGATACAGCAAGGACCACTGTAAGAAAGTTGATCGATATTTTGGGCCGAAAACCGAGGACAGCGATGAACTTCGAGGCTTTTTGTCAATGCTAGAGGGGGATAATAGGGAGTAAACGTAAAAGAACAAAATGTTAAAATTAAGAATTTGGACACACAGAGAAGGATTATTAATTTTGCCTTAGAAGTTATGCTCAAAATACAGTGAACAAAACAGACCTCTCTTTGTGAAATTTATTGTCCTGTTCTAGAGCATTAAACTTTATGACATTTTTCATGCATTGCTTGGAGACGAAATCCCTTTCATGAAAAAAAGGCATAAAAACAGTAGCTTTTAAGAACTTGCCAATGAGGCAGTGGACTCATTTTCCCAAGGCCCTTGCATGCAAGAGGGGGAAATAAGGACTCTTTCTTTATAAACAAACAGGACAAATGAGAGGCCTTAGGGTTTATTGTAAAAGAAAAAAAAATCAAGTACTTACCATAAACACCTTCAGCTAAAAACCCTCTAAAAGCTATATGGCTAAGTTCGAGTTGTGTATTATATATGTTAATAGATGCTAATACTTAGCGGAGTTGTTTTCTACTTTCGAGTATAGCAAGAATAGAGAGATTTGAACCATAGACCTCTTATTTATTAACAAATTCATATTCTAGTTGAGCTATGCTTGTTTTTGTCACGTTTGAAGTTGTGTTAGATGAGTTATTTTGAATACTAACGAGAGAGTTATTGATGTGTGAGTATCCAATATTTAAAAATTTGACAATGATGTTTGATGTTAGTGGCAATTTTGGCACTGGTCTGACCTCTGTCTTTAGAGGTTAAAGGTTCAATTTCTCACCACGTGGTTGTTGCACTTAGAGAGAGAAGTATGTTATTTTGTGAGATTAGTCTATGTGTATGTAAATTTGTTCGAATGCTCACATATATCGAGAAAAAATAGACTTTGATATATGTTTAATGCAATTGATTCGAATCTAACAATAATTAGATCTCGAGAATTGAGATGAACAAACCCCTAAACCCTTTCTCCTTCACATTACAAAACGTCTTAGCATAGTGTGTAAGGAATTAGGTTATAAATTGGCATTGGACTTCTCTGTTCTACAAATCAATCTTTGAGATGGAAGATAAATTTGTTGATGGGTTCTTCCCTATTTTCATAATCCCTAACTTTAGGGAACACAAACCCTAACTTTAATCTTCTTTTCTTTTTACCAAATGTGTTCTTTTTTTTTTCTTTTTCTTTTTTTGTTTAATATAATTATTGCCTTATCTGCCCTCAATCAATTGGCCCTTATTTACATATATATTAAGAAAGCATCTTGTGAGGACCATTCATTTCTTTGTTTTAATTTAGATATGATCTGTTCTTTACATATTTAAACAGTTATATCATTTGAATCACTAAGTTTGGTAGATTCTATCAAATCATATGCCAATATTGTTTTAACTTTTAGACTTGGAATTTTTTTAGAATTTCATATTTGGTATAGTTTTGTCACTTAAATTTATCACTTTTTTTACATTTAAAGTACAGATGTTCTAGTTTAATTTAAAAGTTAAAATTATTCAAACATAAATCTTATTAGAAATTTCGTTTATGGTAACTTAGTGTTTGTTATCATTTTCAATAAACGGTTTCATGCAATATTGGATGAAGTGAGAAATTGTTTGGCTAATTGTAATTTTGGCTTTTGAAAATTAAAATTATTATTTTTTAAATAAATAAATAAATAAATAAATTATTTGGATCTGCTCTCTCTCACGTGACATGATGAAATATTTTTATTTCTGTAAAGAGATAACTCAAGAAAACATACGTTACTTTTTCATTTTCTTTTTTCCAAATTTGCTTTCATTCATAATTATTTTTCTAAATTGGTTAATTTATTGTATTGCCAAATATTCAATCTCTCTCAATATCACACTTCTTTGACTAATTTGATTCAAAGGAGCCTGACTAAGATCAATAGTTGGTCGCTAGTGATGCTCGTCGAAGATGGTTGCTAACAATTTCATCGAAGTGACGTAGATTGTTAGAGGTGGCCGACCACGACATGCGATAGAAATGAAGTAGAGAACTAGTTGGGAGATTTTTCAAAAAACGTCTTGAGCGGTTTCCAAACCCCTCGATATATTAAACTCATCCAAGTGTTTAAAAAATTCAAAATAATTTCTTAAGCATAGCCTACTCATTTCAAAGTTATTTCAAATAGACCTAAAAAATTCCATTTATAAATCCAAGATAAATTAAATAAAAATAAATATATAGATACCACACAACAACTTTAGACATATATAAAAATAACAATAATTAAAATTAGGATATCACTTTGTTCATAATTTTGGGTTCTTTTAATTAAACAACCTTTCAAATTTATTGTATATTTTAAATTCAATATACTTTTCCATAAAAGATTAAATGTTTTAAGTATATATTATTAACTATGTATTTGTTCAATTATTCAACAAAAGCTTGATCTAATAGTTTAATTATTTACCTAATGAATCAGATATCTAGAATTGTTTATTAAATAACTAATCACATAAAATCAAGATAATATATCTTAAACAAAAGTTTAGAGAAACTATTTGGAAGTTAACTAAGGTGGAATATTTGTTGGTTCAAAAATTAAAATAGCATAAATATATAAATGTAAGTCGTTATTTTTTCTCGAGCAACCAAAATATCGATAACATATAAATCAAATAAAATCCAAAAATCGAATTCTAATTAACCTTATATTTAACATAAATGATTCATTTTGGTATTTATACCTTCGAAGGTATCCATTTTGATCTTTTTACTCATAATTTTTATTGGATGCATTATTTAAAAACCAATTGATTATTACATAAAAAAAATGAGAAAATTAAAAGTACATTCTCAACACACAAGACAATTAGACAAACATGCATACAGAAAGAAGATCATTTCCTCTTTATTCTAAGTACGTATCATTCCACAACACGTGACCTAAGACCACGTGACATGATATTATTAAACTAACTAACTAAATAAATAAAAATAATTCTTTTTTTATCGTTTTTAAAAATAGTAAAATATTTACAAATTGTAGCAAAATTTTTGTATTACTAACTATAAATTCTAATGATAAAAGGATATTAGTGACTATCAAACGTTTGTTATGGATAGAATCTAAAAAATTTGTTATAGCTCGTAAATATTTTGTTAAATTTACTATTTTTTATTATTTTATTTATTTAAATAATGCCAGCGATTTTTACTTAAAGGAAGAATAATGAGTGGACAACACTGATATACCAAATATAAAATATATTGCCATGTAAGCAGACAAAGAAGACGAGATGCAATGAAGGTTTATGTGTATAAATAGGAGAGTTGTTGTTGGGGGAAAATACTCTGTCCCTTATTTTTTTCAGTATAAATCCATTATATTATATAAAAGTTATTGGGTTTGGTAGAGAATTAAATTAAGAAAATGATGGAGGTGAGTTGGGGAGTGGCGGCGGCGGTGACGGCGTTAGCGGGAGCGGCGACGGTGGTGTTTGCGGTGTTGAAATGGGCAGCGAAGAGTTTGAACGAGTGGATTTATGAGGCCAAATTAGGGGAGCGGCGGATGGCTTTGCCGCCTGGGGATTTGGGATGGCCTTTGATTGGAAATATGTTGGGTTTTCTTAGAGCCTTCAAGTCTAACAATCCTGAAACCTTCATTGATAGCTATGTTTCCAGGTCTCCTTTTCTTCTTCTTCTTCTCCTTCTTTTTATAATCATTTCTCTCTCATCTCTCTAGATCTCTTCATTTATTCTCTAAATCATTTCCTCTCTCTAGACATAATTGGGAGCAGATATCTCAATGTGAGTGTCATCAACGCTTTACTGTACATGCATGGTTGAACGTATTGACCATGGGTGTTCACGGTTTGATTCGGTTTGGTTTCAAGCTAAAACTGCACTGAACAACAAAATGCAAAAACAAAACTTATACAAAACCGAACCGACCGCACGTTTCTGTCAACCCGAATCTAAACCGAACCTCATATGCGGTTCGGTTTCAGTTCAATTTAAATCCTAGAGAATTTCATGCCACTAAAGTATCGAGTTCGATAAAATTTGCTTTTCTATTTAATTTCGGACAATCTCATGTCACTAAAGCACTAGTTTTATAAAATTTCTTTTTCTATTTTAGATCTTAGTGGATCTCGAGTCAACATATTTAACGATTTTTATAAACAAAATCTTTACAAACATTTCTTTAAACTTTTTTAAATGAAGGAATTCGGTTTAATTTTAGAATCGGTTTAAAACATTAAACCAAATCGAACCGCATAAGAAGAAGGTTTTATAAACATTAAACTTTAAATATGATATCCTTTAATTTAACTTATTTAATTTTGACAATGTCATTTTTGAAAGAAAAAAAAGAAAAAAGAAAAAAAGAAGGTTTAGTAAACTACTCAAAACTATAGTTTATTTTAAATCATTGGTATAAAAAATGTTAGAATATTTTAAAGAATATATATTTTTCGAGATACATCTAAAGCGATACTTTTTCCCTTTCTCTATGGATATATTTTTAAAATCTTCTTTGTCCAAAAGTTAATAAGAGCCAATATACCTTGGTGTGAGTGTTGCATGCATGTTTGATGGACGTTTTATCCTTTTTTTTACTTCACAAAAATACTTTTTTTGTCTCTTTATCCTGAAAATTTTGAATGTTTGATTTGTAAGAAACAATCTATCGTTTCTGTGTAATTTAAAACTTTTAATCTTTTTAGGAAGGTTTCCATGCCTAGAGGTTTACCATTATTTAATTCTTCTTTAACTTCACTGCATGCATGCATTTCTACTTGAGTGATAGAAAACATATGCTACATGGATTGTAAAGTTACTTGAATCAATGAGTTTTAAAAGTTGTTTTAAGTAGTAATTATTTGTTTATTTAGAGAACAAATGAAGTATACTTAGTTTGATTATATCATAGAGAAGTTGAATGCTTTATATTTCTGTGTTTTTCTGTCTCATATCTGACAAGTCACAGAAATATATAATTCAGGTTTTTAAATTACGTAAAGAGAATGAAGGCTATTTTATGGGCTTCGAAATTGCAACTTTGTATTTTCATTTCAACACTCTCTTTCTTCCTCATGAAGAATACCTTTTCGGAAATCCTCTCTCTTTTCGTATTCCTTATTTCTTCCTCATTTAAAATAATAAGAAGAAGAAATCAAATTTTTATTCCAAAAAGCTTTCTGTATTTTCCATTACAAAATTAGGGAAAGTAATTTAAACCTTAGATTTGAATTTCAAAAATCAATTTTTTTTTTTTTTACCGTTATCGAATAGTTTGTGGTTATTAAATTTTATTTTAACGAAGAAAAGGACAGGGGAGCGAGAAATTACAATAATGACCATAAAAGGTTTTGAAAGGGCAATGCATGAAAAAGTGTAGAGAACTGTGTTAGTGAAGTAAGCAAACACATACCAAACTGTGTTAGAGAACTGTCATCCATTGCTCGATATATGAAATTAGTTTTTATAGTTTGTGTTTATGATCTAATTTATTTTAGTTTTATTTATGAACAAGTCACTCAATTTTCTATTTTCTAAATTACAACAGTATCAAATTTAAAAGTCGATAACCCTCTAATTACTTATCATATTTGACATATTCACAATATGAAAAAAAAAAGTGTTATGAGCTTTTTTTTCTTCTAAATGTTTTTGTCCTCTGATGTAATTTTTCTTTATTTATAATAGTACGTATTTAAAATAAAAGATAAAATTATAAATAAGAAAAATAAATAGATGCATCATGGTCCCTTATATTGTTTTATTTGCGTAAAACGTGAGACAGATAGTTCTATGTCATTTATATATATATAGGCACTTTTAAATTTCATTTTGGCTTATAAATTATAATACTTATTTTTTTATTCTTGAAAGCATTAATGATTTATTGTTATAGTTGTTTTAGTGATTTAAAATTTAGTTGTAAATAATATATTGGTATGATTTCTAAGTATTTTGAAAAAAGAAATTGAAAATTGAATATATTGGAATAATTTTCCATGTCGGTGTGTGGTTTTCGTAATTTTAATTGTTTAGACATTTCTAGTGAAAGTGGAGAATCTGTGTTGTGTTGATCTTATGTTTGCTCAATTCTAGGAGTCATTTTGTGTCATCATTTTCTAGGTCTCTCTTATGAATAAATAAAACCTAGAAATTATATATTCATACATCATTTTCAATTTTCTATTTGAAACCAAACAATCTCATTTCGTCTATTGTAACATAATTTATGCTGCTTCTTTTTAATATCTCTATAGATTTTTTAATGGATGCATTCACAATGACAATGGTGATCATATCTATACAAATTTGGAAATACCCATATCTATTTTAATACCATACTTTTTAGTCATTGTAATTTTAATATAATTTAATCTTAGTTTTTCTATTTTCTTTTACTTATGATCATATATGCACTAAAAATGGAAGAAAAAGTTAAAATTGTCCATGAAACTTAGCTTTTAGAGACCCAATTGGTGATTTATTAAAATTATATAGATTTCAAAGTGGATGAAAAAAAAGTGAATTCTAACTTAAATTTATTTAGGAAAACGAATAGAATAGTAAATTTGAAAAAGTATTTATAATATATAACAAAATTTTAATTTCAAATTCTATTATTAGATTGTGATATTGACAGATATAATTTAAATTATGTATGAATAATGAGGAGATTAGAAATCTAATTCTTTTAATTAATTATAGGTTTGGGAAAATCGGAGTGTACAAAATTCATTTGTTTGGAAACCCTAGCGTTGTCGTGACGACGCCGGAGACATGCCGGAAAGTTCTGACCGACGACGAAGCCTTTCAGCCCGGTTGGCCACGAGCAGCAGTAGAGCTCATTGGAAAGAAGTCCTTCATCGAAATGCCGGTCGAGGAACACAAGCGCCTCCGACGCTTAACCTCTGCTCCGGTGAACGGCTTCGAAGCTTTGAGCAACTACATTCCTTACATTGAAGAGAATGTATTGAAATCATTGGATAAATGGTCGAATATGGGACCAATCGAATTCTTAACTCAACTTCGTAAGCTCACATTCACCATTATCATGTACATTTTCCTTAGCGCGGAGAGTGAATCGGTAATGGAATCGTTAGAGAAGGAGTATACTCGGCTTAACTATGGTGTTCGAGCCCTGAGAATTAACATTCCTGGATTTGCTTACCACAAAGCACTCAAGGTGTTTGATAATTTGCCTCAATTAATTACGAAAAATGTACTTTGGTTTCTGGAATTTGTTTGATCAATTAAACACCATCGGTTGAATGTTTAGGCTCGGAAGAATCTTGTGGCTGCGTTTCAAGGAATTGTGACGGAGCGAAGAAAGCGAAGATTGGGCAATTGGGCGCCGAAGAGGAAGGACATGATGGACGCTCTGATTGATGTTGAAGATGAAAATGGCAGAAAGTTGACTGATGAGGAGATCATTGACATTCTGGTGATGTACTTGAATGCAGGTCATGAATCTTCAGGCCATACCATGATGTGGGCAACTATTTTGTTGAATCAACACCCAGAAGTTCTCAAGAAAGCCAAGGTATATACAAAATTAGGATCTTAATTAGATTGTTTGGTTACTCAAAATCATGTCATATTTCATACTTAGTGACAAAATTCGTGTGGTATCATATAAGATCAATCATGATAAAAGTTGGTTTAATAAACTGAACAGGAGGAACAGGAGGAGATTGTGAGAAGGAGGCCTGCAGGTCAAAAGGGATTGACATTGAAAGAATGCAGGGATATGGAATATCTCTCCAAAGTGGTCGATGAAACTCTTCGCTACGTATCATTCTCCCTTGTTGTCTTCAGAGAAGCACAAATGGATGTCAATCTCAATGGTATACCTATCTCTCTCTCTCTCTCTCTCTCTTTTTGATTGTCGTATTAGCAGTTTACATTTTAACAATGGAGGGTCAAACCATCAACTCTACAGATTAACTATTCTCAAATTGACAATATAGAAATCGCTAGAGTAGTATTTATTGAATGTTTTAGCCTCTCTCTTATTTGAATTGGAACAATGTGGTCAGTCGTTTCATACCATTACATATTTGCGAGAGAGATCGAAAATTTGGTTTAACCATGCAATTGAGAAATTATTCAATAAATCTGCTACAACGTGGCTAGCAATTTTGCACTATTGAATATATGAAAGATGAACTATAAATGTATTTCCAACTTATACCTAGAGGTTATTAGAAACAGTCAGGTTTTCAAATCCATGAACAATTTTTCCTATGCATCCAAGTGTTAGGAGATAGATGGGCACTGAATAATTATTTCCTCTTGTTTATTTCTCCATTGTATGAATGATGTTTGTGTGATTGCAGGCTATCTAATTCCCAAGGGTTGGAAAGTGCTGGCTTGGTTCAGAAGCATTCACTATGACAATGAAGTTTACCCAGACCCAAAGAAATTTGATCCTTCAAGATGGGATGTAAGTTAAAACTCATAGTTTCAATATCCTTTTTACAAAAATTAAAGTTATATCACATCAAATGAAATCCATCTGATATCCACACTGTGTTTGGTATTTGTATAAAGGGATTTATCCCAAAAGCAGGAGAGTTTCTTCCATTTGGAGCAGGAAGCAGGCTGTGCCCTGGAAATGATCTAGCCAAATTGGAGATTTGTATTTTCATTCACTATTTTCTCCTCAATTACAAGTAAGTTCACTTGGAAAACACAGAATATAACGAGTTTTTTTGTATTAACAATTTGTGTTGTTAATGGGGTTGATTTTTTTCTACAGGCTTGAATGGCTGACCCCTGATTGTCAAATCTTGTATCTGCCCCATTCAAGGCCAAAGGACAATTGCTTGGCTAAAATCAGTAAGAATTCCAGCACTGTTGTGTGAGGAGAGTTTATAGCTTTCTATGTAGTATAATGGGCGTTCACAGATAGACACATTGCTTGCATTCCAAATCTTGGATTCTTCTTTTGTGTCATTTGTAGTGAATTTTGTACTGGAGTCCTCGTTCAAATAAATCTAAAGTTGCTACAGTTTGTCCTCTTTCCAACTCTTCCATGCTCTATAATTCCATATCCTTGCTGCTTCTGAAAATGATATGTTTTGAAGTCACTGTTACAAGTTAAATACTTCAAAGTTACCATTGAAGTAGAAATCTTTTGAAATTTTGGATTGAAGTTAGGACCTAGATTGATATGGTCCTGATCTATTATCTGCATTTGGTCAGCAAGTTGATTCTTGACTTGAAGTGGGAGAAAGTAGAATAAGTTTAGAATGTTGAAAAACTTTGAATCATTCATTCAAGAGAGAGAGCTCTATTGAGAGCAAACTTCTCATTGAATACATCGTTTCTTCTTCTTCCTTTAGTTTGAAGCCAAATTAAAGGTTGTATAAGGAAGGATTGGTTTGAATATCGTTTCTTCTTCTTCCTTTCGTCGGTGTTAAATGATAACATGTTTCCCATATTCCTCCAGAAACTACCAATGAGACCTTTTCAAATGGAATTAATGTTTGTTAAGTCAAATATTGCTGTTTCCTTCACAGTTGAGTTGTGCATTATGATTTTGATGGCTGTGCCCAAATTAATAGTTTTGAAAACACCCTTCAGATTTTATGAATCTTTCAAAACCAACAAACAATAAATTCAAATTTGAATTTGAATTTGAACTTTCACACTATTTTAAGCACAACTTTGTAAAGAGCAGAAGTATCTTTGTAAGAAATTTCATTCCCACTTCTTCACAAGGACTGAATCTTAAACATAATTGTTGTTGAATAGAAAAGAGAGGCAGCAGAAAATGTTCTTTTCACATAATTTTCCTTAATTAATTTCTTGAATTCTTCCATCTCTTTAATTGTTTAGTTCTTAAATTTCCCTTAAATTCAGGATAAAGACATCTCATATCCTTTGACCTTAATTTAAATAACACATTCATAGTAGAAAAATTAAAGTATATTATCATTGCTTTTAAATGTTTTTATATTCAAATTTATGTAGTGTGTTGTGTTCTTCACATGATATTGGATAGATTTTAAGTGAAAACAGAAGGAAGAAACTTTGAATCTAATATGAAATTACATGTTTAATTATACACTTCTTAAGTTTAGGTCTTATCTAATAAATTTTCTAACTTTAAAATTAAAAAAACTTTCATTTTGTGTTTAAATGGGTCATTGATCCATTCAATAACAATTTTCAAAGTTATGATATACTCAGCATAAATAAAAAGAAAAAAGAGAAAATTTGTTAAAAATAGAATGTTCGACAAAATATTTTATGTTTCATAGAAAAATCAAATGTAATAAATTTTGTCAATAGATTTTGTCTTTTAGTGATTTTGTTTTATGGATTATAAATAGTTTGTCAATTTTTTCGATTTTTGAAAAACTCTAAAAATTTTCTTTTATAAAATTCAGTTTTACCTTATCTTAGATTGGATAATCGTTAGATACAATTTAAGTGTAATCATCGATTGGTCGGAGTCAATTTTTTAACTAAATTGGTACATAATCGATTATAATCAATTTATAAATTTCAAAATGAAATCTCGATTTTAGTCAATCAATTGTTTTAATTGTTTGAAATAATTATTTGAAAATTCAAAACCATCACCGACCGATCCGTCTCGTTCATCTACCAATCAAGCTATCATACATATCCCTAGACATATAATTGAAATTAAAAGACCTATTAAATACAAACATAAAAGATTAGAAATTAAGTTCTATTATGCAATTGCAATTTGTACATAATCCAATGATTCTGTCTTTTTGTTTTTTTCTAATTTATTAATAAAAGTTTGATGGAACTTTAGCAGTTTCTTGTAAGTTTTTCTTTGTTAAACATCACTTTCTAGGGAACATTAGGATAAGGAATTAATAATAATCTATTTTGACTTTGATGAACATTTTTTTTTTTACATTATGAAGATTATTCTTCTCCCTCATAAGTGAGCTTTGATCAAGTAAATGTGTTGGTACCTTACAATAATATTCCAAAGTCCATTCAAATTCTCTCTTTTTCTTTGAGTGTGAGAGTTGGGTTTACTTTTCCCTTTTATCATTTATACTTAGTTTTCATTCTCCTTCCTAATTTGTATTTTATCATATAATTAATAACGACCTTATTAACTATAATTAACTTCATGAAAGTAGAATTTGTCAAACATCAAACATTTTGGTTCATATTTTAGTTCGAAAACAAGTGTTACAAGATCACCTTACGATTAGTTTAAAACAAATTAAACTAATTCTCAATTGTTTAGTTGATAAAAAAGATTGATCATGATGTAACCTTTTAACAAAGACTTCAATTTATAGTAATTTCATCCTTTAGTTTCTTCCACATAGGATTCTTTTAAAAGAAAATATATATCTAGCAACAAAAAACGTTCATAAAAATCGAGAAATTTACCTAAAATTATTATAATTCCAAATTCCAAAGCAAAATCAGAGAGTAAGGATTATTAACAAATTCAAGGTTTTTGACTTTAAAATAATAAGTATTATTATTTTTATTCACAAATTTCGGGTAATTATGTATCAAACATTGGAATTTAAATGAAAAAAAAAAAAACTGTTTATCAAAGTAAGCTAGGTCGATGGTAATTAATTAACATGGTCTTTTTCATTAAAGTTGAAATGTTTAATTAAAGTCATCAAATATAAGAGGAAGAAAATGAGATTAGTAAGCATTAATTATTATTAGCAGTAGTCTAAACACACACACATATAAGAATAAGAAAATGTCATACATAAAATAAATAAAAGGATTAAAAAAAAAGAGAGAGATGAAAGATAAAGGCATCGACTTTTGTTTGAACCTGAGAGAAAGGAAAATGAGATTATTAAGCATTAATTACTCTTATTAGTTTAAATTAATAATTTAGAATTGATAAAGAATAATTTAGACTAATAAAGAGGGAATAGAGTTTTGAAGAGAGTTGAATTCAAATGTCCAGAGAGGATTTAATGAATAAAAATTTTCCCACATTTTTTGGTTGAATTAATAAAAATACATAAATATATTTTTTAAAAGAAAGAAAGAAAGAGAGAAATATAAATAGAGTATTGAAAGAATGAAAATAGGTATAAAAGAATATTAATATTAATCCCGGCAAGTCTTGCGGATCTAATTCAATTTACAATACATTACTCTTTTCTCAAGTCAACCCTTTTCTATTTTTCATTTTCTTTTTCTTTTGTTTAATAAACCTTCTATTTTTGCTTTATTTTCACATTTATTATCATTGTGAATCAATTCTTTCTATAGTAAAATAAATAAAATATTTAGAAAATATCATCGTCCATTTATTGTAGATTACGATAGACTACTATATGTGTCTATTTGTATCTTGATTAACACAAACAGTAGTCTATCTTAGCATATTGTGATCCTTTTCTATATTTATAATTATGAATTATAAACCTAAGCTTTATCATTGAAAATAAATTTTCTTTTAAGTTATTCTAAATATATCTATAATTTATTGTAATCTACGATAGATTGCAATAAACTATGTATCTGTTTGCATTATTATAGACACGGATAATAGCATATTTTAAAGATAGATTGCAATCTTTTTATATATTTGTAAATACTTTTAGAAGATTTGTTATTTAAAATAATTTTTTCTTTTAACTTATTCTAAACATATCTATAATTTATTTATTTTTTTCAAATTTTGCATAAAAACAAAATTTATGAGAACCTATACTTGTTGAAACTTTGCTATTAGATAGAATTTCTTGAATGGATCAAAATTACAACGAAATGAAAGTTATGCGATGTGAGTTGAATTTGAATTTCGCTATGGTTCCAATATTTCTATAAATTATAGTAGTAATATATCAATGTTTATTTGGAGGATGTTCACAATGTATCCAACCAAAATAAGCAACAAGAACGACACCACAAAGAGTAATTTTTTAAACGTTTCAAAGTACGAATAATTAAAAAAAAAAAAAGAATTTCCTTACAAATTTATTATAGATAAAAAGAGTAATATTAAAAAAAAAAAACGATTATATACTATTTATAATCAAGCTATACTTCTTTGGTACATGAAATTGTCGTATTACCGATTCCTAACCTTAAAATTTTGGATACGTGCTAAGAACAATTGGAATAACATATTCTAACCATAAATAAATTTAATTGGGTTATTGGGCTAACATGAATGCATTTTTAGAGAATTAAAAAAAGAAAAAAAGAAATGTCAATGCCCTACTTGTGATGCATCCAACTTATATACATTAACACTGAGTTGGTTCAACTACAAATTAATAAAATTACCAAACTAATTTTGGGTGGAAATATATTGCATTTTTTGGTATGTACATATGATATAGTAAATACTATTCAATTTCACTCTCTTCATGCTCTTTCATTATTCACATACTAAATACTTTAACCTTATGATTTTAAAATTAAATTAAAAATATTTGACCAAATAGGAAGAAATTAAAATTGTTAAAAATACAAAGACTACTAGAGGTTTCGTATTGGTTCCCATTAATAACATAACAGCTTCCATTATTTGCAATCAAACCCACCGATTTCATTTGACTTTCATTTTCTTATATTCTTTTTATTGAATTTGTCAAAAAGGGTTTATGACGTTATCTTACAAACGGCTTCCTATAAGACGAGACCCTTCTTCTTCTCTCTGTTGTCGCCATTGGAGCGTTTGATCAGAGCTTTCAAAGTAAAGAGATTCTTCTATCATCATCAATGGATTCCGATTTTCCTCCTCTTTTTCGATGCCCCATTTCCATGGAGCTCATGGAAGATCCGGTCACTGTCTCTACGGGCGTCACCTATGACAGAAAGAGCATTGAAAAATGGCTTTTTACTTACAATAAAAAAACTTGTCCGGCGACGATGCAGACACTCGCTGCCGGTGCTGAAGACTTCGTCATCACCCCTAATCTGAATCTCAAACGCCTCATTCTCGCTTGGAAAATCACTGATTCTGCCTCGACGCCGGCGACGGCGCTCGAGGAAGTCTCGTCGCTTCTTGCTACTGTTGAGTCTTCTCCATTCAAGGTTAGTTCTTTGAGGAAATTGAGATCGATGATTGAAATGAACGATGGGATGAAATCGGAGTTTATTAGATTGAGTGGGATTGGGATTGTTGTTAATGTTGTGATTCAAATTCTTATTGATTGTTCTGATTTCTTGACGTTGGAGACTTGTGAAGAGGCTTTGGGCGTTCTGTGTCAGTTTCCGATTTCAAATGAAGATAAACTGTTCGACGAAATGTATAAGAGAGAGGAATTGATGAAATCGATTGCTGTTGTTGTACAAAGGGGAAGTGCAGAAGGGCGTTTTTACTCTGTGAAAATCCTTAGAAATATTGCTAAAAACACCAATTACAATTGGGGATCTGTTATGGAAGAACAGGGGATTGATTTCTTCAAGCCATTGTTGGAGCTTGTATCGGACGAATTTCCCACAAAGGCCAGCTCATGTGCATTAGATGTAATGATAGAAATTCTCTTATCCTCGAAGAGGTATCGCGTGAAGGCGATTGAAGCTGGGGCAGTATGGATTCTGATCGAGCTTTTACCGGAGTCGGGGAGATCGAAATGCGAGAGAATGCTGCAGATTCTGCAGAGTTTATGTGAATGTGCTGAAGGGAGATTGGCTTTGGTAGAACATGGGATGGGAATTGCAGCTGTGACTAAGAAGATTTTGAATGTTTCATATGTTGCAACAAAAATTGGGGTGAAGATTTTGCTTTGGATTAGTAGTTTTCACCCAAGGGAAAGGGTTGTAGATGAGATGATGGCATGTGGGGCAGTGAAGAAGCTGCTGATGATACTACACATGGACAGCGCCGGTGTCGGTGACGGTGGCTGGAGTTCGACGAAGGAGAAGGTGATTAAGATTTTGAAGATGCATGGGAACAAATGGAGGCGTAGTCCATGTTTTCCTAGTGAGTTGAAGAATTATTTGAAGTTTGTGAATGATGAATGATATTGATCTTTGCTAAAGAAATCAACATACTATAGGAAATAATAATAATAATAATAATAATAATAATAATAATAGCGTTTGTAACACATTTTTGCTCAATCTTAATTGAGTTTTGGAAATATATAGTAATTGAATAGGGTATTTTTTTTTTTAATATATGATGATTGATTTTTGTTGTTGAGTTGTTTGATGAGTTTTGTCTGTGTTGTGAATATGGTTTGAGATCAAAGCTTATAATTAATTTTGGTAGTTTTTCTTAGGCTAACTATGAATTAATTGGGTTTGTTATTTTATATTATATTTATATTAGTGTATCTTAATGTTTAATTTTTGTGTTTTGAGAAAATTTCTATGATATAATTAAGTATCGATTTATCCCTCATATCAATATCAAACTCATGACAATATGTAAATATCGACATATTGATGAAAATTTAATATCACGATTCAAACTTATAAACTAAATTTATAATTCTTCTCTATTTGTTCTTAAAAAGTTAACTTATGAATTGAGTTTTTAAAACTATTTATTTAATTATTATTAAAAGGGCTTTTCCAAAGCTTAAAAATTTGAATTCAAATTTTATTCAACCATTTTTTTTTTTTGCATTTTTTGAAAAAGTTTTCTTTTAGAAGAAAAAATAAATGAAAAATTTGCGTTGAAAATGTCAAACTTGAACGTAACTTAACGAATTAAGATATCATATAAAATGTCATCTATCAAGAGGTAAAAAATTCGAATCCACTCACCATTCTTGAGGTCAAAAAATCAAACCTATACATCATTATACAATAACTCATGGTTACAATGTCTAACAAATTTACAACCATACATAAATTTCTCTCCCTACCTTAATGATGTAATACATAGTAGGTTAATTTCAAAGTAGAAGTTGTTCGATAACATGCCACTTCGAATGGCCAACAAATGTTTAAAAAAAATTACATACCCTATTTAATATAAAATTGAATTGTCTAAAAGATTTACAACTTTTCGACTTTCAAATTTTTTTCAAATTTATATCAAAATGCAACTAAGAAAAATTTTAAGTGATTAGAACGAGAATTAAATTTTAATGTTTCACACTTCATATTATATAACCATCTTTAAAGTTGAATTTTGAAAAATTAATTAGAAATGAGAACCTTGATATCTAGAAGAATGACAAATGCAAAAATTTTGTCGACTGAAAGCTTTATGATTTCGATACAAACTCATGTATATATAAATTCAACAGACAGAAAGTCGAAGAAGGGTATGAACTCTCGATGGTCTATTTTGATTTTGACCAATAGACCCTTTAAATTAAACTAATAATGTTGAAAATAAAATTTCAAAGCAACAGAGATTTGGTGGGGTATTTGTTTTCCTTTTTCTTTTGTCATTATGGTTTTATGTTTGAGTTATTGAAGACTTTTGGATAAACAGAAGGAATGCACTCCTTTCCTTTCCATTATTATTTCTCCACTTTTTACAGTTGAATTTCTTTGGTTGGGTCCATCTTTTTATGCATTTCTACTTATTTTTATCTCCAACAATAGTCAAACCCCACTTGAGAAAATTATTTTAAATCACTTTACAAAGGGTTCCTCTTTTCCCCCCCCCCATTTTCTTTTGTATGCATAATCCAAATATGCTTATGTTGGAAGCAAGAACAAAGTGCACATCAGCATTATTTACCCTTCCCAACCCAACCCATTTTACTCAACCATTTCAACTCACCTCCTTATAACTAATTTACCCTAAATTTCTAGAAGAAAAAAATCTTGATGAAAAAAAAAAATTCATGAGTATTTCAAAACTATTAAAAATTTACCAACATTTGCATGAAAATTGAACCCACAAATACATGGGTGGGTGTGATGTTAAGATCCCAATCTTTATCTAACATTCTAATGAACTTTTGTAAAAATTTTAAGCCTAACATCACAATTTCTTTTATTATTTTTTTTTTATAAAAAATCTTTAAATAGAGAGTCGTGTTTAGAAAAATTATTTTAAACAACAAAGCTTTTGACATAACATAGACAATAGTCTATTGCGGTCTGTCATGATCCATCATTTTTTTTGTACTATATTTTACAAATATTTGAAAATAGCACCAATGTTTATGACATTTTCTATAATTTTCCAAAAACATGAGTAAAATAAAAGGACAACTATATTTAAATTGCTTAAAAAGAAGATGAGTTGTCCAGACTACAATTTTATAGAGGGTGTCTTGCCAAGTAAATAACAGCACATTGATCTTAGAAAATTTTAAGATCAATATTATTTAATCAATTGAGGTTATGTTATCCAATATATATCAAGCCATCTCTTCAGTCTCTTGTTCTTAGTTTTCTTCTATGCGCAGATTCATTCATAATTCTTGTTCAATAAGATTACTTGTAGTTGAATAATTATGAATTAACACCTTTCTTTGATAAGAAGTTACTTGAGTTATTATTTGAAGAATGTGGGACATCCCATTAAAGTTAATTAATAGAGAGGTTGGCTGTTGGTTGCAAATGGAAGATGGAGAAACTTTGATTTGGTTTTTGGGGCCAAAAAGGAATTAAAGAAACAAAGGTCTTTTTGATGAGGTTTGGCTGAAAAGTATTTCTTACCAAACCGTTGGCTCCAAATTCATTAAAGCTTATTGGCAAATCTTTGAATATATATATATATATATAGGTATTTTCTTTCTTTTCAATTTATGTATTTGAGTATTTGAGAGTGAATTAATATGGTTATCAAAGTTACCTACAAGTATAACTCAATCTAATCAAAAAGTTGAATTCCCCTCCAACGGTTAAGATTTTAAGTTAATTGATGATTTAAGATAGTATTAGATCAACGTGATCCAAGATGTCTTATGTACAAACCCCTACTTGTTTTCTCTACAATCATCTTCTCTCTCACATGTTAAACTTTATTCATATTTCGAGCCAAAAGAGTGATAGATATAATATTAAATTTGTCTTCACCCATTACCCTTTTGGATCAATTAGTGGTTTTAAGATTAATTACAAAATAAATTAATTATTGAGATATACATGATGAACGTGTGGTTGAGTTGGGTAGGATTCTCTAAAAAATTTTAAATTAATGAAAGACAATTATTCAAATTATGTATTTTTCTTTCCAAAGAGAAATTAATATAATCTAGAACATTCAAACCAAATTAGACTACCAAATCGAAAATCACCTAATACAAAATAAAAAGATTTTTTAAAGATAAATATAATAATAAAAAATATTTAAATTCAATAGAAACTTAATTTTAGTCCCTATAAAAGCAGAAACATCAATTTGATATTTTATTTAGTAATAATTTAAAATTTATAACAATTTAATTTCTATGGTAAAAATTTACAAAATACTTAGCCTACATCACATAAAAATAAAAAATGAACTTTTTTACGTTAAAACTAAATTGTTGCAAATCTAAGTATAAGGATTGGATTATTACTTTCGAAACTAAATTATTAGTTTTGAGGGACCAAAAGTGTTTTTAACTTTCTTTCTTAATTTTTTTTAAGAACAAAGAAAAAAGAAACTGACTTTTTATTGTCCAACTTACGTCAGTTAAATGGTTCGGCATCTGTGAACCTAAACTAAACACATAACATTAAATCAACTAATGTTGAAAATTTCTCTAATGACCGAGTTGAATCTCATCTCATCCATTTAGTCAATTCATGCCCTCCTTATCCCTTTCAAATTGAATGGTCCAAATGGGCAACCTTATCTTTGGCAATACATAGTTTAAACCCAATAGAGAGAAATTATAACAAAACCAAATCTGATGGTTTTGACCCAAACCCTCTACTTCTTCGTTGCAAATCATCCTCATTATATGCTCCAAACAGTTTCTTCATTATGTTCACCAAGCCATTCCACCCCTTACCAACCCACTGCAAAACCCAATCTCAAATTCAACCAAAAACCATATCCCATTTTTCCCCTCTTAGAGAAAAGCACAAAATGGACACAATTGACAGAATTTCAACAACTTCATGCACAGATGGTAGTTACAGGCTTCATCCACCATAAGCCATCATTAAACAAGCTCATTGCCCATGTCCTCTCAATGGGCTCGCTTGGAGTTGGCTATTCTTATTCAGTTTTTGCTCATACTAGAGAGTTCGATATACTTACTTGGAATTCCATGTTGAGAGCCTTTGTGAATTCCAATATGCCGAGAAGGGCGCTCCAAAGTTATACTGAGATGCTTGAACGGTCGAGGAATGTTCCTGATAGATTCACATTTCCTTCTCTGCTAAAGGGTTGTACACTTTTATTGGAATTCAAAGTTGGGAAGGTTCTACATGGCCAAGTTGTCAAGTATATGCTTCATTCGGACCTGTACATAGAAACGACATTGTTAAATATGTATGCCGCCTGTGGAGATTTAAAATCTGCGAGGTTCCTGTTTGAGAGAATGGGTCATAGAAATAAAGTGGTGTGGACTTCGATGATTAGTGGTTATATGAAAAACCATTGTCCTAATGAGGCTTTGCTACTGTATGAAAAGATGGAGGAAGATGGGTTTAGCCCTGATGAAGTTACCATGGCGACCCTTGTATCAGCTTGTGCTGAATTAAAAGATTTGGGTGTTGGAATGAAGCTGCATTCTCATATTCGGGAGATGGATATGAAGATTTGTGCTGTTCTAGGAAGTGCTTTGGTTAACATGTATGCTAAATGTGGGGATCTAAAAACTGCAAGGCAAGTGTTTGATCATTTGTCTGATAAAGATGTATATGCTTGGTCGGCTTTGATTTTTGGTTATGTCAAGAACAATAGAAGCACAGAGGCATTACAGTTATTTAGAGAAATGGCTGGTGGCTCAAACATGCGTCCCAATGAAGTCACAATTCTAGCTGTCATCTCGGCCTGTGCTCAACTGGGTGACTTAGAAACAGGGAGATGGGTTCATGACTACATCACCAGGACTCAGCAGGATCATTCTGTTAGTTTGAATAACTCGTTGATTGACATGTTTTCAAAGTGTGGAGACATAGACACTGCTAAAAGAATCTTTAATAGCATGTCGTACAGAGATTTGATATCTTGGAATTCTATGGTGAATGGTCTTGCTCTACACGGCCTTGGCAGGGAGGCTCTTGCTCAGTTCCACCTAATGCAGACGACAGACTTACAGCCAGATGAAATAACTTTCATTGGGGTACTGACTGCCTGCAGCCACGCAGGGTTAGTTCAAGAGGGGAAGAAGCTATTCTATGAAATAGAAGCATTATATGGAGTCAGACTTAAGTCGGAGCATTATGGGTGCATGGTAGATCTTTTATGTAGAGCAGGACTTCTGGCAGAAGCTCGGGAATTTATCCGAGTAATGCCTTTACAGCCAGATGGTGCAATATGGGGCTCTATGCTTGGCGCTTGCAGAGTATATAACAATCTTGAGCTAGGAGAGGAAGCTGCGAGATGCCTGCTAAAACTCGAACCAACCAATGACGGAGTTTACATTTTGCTCTCTAACATTTATGCAAGAAGGAAAATGTGGAATGAAGTGAAAAAGGTAAGAGAATTAATGAATGAGAAAGGAATTCAGAAAACACCTGGTTGCAGTTCAGTTGTTATAGATAACATCGCCCATTCATTTCTGGCTGGAGATTGTTCTCACCCAGAAACAGCTGAAATATCTATAATGCTTCGACAAGTTAGAGAGGAACTGAAGCTGGCAGGTTATGTTGCAGATACCTCAGAAGTATTACTCAACATTGATGATACTAAGAAGGAAGAGTCAGTTTCTCAACATAGTGAAAAACTAGCTTTATGTTATGGCTTATTGAAATCAGAGATAGGTGGAAGAATTGTTATCCTGAAGAACCTCAGGGTCTGCTCAGACTGTCATACTTTAATAAAACTAGTCTCAAAGATTTACCAAAGGCAGATTACGTTAAGAGATCGAAACCGTTTCCACCACTTCAAAGATGGTTCCTGTTCTTGCAGAGATTACTGGTGAAGCGTGTATGATGTACCTATGCATGGCACTGCAGAAAAATTTGAATGATATTACCCTATCACAGCCACAGAAATAGTGTACTATGGGGTTAGGAAATGAGCTAATTCCTTCTCCTCCATAAATAGAAAATAGGCTTACAAGAAATAACAATGAACAGTGTAGAATAAACTAAATCTATTACCGATCCCTCATAAATAACATAAATACTTTATTTTACATATGTTCGGTGGTTGTAGAATAAATTAAATCTACTACTGATTCCTCATACTGGAAGCCTTATTTCTGACAATTACCCATCCACCACGAATAGACCTAAACAACTAGCCAAGAACTAAGATATATTTATCAAGTAGCGAACTCAGAGAAACTAGAGCTTTGAAATGGCTGAAGGGGGCAAGTTGGATCTTGCAGGGAGCTTTAGGTCTTCCCACTCTTCGTCTTCAATCCTAGAAAAGTACCTCTCGACCATAGCATCAGTGACAAGCTCCAAACTGGAGGGTTCCCACTAAAGAAAGATAGACCAAAAAAGGAAAAAGAAGAAAACAGAAGATAAGTGAAAGGATGTACGACTTTAAAATGTACATCTGAGTATCATCAATAACATGCAAGAGATCTCGGAGACATAATAACAAGCAAGAGATTTTGTGTACCTTTGGGTTCCGATCCTTATCCAACAGTATAGCTCGGCAACCCTGCATTTAATGAAATGGCATTATGATCTTTAATAGTAAAAATGTCAAAGTTGAGGGATCGGATAAAATATGCCAAGTCAGTGGAAGACCTCCACAAAATCTTTGCTGACTTCCCCCCGCAGGACATGACAAACCATTCTATATTCACGAATGAGACACTGACCAACACCTTGAAGTCTACCCTCTCTGATCTGTCAATTCAGAAAGAGACCATATTAAGCTTCCTGTTATTGATCATTATATACGTAAGAATAAAAAGAATAAAAAGGATAAGGAAGTTATTAGGGAGTTGCGTGAGTCATCCAATAGTAAGGATGGTGACGGTTAGGAGAGTTGGTTATTTGGATGGTTATCAATAGTAGTTTAAATGTTGGTAGTCAGATCTGCAGTGGTTTAATCTCTTTGGTTATTTGGATGGTTATTGATAGTAGGTTAAAGTTCTGAACACTTCCCTTGGTGAAAACCTCGAGTGCACTATTATCTACTCTCTTTTCCCTTCACATTGTGGGTGCTCTCTTTGGTAAGAAAAAGGCTTCACTTCATTTAAATCTTATTCTGTCACAGTATCTAAGATGATGCAAAAGTGCTTTTTGATTAACATCATGAAATCTCAATATCTAAAACAATAATCGATCATCAAACTTCATTCCAGAGTAGAAGCCCTTCATAGAAAGGGACTGTTTGAAACTTATTAGGATGATCACTCACCGATCTCAATGAGATTTTGAGACTTGTTGGTGATGCCTTCTTCAAGTCCTGAATTGTCGAAGTGATCCAATCATCTTTCTTTTTCAGTGCCTCGTCTTCCTACAAGAGCAAATCAGCAGACTATAATTAGTTAAATGGAGCAATCCCTCCTATGACCATAATCATACATGTCCAATGAACTTCAAGAAAAATAAGAAGATAAGAGTCATATTATAAGGAGCATATAGGCAAGAAGATATTATATTATCCACACGAGCTTACAAGAGCAGCCAAAATGTCTTCAACTGTTCTTCGAGAGAAGCACTTGTCAATAACATCCAACCTGTTACAACACAGAATTGACTCTGTTTGTAAACCAAAAATTATCCTTTAAATTGAACTTCTAAATCTTTCAAAATTTTACAAATAGGAAAAATGAAGATATATAATATATTATAACGACACGTGGGGGGCTGATTACTAGGCAAATAATTATTAAAAGAAAGGATGGTATAAAATACTGCTTTGCAATTTATACAAATAAAATATTTTTACTAGTAAGAACTCAGATCGGGTTTTTGATAGAAAGCCCTATAAATAGAAATACCCTATATGAGAAAATCATTGATAATAACAATGCACAAAGAAAAAAATGCTACTAGGGCAAAAAGAGAAAAGTAATAAATCAAAGATGAAGTCACACCGGTGATAAACACTTTGCTCTTTCAGAATTGGTCTTTGGGAAAATTTATCAATAATTGATGAAATGATGCTTGGTTCACTTGTATCTGCTCTGCAAAGTGCTTCCTCTAAGTGCGTCAATCTCTGGTCGTTGATAAGAGTAACAAAAAATGAAGAAGGAATATCATCTTTTTAATAAAATAATGGAAAATACAGATTAAAGTGAAAACATGAGATGTAGGGCTTGGTATAACTCAAATAGAAAAAGAAAGATAAATTTTAAGTGAACTGCACATTGCAGAGTTCAAGTAATTAATGTCAACTACTCACTTAAGAGATAGAAGTTAAAGAATTTGAACTTCCCCAAAAGTGAAATCATTAGAACTAAAATCGCATTAGCAGAGAAAGTGAACAATCCAAATGAGTTAAATTCGATTGAGAATATAACAAATTCAAGCTATGAAGATTCTTAACAATTTTTACCCGGGGAAGTAGGATAATTGAATCAAACACTATACTCAGAAATATCAAAATTGGAGATTCCTTAAGAAAAAACTAAAAAACATACACTTAACATTGTTATTTCTAAGCAATTAACCACATAAATTATTTCTTTTACAAAAGATAACCATGGGTGGACATGTCTTATATATATCTCAACCACTGTTAGGAAACAACCACTTATCCTATTACATATGTTATTGAAAACTTACACAATATGACATTTTTTTTATTTGAAACAATTCTTTCCCTAACCAGGGAATACGAATATCTTTCTTTTTTCTACTCATCATTTGAGCATCATAGAAATTTAGGAGGCATTATACCTCTGAAGTGACAAAGTGAGTAGCAAGGCCACATGCAAGCATTTCAGCACCATCCAACCTGGCACCTGTTAGCCCAACATATTCACCTGCAAAAAGTTTACCAAACTAATAAGGCTGGATGCATGGAGTACCTCCAAGCACAAGGAATTTTTACTACATTAGTCGTCAGATGAAAAACATTTTAAGGAGGTACTCTGCTCTCAGCTTGAGCTTGCCATATTTCTCTTACGAATCATGGATCATAAACAAATAATTTTCCAGTTATGTTTGTTGATCATGGGGAAATCTTTATGTCAGTAATTTTCATTGTAGATTGGAAGTACATAGGCAGACACTTGCAGGAGCTCTCACTTCATAAGTTGCGGCATTTCAAAGGTTTAGAATGGCTGATGCTGATTCTCTAAAACTTGACTTTGGGCTTGAGCCTGCAGAGTGAACTTCAGCTTGAGTACAATGAAGTGATAAGCTTTGACCACTGGGTCAGAGACTCAGACCCAAGTTTAAAAAAGGTTTACTTTGTCACAAAATCCATGCAGCAGGAAGCCTGAATTAAGAAGGTAGACATTCACAGGGTGGGCCTCAGCTGAAGTTATTGGATCTTGATCTCTCCACTATCATTGCAGGGGGATAAAAGAACATAGTCTGAGATCTGTTCTGATCTCGGATCACAAATGAACAATATTTGGATTCTGATTGGACCCTGCGCTTATTTTGAACCTAAGATATTTTAAGGATCAACAACTATTTTGATTCGAACCTACTCTGGTTACTTTGCTCATAAAGGGCCACTTATCTGAAACTAGAAAAATCAGCCACAGATTGATTTAGTACCAGCTCATGTACTAGAGCAGAAGTGTTTCAAGTATCCCTAGGAGACCAATCACGTGAATTATAGATATAACTAGGAACATTCTAGAGATTCTAGCTTAGGAATGGCATTATTCCATCAAGTGATATTTTTCTCAATGAAAATTGTTTCTATAAAAAGGGGGAAAAAGAGGAGAAAAAAGAGGGTAAAAAAGCCAATATTCTATCGATGATAATGGATCGCTGTGAACAATATGAATCAAAGTTTTGAGGGAGAGGAGGAATCTTCAACAGTTAGAAACCTATGGATTCAGACAACGCAGATAAGTTGGCATGGCCAATGCTCAACTAAGAACAAGCCAGAGAACCTCAATCAAAAAACATATTATTGTATCATTCATGATGGATGTTTATTATAAAGTTCTAAGAGGGGGATGAGGAAGCCTCAGCCCCTGGGAACTCAATGATTTTGAAATGGCCTTCAAATAGGCATGGCCTTTTCTTTCTCACAGTTAATTGCTTCAATGCCAATAATTTGGGAAACTATTAACGCAACTTCATTATTCTACTTCAAGAAGTAAAACTTTATTCTGTCCAGAAAAAAGAGATGTCTAGGTAATGTGAACCAATAGTTTATAATATCATGTATATACTGGGTGTAGGTATATCATCCACGCGAGTAGCCAATATAAAGTCTGTTCATTTCCTTTATATTTCAGGTGCTTCGATCAAAAAGTCACAAGAAATCATACCTAAAAGATCATGAATTCAATTAAAACAGCGAATTGGAAATTGGAATTGTTGGTCTCCATGCTGAAATTAATCGGAGACATGAAAGACAATAGCTAGGGAGAAGAATATTTCTTCTCTACGACATAATTGAAATAGAAAAATGGTTGAAAGAATAAGAGAAGCCACTAGCTAAGAGTCTCTGACTAGAACCAGAGAAACAATTTGATTTCAGATATTGAGGCAACTCAACCGATGCCTCTATTGAGGTTACTGATCAATGCCGACTTGCTAATAGAACCTGCCTTCAATTCTTCCCCCACTTCAACTTCAACTTGACAAAGGATAACTTTATTGCTGGATTATCCTGATAAAGTTACCAAGCTAAAATCGAAATGAATCACATAAGGAAAGTGGGGACAAAATGCAACTCGGTTCAACTTGACTAAGCCAGGACGAGCTCATCCAAGGAAAAGGCTTGCTTTGTTTGGTTAGCAAATATTGTCCGTATGCTTTAATGCCCATAATGCTCGATATTAAAAAATATACATACATACATGATACACAAACACGTGTTATCTAGGTTAAGATAATTAGTCGTACCAAAAAACCCCGGTAGTCTTGACAAGTAATAAGAAGCACCGACATCTGGGAAGAGCCCTAAAGCAGTTTCAGGCATTGCAAACATCTACAGAAAGTAAATTGCCAGGTTAATGTATAGTGTAATTAAATTATTATTTTTTATTTGAACTATACAAGGGCATTAGATCAATAATTCGAGAACCAAACGTTCAGAGCTTCAGTAAGGTATACCGATTTTTCCGTTGCAACACGGAATCTACCATGTATTGAAACACCCGCGCCTCCTCCCATTACAATACCATCAAGTAGAGAAACCTTAAAAATATTCAAAGAAATAAAAAATAATATCAAGTAAAAATCACCATGGACAAAAATGACCTGCGCTTAGTGCAACCAAAATTACCTGTGGCTTGCTGAAAGTTGCTAGCAAATAATTTAAGGTGAACTCTTTCCGGAAAAAATAAGCACCTTTTTTCCAATCACCTAACTCACATAAACCAGGATTATGATTAGCTAAGTATAAATATTTTTTCCATATTATCAAGTTAACTTCTCCACAACTCTTATCAGCTACATAACAGGCTAACTGTAAACACCTCAAATTATGAGCAGGTATGATGATCTAAAACTCCAACCTCAAGCATCAATTGGGTGCTGAGAATTAGTTGACACCGTTAGTTGTACAATAAAAAGAAACTTACCCCTTTTTATGTCATGAACCACAGCTGACACATCACCCCCAGCACAAAAGGCTCTTCCTTTCCCCTACTAGCACATATAAGATACTCAACTAATTCACAAATTATTCATTAAAAGTAGGCAACAGTAATATATAACTGCAACCAAATACTTCGTAGAAAACAGAACATATGCTTGAGCATTTGATATTGTTGTTTTCGTCAGATGCCTTTGGTACTATGTAATTGACAGCATTTCTTGTATAATTTATACAGACTATCATTATAGACCAGCTCATTAACTAAAATATAATTCACCAAATCATCTTTCATTTCTCATTCTTACCTACCAATTTCCAATGCCAAAAAAAAAACCCAAAAAAAATCTACATAGATAATAAAAATAAGGGAACGTGTCATTTTTCACTATTTTGAGACTAGATTGACACGCTACGTTGGCTAAATTGGGAGATCTAATAACAAAATTTTGGGTAATTTTAGTACTTGGTCTTGATAAATTATAAAATCCCTTGTTTGAATTTGGTATTTAATTTGATGAAATTATAACTTTGCACAGCTAAGTATGAAGTTAAAATTGACTCATTTGTGAAACGATGAATTTTTATGAATAAAAAATATTATTAGTAAAAAATAGAATTGTGGGCTCTTATCGTCCAAATAATTCATGGAGGCCTGGTTAATGGAGGCAATGAGTGTCTAACCGTGTAAGAGGTTTAAAATGAGGCATGGTATAGTTTCAAGTTCCACGAATGACTCCAAACATTTTCCAGGAAGATAATAGGTTAGTGCCATTTGAACAAGATAACGATGGAAGCGTAGGTGAAGTGGTGAACAATAAGATATATGGATATGAAATCGATATATAAAAATTATTAATGGAGAAGTGCAATACCTTGACAACCACAAGTTTCACACTGGGATCTGCCTCATCATAGGCAACAAAGAGTTCTAATAGGCGGGAAACCTGAATTGAAAGATGAAGAAAAGTACAAGTTAGAGAGTTCTATCTATTTTCTCAGCTCTGAAACTTCATTGCATCGTAAATTACACCAAAATCTGAGCACAAGAATTGAATTGTTCAATTAGTGCTAATCCATGGCGAAACCTTACCATGTTCTCAAACTTAAACAGAACTCACGTCATTACGTGAAATAATAGCATTATTCTTTCTGTCTTTATCCATATGAACTCCGTGAACGTTCCATACATATGGAATACTTCAATTACGCATAATTATAAATATAAAACTAAAAGAAAACGCAACAGCCAAAGCTGCAACTGGAACAGAAAATCACAACACTGGGATTAATCGCAAGCCTCACCATTGTAAATGAAAGAGCATTCAACTGCTTAGTTCGGTTTAAAGTCAATAATCTCACAAACCGCTTCTCTTCCACTAAAACCTGTTGGAAAGAAAATTATCAACTGAAACATATAAGACAGCAACTCTCTCCATTTCTCATAAGAATCAACAACAACTAAATTTAAACCGTACGTGTAGATAGAGAAAAGTTAAGCTAATAATCACCCTATTATTAGCGGGCAGTTCTAAATTCGCAGAAAATAAAATTTCAGCATCTATAACCTCCTTTACTTACAGTTATAGCTAACGAGAAAGATAAACAACAAAATAAAAAGAACTTCACAGTGATTAAGTGGCTTCGTGGAGATGAATTATCACCTTCTTTATAAGAAATTTCTCCTCAATTAAAGCTAATAAAACGAAAAGTGTAACAAATTCCAATATGGATCTTCCAAGCTTCATAAAAATGGCAATTGTTTAATCTGAACAAGAGCACGATAGAGAGTGAGAGAACCTGATCCTCATCAGTTCGGGTAGAATCGAAAGATGCCATTGATCGCAAATCGTCTCGTTCAATGAAGTGAAAAGGAAACAAAGAGTGTGCGGAAGCCAAATAGCTTACGATTCAGCTACCAGACTCGGGCTTTGGCGCTTTACGTTTGTTCGCTCTTCTAAGCGTGGGTTTTTGGAAGGGAGCTGACACTGAAACTACATGTCGTCTTGGTAAAACGACATGTAACTTTGACCTTTTAGATAAACCGTACACGACACGTAGGCCGAGATTCAGATGGAGTTGATTCGTCATCCGCTTGAAACGGCGTCGTCTAACCTATAAATTCATTCATAAACTACCATATTAATACAATAATACTAAACAAAGTTCTAAAATATCTAAAATAGGATAGTTAAATATGAATTAAAATCTAAATAAATTTCAAACAGCATGCTATAAAGCTTGATATAAATATATACAATATCATTAATTTAGATTAATTTTTCAAATTCTAACTCAAACTAACTCAATTCGAATAATACTTGGATAGTAGAGTTATTCAAATTGTTAGATTATTCTTAAATCCTATTTATTTTTATCTAATGGATAAATCATCAACTCCCTGAAAGCTAATTTAATTATATAATACATAACAATTTTTAATATTTTTTAATTTGGTGTCTTCATGTTTATTAAATTAATTGCATTATTAGGAATCTAAACTTGATTAATATACAAACGCCGGATTTCCATCTAACGAACACATCGGCTGTTGAGTGAGGCTTAGAGACTCCGACTGTAGAGAAGGAAGAGCGAGTGATCGGTGGCAATAACGATGGCGTCGAATTATGATTTTGGAGAGGAAGAGTTTCAGGCATGCTGTGGAAGCTCCAAATTCGCCAAAGAAATGGTTTCTGCTTCCCCTTTTTTCTCCTTGGAACAAGCTATAGCTGCAGCTAGACACATCTGGTTCAATCAGGTCTCCATTTTTTTTCTTTTTCCTTTTTTAAGCTCTTTTTATCATCGTTTGTGATCGATGGAGACTGAAAATTTGATGTTTTTTTTAAAGGTCGATGTGAGTGGTTGGTTGGAAGCATTCTCTGCTCATCCACGGATTGGTGGTCAAGTCTCCAAATCATCCAATCAGACTAGTGCTCAGTTAAGACCCTGACCCTTTAAATGCTTGATTCTTAATTATCTATCTTTCTCGTAGAAATCGAGTTGGTTGAATCACTTTTATCAGTTTATGCACTTGTTGCTTACAGTTATTTGAACAAAATTTGGAATAAGATAGTATTTTCTTAGAATGAAATTGAATGCTGGAACGTGAAGCTTGACTTCAGGTTGCCTGTGAGAGAGATCTATCTATGGTTTTGATTTTAACAGATGCCAATAGCCAAGTACTGAATTTGTTTGGAAATTGGGGTTGTATGATTCTGAAGCTTCCTCTCTTTTTTCTCATATTTGTTGCTTTCTAGTTTTGTGGCTTTGAATATGCTATTTAACTGCCCAATTTTGATGGTTCTCAATCCACTTTGAGAAAAGGGGGATTGGACCAATATGTAGATGTCTGAAAATCAATCTTTTTAGCGGAAACAGGGATGATGTAAGGGTCTTAGTTAAGGATACTAGTTTTAGGAAGTGAGTTAGTGTATTTTCCTATAAAGAGGGAGGAGGATTGAGGGACGGCATGCGATTGTTGTGTGATTTAGGGCTTGGGTTGGCATACTCAAGAGGGGAGGTTCCGAATGTCTTATACTCGGTTTATCTTGTAGTTCCTCATCCTTTATATCTTTCAGTGTATTTTAGATTTAGGGTCTTGTTGGGTGGTGTTCTAGCAGGAGACTTTAATTTCGTTTCTTCATTATAGGTTTTCGTTGTTCTTACATTTTTTCCTTCCAACTTTTGATTAGATTGCTTGTATAAATATGTATGATATTGTACACGTGAAGTGACTTTTCAATGAAATTCTTCATAGATGGAGTAAGGGAGAACAGTCAACTGCAATGGCAACTGCCACTGGTTCTAGCTTACAGGTTATAACATGCTGCCCTCTTGCTGAGAAATACGAAAAAGTAGTTCGAGTCTGTTTTAGTATCATCCAATTGACTGCTTTTTTGGAAGACGGGTTTGGGTTTGAGTTATTGATGATTAATTGTCAATGATTTCTAAGGTGTACTTTTGCATAATACTCGCTGGCCTTTGCAGGAGCTAGCAGAATGGAATATTCAGTATCAGCAGAAGTTTGGTTTTGTTTTTCTTATTTGTGCATCTGGAAGGAGCACTAGCGAGATTCTAGCAGAATTGAAGGTAGATCCTTCATCGAAAGTCATGATGATGGTCCCTAGTATTTAAGGCTTTGTGGTTTTAATTTTTCTATGTTTGAAATTTATGCTTGTTTCCTTATTTATTATTGGCTAGTTTTTCACTTTACTTAAACGCCTGGATTCTAAACAAAGTTTCAAAAACAAATTTTCTTAGTCTTCAAATTTTGGTTTGGTTTCTGAAAACATGTTTAAAATGTGAGTGGTAGGTGAAAAAGACTATAGGTGGAAATATTGACGGTAAGCTTAGTTTTCAAAAAGAAATAAAATGGGTGTCATATCGGACCTTAGATGTTCGTTGTTTTAACCCTTTTCAGGATTGAATAGTTTCAAATAATACGATAGACTAATTTGTCTAAAACATATAGTGATCTCAGGAGCACCTGTTTATTAGGAAACTTCAACCAACATACCGATGAGGCGATTACATGAATTAGATAAAGGATTTCTGTAATCTTTGTATTGCTTCATCTTCTTGCTTAAAACACAGTCACTGACTTCAATTAAATGGAATACCCTTTCATTCTTACTGGAAGACTGTATATTTGTCTTGACACCTAGCTCAATGATGTGAAGCCATTGGCATTACTGTCGTGAATTGCAATAATATCAATTACTTTTCCTATTATTTGTTCATATTTTCGGGTCAGGGGTGCAATTCTTAAGATAATCTTGTCAGCTATCCTTAGAATGCAACTGAGGAATTGGGTTTCTTAGTTGGAAGTTTGAGTTATGTTCCATTTATCTAAAACTCTAATTGACCCTTCTTCATTCAGTTGAAAATCTTTTCATCGTAGTATGAGAAAACTGTGCTTGTTGCAGAAACGGTATCCAAATAGACCCATAGTTGAGTTTGAGATTGCTGCTCAGGAGCAAATGAAGATAACAGAACTCCGTCTTGCGAAACTTTTCTCAACCAAACAAAATACCTCTTTAACAAGAGAGAGTCATCCTCCTCCGGATTTTGCACGAAAAGTAGAAGGTAAACTTCATTTACCAATATAAAAAAAGATCTTGCAAAGAGTACTTTATCTGTTTCATCTTTGTGCGTTCATAGCATCCTGGGAAATCCAATTCTTGTTTAATCTTCCAATTAAGAGTGCATCAATTCAAAAAACAAAGAGGTGAACTGAAAAAATTAATTCTTAAACTGCACACATTGTTTAAGATGAAAACCGTTTAGGTGCTGCTATCAATAGCTACATATATCGAACTTTCTTGATTCTTTGCATTTTAAGCAATAATTATTCATCTTAATTCTTTGAAGTGTTTGGTGTATCGTTCCCGGTTTGTGAGAATAATAGGATTTTTAGGTCCTATTAGAGAGGCCGAAAGAACCAGTGAGGGTGTTCGGGAGGGATCTATTGTCTCTTTATGGGCTTCTGTTAATGGACTAGTTTTTGTAATTATGATTTTAGCATGATTTTTGTTGGATTGGAATTTTAGTTAGTTGGGGCTACTCCTTTTTGGTTAGTTTCTTCCTCTCCCCCCCTAAAACAAAATCAATCCTTTTACATTATTTCCTTTACTATACCAATGTTAACTGTTAAGCTGGATGGATTGAACATGACATGATCATTTCCAAAGATAATAGGTTGATTGAATTGATATGTTCTGGTGACACTCATTTGCTCATTTTGAAAATCTAGAAGATCGTGTGAACGTTATTGGAGGGCATCTAGGTGCTACTTCTGAAGCTTCAACTGGAAAGACATCACAAATTTTAACTCGAACTCGACCCCCAATTACAACCCACGTGTTAGATGTTGCACGAGGATCTCCAGCTACAGGTATTGATGTCCGTTTGGAAAGATGGATCGGTACTCAACCACGCCCCTTATTCGGTGAGGCCGATGTTGGGAGCTGGGCACTCAAAGGGACATCAGCAACAGATAAAGATGGGAGAAGTGGGCAATTGTTGAGCATGGTTGAAGCTATAAATCCAGGAATTTACAGAATAAGTTTTAACACGGGAAAATATTTCCCGGCTGGGTTCTTTCCCTACGTTTCCATTGTGTTCGAAATCAGGGAATCCCAGAAGTTAGAACACTTCCATGTCCCTCTCCTGCTTTCACCATTTTCATTCTCCACATATCGTGGAAGCTAGAAGTTTTCTGTGCATGTGACCGTTTCGGTGTTTCAGCAAAAGACGAATAAAGCAATGTCGATTGGTATCAAATGTTGTATATCATAAAAAAACTCTTATGCAAATCATCTACACGAAGCTTGTACTCGAGCTTAAGTCTATTTTATGTATCTTGGATAGTATTTTCAGCTTATGATTGAAAGATGGTCCTAAAGTGCAAAGTATTTGAATCTTGTTTGTAAATTTCATGGCCAAACAAACAATTTTGGAGACTTCAATAGAAATACTTTCAACCTAAATTTCAAACCAATCGATATTTTCATTTGATTGCTCGTTTTGGTACGAAAACTTTAGATATTTGAAAATTAGAGCTGCTTAAGTTCAACCCTTGATAATTAAAACTTTTACATCAATTTGACATACAACCCTAGCTCAATAAGCTTCGTTATCTACCTAAGATCAACCAAGAAGTTTCTTACAATCTAATTGTCAAGCTATGCAGTTGGTCAAGGAAAAACATAGGTTATATAAAGCCAGTTAATTTAATTTTTAATGTAAGTTTCATTGGTTAAAAAGTTTGATGCTATTAAAAACACACCACTTAAGAGTCGAACAAATGAAATTAGTAAGATCACAAATTTCAGGTTATTTAGGAAGTCTGCTTGAAATTGAACCACCAATTATTTCCTGGAATCAATGCTCATTCTACAGTTGTCAATATACCAACCAAGAGAGTTGAATTCAAATAAACTATAAATTTGGTTATAAATTTTGGATTTAACCATTAACATTCTCTCTAAAGCTTTTCAAAGGCTGAATTTCAAATAGACAATATTCAATTTCTACAAGTCCATAAACAAAAAGATGCAAGCAGTTAAGGAGAAGCTACACGATATGAGTGTCATGCGCAAAGCCAAGGCCGAGGCAAAGGCTGAAGAGAAGGTGAGCTCTCGATGATGTTAGCTAGGTTTACTTGTATTATTATTGAAAACATCTTCAATTCGAAAATGCCATGCATGAATACCCATTAATTGTTTTCATCTTCCATAACTAGTTCCGTTTTTTTTTATCCTTTCCGATTGAGATATATAAAAATCGAGATTCAAATAAAAATTTAATATTTTCATCTTACATTCAAACTATCAACCTTTTTTTACAGAGATCTTACGTAATCTTTTTTTTTTTTTTTTTTTTTTTGTATGTTTTCTAAATTTTTTATCAAATCCTCTCCGATTTTTTATTTTGTTCAATTATCTAAATTTCCTAATGAATTTACCACACATACAAATGAATTTTTTAAATGGATCTCGGGTGATTCACAATAATTTCTGTACGATATCAGGTCATCGTCCTAGTCGAGATCTCACCGAAAAAGCCCTATAGATAATTTAGATTTGTACCCGTAAAAAAGTTGAATGTTTTTAATATATCTTAGGATCAATCTAATTAAGAGTAGTCATGCTAGTTTATGACTATAGGAAAATGTCTTGCCCGAAGAAAGATATTTGAGATTTGAACGATGAAATACGAGTTTTCATTTTATTTTAATGGTAAATGGGCAGGCAGAGAAGGAGCTAGCAAAAGCAAGAGTGGAAGTGGCTCATGAGGTAAGATTGGCACGAGAGGCTGAAGCTGCAATGGATCTTCATGTAGCCAAAGCTGGAATGAAGGCTGAGAAAGAGATGGCTAAGTATGCTGATACTCACACCAATACCTTTGTGGCTCCTGGCGGAACCACCACCCTTCCTGATTACTCCGTACCAGTCGCTCCCGGCATGACTATGGTTGGAGCCCCCGGCACCGTCGACATGGCCGGAGCTCCTTCTCCCGTTAATAAGAAGTTACTGTAAATAAAGTTCTTGTGTAACGCCATGCATAAAAAGTTTCGTCTTTTATATATTTGCAAATAATGTACTTTGATTTGGTTTTCTTTTTTCTACAAAGTTCTATATTATTAATTCTACCACATCTTTAGATGTTGTGTAGTATATATTATAATCAATACACACAATAGCATTTAAGATCCTATTTTCTTTTCATTTTTCAGGTTACTCATGGCTCAAGAAATGAAGTGGGGGAATATAAATCTAATGGGGGGGAAATTAATTAACCAAATCCAACTTGTTTATTACCCTAAAATTCTTAAAAGTTAACACTATTAGAAATGGAAAAGAGTTGATATAATTTGGCACAACAAAGACTAATATTGGATTAAAATAAAGCAAAGAGAATCACCAAAGGCATGCAGGCAGGTGAACAAACTCTCAGGAATTCTCACCAAAACAATGTCGTGTGGAAAATGTAAAAACTCTTTAAAAATTATAAATAAAGTAAAGTTCATAAATAATGTAATTATATATATATATATAATATTTCTTCTGCATATAATTTTGTTGTGTACACAAAAAATAATGGGAGAGAAAGAGAAGGTTGAAGATATCACTGCCATTTACAAACTAAATCTTCATTGTCATCAATGTTGGAGAGATATCAAAAAACCTCTTTCTACAACACAAGGTAACATCATATATATGTATTTTCAATTACTTTCCGTTCTTTGTTTTTAAAATTTATATTTCTTCCCCGCTATTAATTAGAATCGAACTTTTTTTTTTACACGAAAACTTAACTTTCAAAACGTCTTATATATATATATACGGGATGTTTATTTGGAGATGTGATACTCTATTATTTCATCCTTCTATATCTTTGAAGTGTATGTATGTGTGTATGTTGTTCGAGTTGATTCGTTAACTTTTTCTTTTTCAATTCATATTTATTGTTAGGGTTCATAAATTTTTTTTTTTTTTGGGTGGGTGAAATTAGGTGTTCAAAATGTTGAAGTTGATATGGAGAAAAATGAAATTAGGGTGAAGGGTTCAAATTTGGATGTGCTAAAAATTCAGAAGCAAATAGAGAAGTTGAGCAAGAAAAAGGTTGAATTGATTTCTCCCAAAGTGAAGCCCAAAGAGAAAGACCCTCCTAAACCCATTGATGACAAACCCAAACCAACCCTTGTGAGTATAAATTCTTAAGCTTAATTATTTCTAATTAATTAAGATTATATGATTATTCTCAACATTTATATACAAATTAAATATTGATTTTTACGAACTATATATATACACACATGATATTTTGAAGAATCCATTAGGAGACTAATTTAGATTTCATCATTCAAAGTTAATTTTTATCATTATTGTTAGTTAATTGAGTATAATTATATTAATAGTAAAACCTAATTTTATGCCATGCTCAAAAAAGGCACCATGCCAATATGTTTTTAATAATTACATGGAAAATTGTTAATTTGGTAACATTTTTCCTAACAAAACTATTATCTCACGGTTAAAAAACATACCCTTGTTTTCTAACTAAAATCTTATTAAATAACAATTTAATTCATGTAATTTCAAATACGAAAACTTAGTTGAAATTTAGAGTCGGATTAGAAGTGTTTACGGAGAGAAATTTGGTTAATACATAATGGAAAATGGAGATTTGAACTTACGACTTTATAGCAAGATTCAATTGAAAAGATTCATGAAGTGAATGAAAATATTAATAAAATAAAAAAAATTAATTAAATTAAATTAAATGGGGTTTTTCTTTTCCACTTTGGCAGGTCAATCGCACAATAACAGCTAAGGTTCACTTGCACTGCCCCAAATGCGAGCAAGACTTGACGAACAAGTTGCTAAAGCATAAAGGTTTTTGTGGCACACTAATCCTTTTGTTTTATTATTATTAAATAGGTTTTTCTTACAAAAATAATAATAATAATAATATGTTTTCTTTCCAATTTCTATTTATTTTATTTTCATCTTTGTATTTTTATAGCTTTTGCTTTAATCTATCATTTTCTTGTTACAAATGATCTATTTTAATCTCTACCTACTAGAAATATCCTATTAGATATCACTTCAAGTTGTCATTTTTGGTCATCAGGACTTAAGCTCGAAATTACTATATAGAATATGGTGTTCAAAGATTCAAATAGAAATTTTCATAACTTAATGATGATACAATTATAAAGTCTGAATACTATTTCTCTTGTTTTACTACACTTAGCAGCAAGAGTTCAGATAGGATCTATTCCAAATATTCACGAAAAATTATGATGATTTTTAATATTGCTGGCAGGAATATATAGTGTGAAAACAGACATAAAAGCTCAAACCCTAACAATGGAAGGAAGCATTGAAGCAGGGAAGTTCAAATCCTATTTGAAGAATAAGCTACAGAAACATGTAGATATTACAGTGGATACGAAATCGACTGATTCATCGAAGTCGACGGCGGTAGCATCGGAGAAGAAGAAAGAAAGTAATAGTGATCAAAAAGAGAAGCCAAAAGAAAAGGCTTCATCTGAAACAACAATAAGTACTAATGACAAGAAGACTATTGTTGTTGCAGAGATTCAAAGTAAAGAGAATAATTCTAATGAAATTAATAATAAAGATAATAATGTCCCTTATTTCATTCACTATGTCTACGCTCCTCAATTGTTTAGTGATGAAAATCCAAATGCATGTAGAGTAATGTAAACTTGTAATTAACTGTTTCATTGTCATGTTCATTTTCTTTCCAAAAACTACGTTTGTAATTACTATTTCTAAAAATCGATTATTTAATTATGATTTATCAATTCATGTTATATATAAAATTGAAAGAAAAAAAATTACACCCTTCTAAGTTATTTTTAACGTTAAAATGGCATATGCAATTTTAGAATAGAAATTGATTTTTCCCCTAAAATTAAATAGCTAGAGTACATTCTATTTAAAAAATGAATAAATAAAAATAAACAAAATTCAAATTTGAACAATATATCATATATATGTATATGATTTCCCATGATTTATGAACAATATATCATATATATGTGTGTGTGTGTGTGTGAATAACCAATAAAAATAGAAAATAAATTATTTCCAGTTATATTAGATATATATCCATTATCTAATATATATATATATTCATACCAAATTGTCTACGCTTCTAAATAAATCAAAGTTTTATTTATATACATTTTTATATTAATTAGTTTCATGATCTTGAGAGGCTTTCATGTTTATCTAAAATTCATTATATTATACAACAATTTCTCAGAGTTTACGTTTCCAGCTAGTCTTATCCTTTTTAATAATAACAATAATAATGACAATTATTATTATTATTATTATTAAATAAGTTGAGATTTTATTTGATAATGATTTGTAATTTTTTGTTTTAGAAATTGGGTTTATTTTTTATCTCTTTACTCATATTTTTCACTTGTTAAATATATTTTTGGAGTAAAAGCAAAAATTTAGGGGGAAAAAAGTATATCTATACTTTTTAAAAAAAAAAAAAAAAATTAACCATAATCCTAAGGAGAAATAATTTTTTTACTCACATATAATTAGTTGTTAGATTTTCTTTTCTTTAAAGGAATTAAGAATATGAGAGTTTGGCTTAAATATCTAAATCTTAATAACTATATTTTTGTCATTAATTTTTTTTAAAAAAATAAATGTAGTTAATTTGGATTAATTTAAATGAAGTTTTTAATGAAAATAATATTTAAATTACCAAACGTCATTAACGTTCTTAAACCCAAAAAGGAAAGTGGTTATGAGTCAAAATTATACCTAAGATTAGATCGAATCAACACACACTCTTACAAATCAGAAAATTAACAAAAGTTACTAACAAAAGGAAAAGGAAAAAAAAAAAAAAAAGAAGAAGGAACAAACTAAAAAGTTGGGTTTTTTGTACCAAAGTTTTGAAGACACTAAAATATAATTAGCATATATATTAATCCAAACAATTATTATCAATTTCCCTAACCTTTTTTTCCCAATCTTGAAGAAGTTCAATAAGATGCTCTCCCACCGGAATTCCCTCCTCCCCATCCGTCCACCGGCAGCTGATTTTGATTCCCCGCCATGTTCGACGAAGGCATATTAAACAACGGCAACCCGACCGACGGGTCCGGAAACGGGTTGCTAAGACTCCCACCACCACCACCGTTGGACGGTTGTTCCTCCTCGTCCAATGGTAACCTCTCGTAAGCAACATTGGTAAAAGACGACGCAATGACGATCACCGGTCCCGAAGCAATCAAAGACCCGACAACATTTCCTCCGACGATTTGCCCTTGCCCACCCGCAAGGAAGATAGTCAAACTCGTAGCTCCCGGAGGTGCCGGTGGCGGTAAAAACGATCCCGTTAAAGATAATATCTCAAACCTAACACAAAAGATCAATAACTATCCCAATAAGATTAAAGATTAAATTCGCAGTACTCCTCATCCCTCCTAGCTTGCATATGATTTTTTTAAAAAAAATCATAATAAGCTTAGAGATTAAATTTATCATAACCCCATCTCATTTTTAGAAAATAAAAAAATGACCTAATTCTAAATCAAAATTGGAAAAGAAAAAAAAAAAACCCTAATTATTAATTAAGTTAATTAAAAGCTTTGAGTTCTGTGGTGATTTAACAAACCTTCCAGGAAGAGTAATAGCGCCGCCGGTTGATGAAGGTTGCCGTAAGGTAACGTTAGTAACGGCGCCGGTGCCGCTCAAGATGCAGACGCCACGCTGGCGTTTCCGGGCATAAGTGGCGACGGAGTCAAAGACATCACAACCGGTGTTGACTTCCAAGATGTGGGCCCGAAGAGTGTTAGCGCTTTCTCTGGTAATAATAACCGGTGGTTTGGGTTTATTCCTGGAACCGGGCGGTCTACCTCTGGACCGGCGGGCAACGATCTCTCCGCCGGAGTTAGGTTGGTGGTCGGAACCGTCGTCTACATCGGTCTGATGTTGGAGGTGGAGATCCACGGAACGATGCTGAAGTTGATGAACAAAGTGAGAAGCAGAGCCCAAGTCTAAACCCGCCATGAACAGATTAAAAAAAACAATATAGTAATTATGATAATTAGGGGAAATTTACATAAATTATAAGAGAGAGAGAGAGAAAGAGAGAAGATGAAGAAGGAGAGAGAGAGGGGAGGAAGAAGCAAAAGTGAAGCGATTCCCATGAACAAGAAATTTATATTAAAATATGAAAGAGAGAGAGAGACTTTAGGATTTTTTTTATTATTTTAAACTGAGCATGTTTTCTTTATTTTTTTTATTCTTTACTTTTTTTTAAGTATTATTATATTGTTTCTTATTTTTAAATATATTTTCCTACTCATTAGATTAGATTCAATGGCAATTTGTTTTTATTTTATTTATTAATTCTATTTATTGTTGCATATATAAAATATAGTTTAATTTTCGACTAATTAACCTTCTTTTCGTCTTTTTCTTTCTTTTGTTGGCTTTTTATTTTTCGTTTTATTAGGCTAATCCATCGAAATTATCTGTTTTTTTTATTGATGAAATTATATTTTGTTAAATCACATACTCAGACAACTTTTGGATTTCTGTCTAAAGTTAGTGTTTGCATATCATATTTGTTTATTATTCAAAAACTATACAAATTAATGTTATTTTTTTTCCAAAATTGATTTAGAAGTTTCTTTTATACATACGTGAGTGTTCGGACTAGCTTACACCCACATCTACTAATCTCACGTAACATGGTTTGATTTAGAAGTTAAACTTAGGTTTGGTTTGCGATTCAATAATTATCTTGAAAATAAAAACAAATTCTTCTTTTTTATTGTTTTCGAAAATATATTTAAATTTTAAAATTTGTGTTTGAGTGTGAATTTGAAAATATTATAGTGTGTCTTATATTCACTATTTTTTAAAACAATATCTACAAACAAAGAAAATGGAGATTTATTGTTTTTGAAAAGGGGCTATTTTGAGTGTTTTTTTAAAAAATTAAAGACAAATATACCAATCACATTTTATTAATATTAATATTATTATTATTATTATTATTATTATTATTTTGTATTTTTGTTTGTGAAAACCTAAAATTAAAAATAATCAAGAACCAAAGGCATTAATTTTTTTTTAAAAAAAATAGTAATATTGATGGACATCTTTAATTTTCAAGTGAGTCTAATTGTTCGTCATATTCCATTAAAAAATTAAAAGTCTCTACAAATTAAAGTGTGATTTAAAAAAAAAAAAATCTCTAGTTAATCCTACCGTCTATTTAGTCTTGTGTTTGATATATCAATTATCATTTTAAATATAGAATACGTTATATGTATGTAATATGTATCGCTTGTATACACAAAATTTTGAAAACTTAAAAGGTTAAACATGTAATTTTACCGAATATTATTTTATGCAAGTGATTATTAGTCCTATTTATATTCATAAAAAGAAACATATATGATATGAAGTGAGTCTAAACAAGCCTACAGAGAGTAAAGTGGACCTAAGTGAGCTTAGTGGACCAATGAGGTGAGCCTAGTAGCTCTCGGTAGACCCTTAAAGTGAGCCTAAACGAGCTTAGTGGTACGTAGCTCAATGAAACATGAGCCTAAGCGAGTACGATGATTACTTGGGTGGGCCCACAAGGTGATCCTAGTGAGAGTTCGATGAACCTATGAAGTGAGCCTAAACGAGTTTAGTAAGAGTTCAGTGAACTCATAAGGTGAACTCAGGAGAAACTCTACAAATCTAAGAAAGAGCTCAATAGAAGTACCATGGGTAGACAACTTCGTAGAACTCATGTGGTAAGTTCAAATTAATCCCAAGCCAAGAGAAGTTCAAAAGAGTCTGAACTCAGTTTAAGAGCACCCGTTCAAATCAAGTAAGTTGATACGAGCAGGAGAGTACACATGACCAGCTCAATAAAATCACTAACATTTAGTGGATTAATCCAAAAAATTATTTCTCTCTCTTCCCAAACATTGGTTCAAACTACTTATATATTAAAAAAAAAAAGGCCACGAGCTTGTCTTTGAGTTATGCATTACATTAGTTTGTTTTAGTTCATCGGATCCTACTACAATAATTAATTTAGTCATATTATTCTTTTCATTCAAAATTTAAATTTGATAAATGAATAATTATTTTTTCAGTCAAACTATTTAATTTTAACTAATCAACCCACTTTTAATATATTCTTAAAGACATTATTTTTAATGTATTTAGCTTTTTTTTCTCATAAATACAAGCGTAATTGAGCCAAACATAATTTAATTGGTATACATATATATATAGATTTTGGACTTCAAATTGAGGTTTGAATCTTCAACCTCATCTTATTCAACTAAAATAAATGTCATGTTAATTTTCAAACTAAAATCACTTATGCAAATATGATATATATAAACAGTTTAGTAAGAAGATCAGAAAATAGAAGTCATTTTATTTATAATCACCTAGAACAAGGCTTGTTAATTATAATAGTATTGAATTTAAAGAAAATGATTTCTAATTTTTTTTAAAAAAGGAACTACTATGTAATTTTGGTTTAATTTGTTTGATTTGGACTATAATTGGAAATTAAAATAAATCTCAACACACTCTAATTAATTCCTTTTTAAAAAAAAAACCTAAAAATCTGCAACCATTGAATTAAAATCTAACATGGATTCACAAAATTAAATAACAAATAATCTAATATTCTAAGGCATGATTATGAGTGGTGGAAATATATAATCCTACAAATTAATTATATAAAACAACATTAATTAAACATGTTAGGTTAAATTATATATTATTATTATTATGGTTAATATATATACTTTCTAATTAGCTAATTAGGAAAGTACTATGTTTCTTTGATTAAAATAATTAATGAAGAGGAAACATATATAATTATTAGGTGATTGAAAAGGTGACAAACACAAAGTGGATTAAGTTAATGTACGGTTGGAGTAAATTATCATTTAACTTATGACAATTTTTTAATCTGACTTTACAATATTATAAGAAAGATTAGAGAATTAATTAAAAAAATTCTTTTTTTGGTATTGTGAGCTAATTAATTTTTTTTTTTTTAAAATAAAGTACCTTTTTAAGACATGTTAGTGAAGTGTTTGGAGAGATAAAGTTATAATAAAATTAAATTTTAGACCTAGCTAAGGTAGATTTTTATGTGATATGATTAAATTTTAATGAGGGGGATGAACTATTTGCTATAAATATTATATTTGACTTATAGAGTGATATGTCAAATTAATATTTAATTGTTAGTCTAATCAAAATGATGATAAATATTGTACTTATAACTTTAAAAAATGATAATATTGCAAAAGTTTATCTATATGGTTATGGTAATGTGTGAGGAATGATCTTAGCATTTAGCCTATTTTCTCTGTAATAATTATGTTACTTTTGTGTTCGATTGGAGAGACCGTAACGTAGATATTCCTATTCTCGTCCGATCAAGTGTTTTCTTGTCCTTTCTTTCTTGTTGATTTTCTTTTGAACATAAATCAACAATATTTCAAAAAAATTCAAAGACTTGAACCATCCAACTATCGCACGATAATCAATTAAAATTTGATAATTTAGTTCAAAAAATTGATTTAATGACAGTATTGTTTCATTTTAAATTAGTATATACATAAAAAAAGGTTGAGCCAATTATTGAAGGACAGCCCCATTCACTATATATATTTAAAAGAAAAATGAACAAAATGTTTACTAATACTATACTTTATAAATTTTAAAATAATTAGTGTCACACACACAAACACACCATATGATGGATATATACCTTAACCAACTTTTGGAAATTAAAAAACTAATTCGATATAATGTATATAGCTTAGGACGTGGCTCTGGGTTATCTTAATTGGCGACTACACCCACTACTTTCCCAAAATTAATCTTTTTAACAAATTAATAATACTAATAATAACAATTGTTATTATAATTAATAATTAATTCATATGATGACAATGAAGGGTTAGATTTATTTAGATTATTATACTTTGTTTGATAATGATGCCAAAGCTATAGGAATCTTTTTTAATCTTAATTTAATAATATAATTTTGACTTGTTATTTAATTAAGTCATGTTCGTCTCTCTATAATATATACTCTCTCAAGATGAAGAAATGGAAAGGTTTCACATTTAGAATTCTAATTTATTTAATTAAGACCGTTATTATTATTTATTATTAATAATACTATCTTATAGAACATTGACTATGATTAAATTTAAATATGTTGAACAAATATACGTTTGAATTACCATTAAAAAAAATCCCATTGGAAGATTTAAATGATCCTTTATTTACCAAAAAAAATAAAAAAGAAGCATTTCCCCTAAATAGATTACATAAAATTCAACTAACAAAAATACAAAATCGTACATTTTCCCATCCAAAAGTATTATATATTTTTCAATGTATATACAGGCGGTGTGTAGGTTGATATTTAGAAATAATTTTTTTATCGACGTTAATTAACATGATTTAACTAACATAAAATTGGTGACGAACAATTTAAAAAGTTCGATTTTTAAGATCGTGTTTTTTTGAATTAAAAATATGTAATTGTTTTTAGATATTTAAGAAATTTAGTTGTAGTGTGTTAAAACTAACTCAACTATTAAAAATATAGCTTGAACTTAAATTGAGAATTTGATAAATATTGTTATATTTTGTATTTTTTTTTTTTTTTGCTATAGTTATATTTTGATAGATATTGTTATATTTTATAAATATATGAAAATGGCAAAAAGGAATTCGATGTAGAGAAAAAGGTATTTCTAGCCAAAATACTAATACTAATGATAATATTTCTTTTATATTAATAAGAGTAGTGAGGGAAAGAATTATTTGAGATCGACATGGTTCTCATGTGTTACGTCCTATAGTTTTATCATTATCTCTCATAGAATATCAATTTACAAATTTATCCTTTAGGTTTTAACCTTGGTTCGAGCATAACTCATATCGTAACTACATTATATATAATGTATCCACTTATCGTTCTCACTAGCTTGGATTAATTAGAGAAAATAATGCTTTTAAAAATGTTTTATTCATTCATTCATTTATTTATTTGATAAAAACTATTTGAAATATAAAAGTTGTTTTGAGGGATTTTTTTTCTCCAAATAATTTATTTTCTAAACTAAATTAAACACTTGCAAGTTTAATTCCAACACAATCTAAATTAATTTATTATTTTACATCAAACCCCATATTTTTAATGACATATTATAAAAAAAATTAAACATACTATTTGCCTTAAAAAAATTACTAAAAACAAAATTTACTACACATAACTTTTTGTATGCATAGTAAATATTTGTCAGTTTTTATATTTTTAAAAGTTTACTTTATAAATAAATATATAATATTCAAATTAAACAATGTTTTTTACCAAATAATATAACATTAATTAGTTAAGACATCCATCATTTATCGAAGGAAAAAGATCATATATTCAAATCATTACTATCACATATTGAACTTCAATAATAATAATAATAAATAGTTATATGTGATCAATTGGTATAGTTTATATACTTTGATACAACAAGAGAAACTTTAAAAGATAAAAAAATCATCAAGCTTTCTTTAAAGGTAATTTCATAACGACTAAACAAACACAAGCATGATCTTGATTAAGAGCACAAGACACCCAATCAAGACAAAACTTCGATATTTCGAAACTAGAAGAAAAGGGTTGGGCAAACCCGAGTGCGAGTGCGATGAACATAAAATTTATAAAAATTAAAAAATTAAAAATAGGAAAGTAAGATTTACTTTTCAATTTAAAGCACGAGAATAATAATTAAAATATTTTTGAGAATGTGAGAAACCAAAGCTAACTATTTACACCTTTTATCTATTTGCATTTCCACTTCCATTAATTTCCAGATCTAAAATGTGAGCAACGTGCAAAAAACTGTTCAAAACTATTTTTTATGTAAAGAAAAAAAAACAAGAAATTCCCAACTTTCACACCCAGTAATTATAAATTAATTGAAACATAATTAATTAATTAAAAAAGCAATTAGAGGCGGACAAGTGGAAGCTGACGACTAGGGGGCAAATCAACTCAAACCCATTGCGTTTCATTTGCATTTCCTTGTCGTTTCTGTCATATTAATTTAATAAAAAATTCCCTTCCATCCTCCAATCAAACTCATCGTGCTCTGGATTTGAGAAAATCTATTAATTCTGCTTTACCCCTAAATTAAATTCCGCTCGACCCCACTAATTATTTTTTCATTTTAACCAAAGTTGTGGATTAATGAATTAATTAATTTTGTAATAAATTAATGAAAAAGCAATTGCTTGTTTTGTTGTTTTTAATTCAAGTTGGGTGCACACCAGAAACCCCCTCGAGTTTCACATTATTGTTTTATATTTTATATGCTCCAATATGAAACCACTTTAATTTATTACTTTACTATTGTTTATTTAATAATCTTTTTATTTATTTATTTATTTATTTATTTATTATTTATTGGGTTTAATAGTGGTTTTCTTAAGCAATAAATTATTAATGTGATAAATTTTGCATAAAAGTGATAATGTCGGTTGTGTTGACTGTTTGCTCCATTTTCTTTCTACAAAAGTAATTCTATAAACTCTTACTTTCAACCAAAATAGTTAATGTAATTCACATATCTAAAGTGGGTTTAAATTTTAGTTTATATGATTTTAATTCATTAATTTCATTGTCACCATTCTCAATTAGGAAATACCTTTGTGTTAGACAGTTTATAGTTAAAAATCAATATATTTATGTGGAGGTTGATTTTGTTTTAATACAATTATTTATTCATGTGGATTCTATTTTTCTAATCAATTCAAATATTAAAGTGAAGTAATTCTGACATTGAAATGTTCGGGTCAATACTACAAATTTTAATCTTATCTTTTATTTATTTATTTTTGAAGAAATTGATAATATATATAGTAATATAAATGTTTGTTTCACGATGATAGATTATTCTATCAGAACATCATAAATTGAAATCAAAGATAATTTTGAAACATATAAAATAAAATAGATCGATTTATACTTCTAAATAAAATTTCATTTGAGAATTGAAATTTAAAGAAGTCTACACATATTTAAGAGAACTAAATGTATGGATGGTTTTCTAAAGATAAAGATAATCATAACGAAATTTTGTTTGACTTACGAAAATGAAGGAGTTTTATCCCGTTGAACAAAATTTAGAGGTCAGGTGTAAATTAGCATACTAATGAACTTAGTTTAGTGTTTTATTTATTATAACATTTGATGATGAGGAATATAAATTAATATTTTTCCTAAATTAAATAAAATCAATAAATTGAAACTCATAGGAAAATATCAACATAAATTAATGACGGCTCATCTGTTAAAGGATCAACCCACTTATTGATTCTTAATTGAAACCGACTAGAGAGGATCAAAATAAACACACATGTTTAATGTTTTGGTTATACTTATGTTGGAAAAACAAATGTTGATCATAGTTGTACCGTGTCGAAACACTGTCCTGAAAGCAAAATTCGACGCAACCTCGGTGTTAAATCGCTTATGTCGGTTGCTTCCAAAGGTTAACACAACTTTCTTAACTCATGCTTGCACTCGCCGTAGTTAAGAATGGAATCAAAAGGAAAATGATTGCTAGAGGAATCAGAGGAAAAAACTAGGGTTTTTGGCAAGAAGAATAATTAATCCCTAAAAAAACTTTCTTTAAGTAATATATAGATAGAAAGAATAATTATTAGAATTATAAAATAAAATAAAAAATAATAATTATCAATTTCCAATTGAAATATCAATTAGAAAACACTACAATGATGGTCATTCCCAGCAACTTATGCTCCGATCTAACCTATTTAATGCCTTCACGTTTAACCATTAGCCTAAATACAAATTAAAGAGTCATAAATATAATTAAATCATGGAAACCAAGCGTCAAAGTAGTAACATTAATTAGCGTGATCATCTATAATTTATGCTCTAAACTCAACATAACACCACACGTTCGTAAAAAGAAAACAATAACCTTTAATGAATGAAACATGCTAACCAACAGTAATCACTTCTAATCATCCACCAAACAAGAAAAAAAAACACTTAATCCCTCCCACTAACGTACTATAACTTACTCGATAATCCATTGGCAATGAAACGAAATGGAAGAAGGAAGGGGGAATAAGCTAAATAGCTTTACTACAATATTGTGTCAAATAGCACACAAAGTGTAGAATAAGATAAAACAAATTAAAGAAAATGCAACAATAATAGGACATAATAATAATTGGTGAATCCAAACAAAAGAAAAAAGATGGTAAAGAATTGGTTAAAGAATGTGTGGTTGGGGCCAACAAAAGGGTGCTGCGGTGCTGCGTTGACTCCAGTGGAAAGCTCCACATAAAGGGCATAAACATAAAAGGATGGTCATCCATAAATCTCCGCCGAAGGTTATAAAGTTGCCAAACACTTGTGCACACAAACCTTTTCTTTCTTTCTTTCTTTTTCTTAATTATTATTATTATTTAATAAAAAGAGAACATCCGAACGAGAATCTTATATTGAAAAATATAAAAAAATAACCATACACTCCTTATAAATGATCTGATTTTAAAATAAAATCTCATACTATCAAATATGTTTGAATACAAACAAGACTCATAACCAAAAGTGTATTTTAAAATTTAAAATAATTTAAAATATATTTTAGAGTTATTACGAAACTCTCCTAGTTACTTCAATATTACTCATAAAAAAACAAATTATTTGAGAAATTGATAATAATTCATAAAGTTGAGGAAGACTTTTAGCAATCACTTGGACGTGTTAAAATAATCCAACTTTCGATTGGATTAGATTTTATTGGATTGAATTTTTGTCATAAAACTTGTTATCCACGTCTTCTTTTGCCCACGAATTTGCGATTTCATCCAACTCAGAAAAGGCCTAATAATCAATAAATCTCTCGAGGTCCATGCAAATATGTTCGTCCAAAAAGACAGCCCATTATAGGTGCAGATGGGCTCAAGCCCATGACTTTGGTTTTATCTCAAAACAGTACGGACCAATCACCATATATCGAGTTAATTTCTTTTTATTTTTTATAATTATAATAGATAGACATTTTAGAGATTTGTTATGAAGTGTATAATCTTATAATAATTGCAAAAACGTCTATTAGTGATAGATCAATACTTTGTAATATAGTGTATCGTTGGTTTAATTATTTTTTAAAAATATTGTTGTGTTTTTTTTAAGTACAATTGTAATTTTTGTTGCATGAATTTTTAAATTTTTTAAAATATATCTTCTGTACATTCTATTTCTCTCTCTCTGGCTCTTTCTTCTTCTTCTTTCATGGATTGTAGTTTTGATTTAGATTAAGAATAATAAGATTTTTGTTTAGGCAAACTTTTAATTAATTTAAGATAAATATTCTTAATCATTTTTCGTCTATGGTTAAACGATAATAACATAGCTAATACTCATCTTAACTAACCTTATATATATGACTTTAATATATATGTTAGTGTGTGTATATATATATATTGTTGCTTGTTGATTATGTATAATGAATCATTTTGCAATGGAAATCAATACATTTTACCTTAAATTTTTAATAATACAAAGCAATGACAAAAGTTACATTCACGCGTTGCAAGAAAATTTTGGTTGAAAAAAACGTCCTTTGGCCTCAAATTCAACCTCTAGACAATTTAGTTTTTAATGTTTAGATTGTAACCATTTAATCTATAGACTTTTAAAACTAAAGTTGTAACTATTTAGTCTCTATTGAAAAAAATATCGCTAGAATGAAGTAGTATTAGGTTTTACTGTGCAGGACTTGATCTTCAATAAAGGTGAACATATGATAGATAAAAAAACGAATCGACTAATCAAAATCAACCAAGTTGAATGTTGTTGGTTAAAGACAATGAGATTCAGTCAGTTTGAGAAAATTCAAAACAACAACATTTAAAAAAAAAAGTTCAAAGACATAAAATGATCAACTGACCAAATGTTAATTAGTTTGTACATCTTTATGATCAACGTCAGTTTGAACATTTACTAAAACTCGACTATACATAATCGGTTCATTATTGTCGGTTTGATCGAAAAATCGATTTCAACTAATCAATGCCACCCCTAATTTAATTTATAAATGAAAATGATTATAATTCATTTATCAATTTAATAACATTGACCAAAAATTCCATTATAAATCTTACCCATTATGTAAACTAATTGTTATCTTTGGACAAATTTATCCAAAAAGTGTTTTAAAATCAACTCATTAGGGTTTTAGGATTTTAGGGTTTTAAACTTTCATCTTTGATTTATTCTAACTTATCCACTTTTATCTATTATATATATATATATATACACATTTTTCAAAAGCTGGCACAATATACATCTATATATATATACAATATATATATATATATATATAGATCGGTCATTATTGGTAATAAATTATAATAAATATTTATAAAAGAAATTGATGACGCTATCCTTTCTACCTTCAAATACTTGTCTTTATGTATGAAACTTTTATTCACTCCAACAAATGAACAAAAATATTAGACGTCTAAATCAAGTTTTTGTTTGAAGAAAATTACCTAATTAATTGTTAATAAAACATAGATTAAACTATACAAATATTCAAATAAGATGAGATTTGATTTTTTTTACTTTCATACAATAAAATAAATTCATTCTCCTTGATACAAAATATATAACACAACAACAACAAGAATGTGTCAAAGTGTTGAATGTATATATATTTATAGTGATAGAAAGCAATATATGATCATTAATTAAGACATTGTTTGCTAAATTTCTACTCACAATAAGATAAATAACCTACTTCTTTCATTGCAAATTGATTTATAGATCGATGGATCTTTGTCATGCCACCAAACACGGTGTCATAGCTCATAAAGTCCTAATGAGTATTCAATCTAACTCTACAAGAAATCAAAGGACTCCCAATGGGATCGAAAAATAATGGAAACAAAATGATTACAAAATCATACATATAAACTGAAACGATAATATTGTAAAATTAATTCAATTGATTTTTCAAACTAAATTCTTCGTAAAATCCGCCGGTCTCCCTATACCCAAACAAAATAGGTTGTGGAAGAATTTGCATGGCTTCTACCGCCTCCTTCTTCGTATTCTTCACCAAAATCACTTCCCATAAATTTTAATTTTAATAATAAACTTTACTATATATTAATTTGACTCAAATACATTGAATATTCAACTATTTTATTATTTCCCTACTTATTATTATATATATACACTCTAACATTATTCAAAGTCTATATATTTATAAGGTTATATTTGTTAAGAGTTATATATATTTAACTATATTTTATACTTAATAATATAGATTCTCAACTTTAATTTATTAACTTGAGAAAACGGATATCAATTAATATTCAAGTATTTAATTGTTAAACATTTTTTTAAGAAAAATTATTGTATTAAAAATTTGTCGCTAGATTTATAAGGTACGAAGAATACTTCTTAGTTAAGAAACAAATTACAAGTAGTGTTCATATACATTTATTAAACACATGACAACTAATTATGTACATTTAAAATTTCATGAATCTACCAAATGTATTCATGTACGATTATTGTTAAAGTTTAATATCAAACTTATGTTAATTTGAACATGATTTAATTAATAAAAAAATATATAAGATTTTGACTTTAGATTTTAATTAAATACCTAAAATTTTCAAAACCTATACTTGATTTATCTCGACTTGTTTGATTAAATATAGTTCATTATAAATTCAAGATATATTAGGCGAAACCCAAAATTCTACCATTTTAAGACTTTATCAAATTGTTACGCACTAAAGTTTGTAATTTTTTAAAAAAATTTAGACAACTAAAAATTTAATTCAAAATTTGAAAATCAACTAATAGGAAAACAAACAAATGAAGGCACCAAAAGTATATTATTTTTAAGAAATTTTTTAAAAATAGTAGATTTTACAAAATATTTACTAACCTATAACAAATAACAAATAAGTGATTGATACGATAAAAGACTATTAGTAATTTTGTTATAATTTGTAAATATTTTAATTTATTTTGTTATTTTTAAAAATATATTTTTTTATTAAGATTATTAATAATATTATTATTATTATAAATGAAAATACCAAAACCTTATCCTCTCCTAAATTTTTTCTCTATAAACCCCCATTTCACAATCCATATTTTCTCCCCCTTTTCAAATGGAAACAAATTCCAACCTTTTCTTCCCTCTCCTTCGTCGCCGCCGCCACCACCACCTCCTCCTTCCAACTTGACCCCATCTCCATCTCCCTCTCTCTCTCTCTCTCTCTCTCTCTTCATGGCCACACAACAAGAACAACAACCATCCCTCCGCCGTTCCTTGTCAGATTCCAATCACCGCCGCCGACGCAACCGCCGCCGCGCGACGATTTCAACTACATCGTCAAAATCGTCATGGAGTTCAAAGCTAGGCAAACTTCTGGCTCGTTTAGCCTTCTTGTCACGTGACTCAGACCTAACCGAAGAAAGCCTTGAAGCCCACAACAAACGAATCAATGACCTCGATACCCTCGACAAAACCCCAAAATCCAGCCCTTACTACCGTGGACTCACCGATTCCTCTCTCGCCATTAATTACCATCACGGTCCTCTCAATTCCACCCCCTACCACGTAACGTACGCCACCTCAGCTGCCCCCTCCACCCAATCCTCCATCGTCTCCAAACTCAAGGACTACATGGCCCCATGCCTCCGCAAACAACAACCACAATCACCCCAAACTAGTCCACGCAAGGTGCCACGTCAACACCAGAGAATCCAAACTGTTACAACGGCTACAACTGTTGTGACAAAAGCGACGTGGTTCTCTTCCGGGTCGACGTCAGCGTCAGCGACTTTCAAGGAGGAGATGAGTAGTAGTGATGAGATGACGACGAAGAAGAAGCTGTTGAGGGAGAGATTAGTCGTACCGAATGGTGGCGGACGTCGTGACAGCGGTGGCGGAAGTGGCAGCAGTGGAGGAGGAGTTGTGGTGGTGGAGGAGATGGAAAAAGAGAGGTATAGTTGGGGAGATAGTTGTAGACCAAAAGTTTTGGAAGATTTTATATGTAATAAAAAAACGGCAATTGAATTGAAGGAAATGGTAAAAGAAAAAGGATGTGGACATTACTATATATTTGAAGGAGCACCTGGAGTTGGGAAGAGGACTATGATTCAAGCTATGCTTCGTCAAGCTTTTGGAAATCAATCAATGGAGGTGGATTATCAGTACGACTTAATAAACTTTCCCAATTCCCCCGACATTATATACACATGTACATATAGATAAATCATGCATGGCATTATTAAACGGGTTTACTTATGTCGGTTTTGAAACTATCTTAGGCATTAAATAACTTCTAGAGTTTGGTTCCATTTTTATACTTTCAGAAGTTTTAGTTCTCTCACCCTAAAACATAGCTTACATCTAATTATCACCTTAATTAAACGTAGAACTCCAATATGTGATGTTAAGGTTGACATGAAAATATAATCGATTTGGTTTAATTTTAATAGTTTTAGAGGAAGTTGTAATTTTAATTTTATGATCACGTAGGTGAATAAAATATCACTTTTTCAATTGTTACACTAAAAAGAATCTAATTTTAGACTACAAAATAGTCATTTTTTTCTCTTTCTTTTTTCCTTCTAATTTTTTTTTTCAACTTATTTAGGTCAAATTGTAATATAATTATAACCAAATTTTAAGTTTGGTCATTCCAAAGCTATGGATTAATAAATAAGTTATATTTTTTAGTTTAAACGTATGAGACCTAGGAATTGACGTAAAATGATGTTGGTCTTATTGTTGATTATTATTTATTGACTTAATACGTTACAAAATGTAAATCATATCATTCTCTCTCTGTCTCTTTACTGCTTTTTTTTAATTGGGTAGTCAAAGTCCAAAATAAATTATTTAGAAGTTTGTCTAGAAAATACAATCCAAGGAAATTATAGTTTCAAATTTTTGTGTATTCATAGCAATTCTCTACTAAAATAAAAAATTAATCATAATTTTGAAATGGGAATTTAACTAATGACTTATTTTTCCTCTTTCTTTTCTCACAGATCAAAGAAGTGGTCAAGGTTTTTGACTTGAAGGTATGTTCAATCAAATTATATTTTCCCATCTCTTAATATATTAAACGTTCCATAAACATTAATTTAGTTATATGGAGGGGTATTTGGTTAAATTATGGTTAATTAGTAGTAATAATTATTATATGTGACGACTTGGCCGCAGAGTGAAATGTTGGGAAGCATAGAAGTAAAAGTGAAAGAATCATCTCATTACGTGGAAGTCAATATGTCACAAACCAAAGGGTTTGAAAAACAAGTCATCGTCCAGCTCATGAAAGAATCTCACTCCCCTTTGCCATGTAATCATGCCAATTGTCGAGGTAAACACGTCATATATATATATTTATATAGTTCCAATTGGATAATTAAGACGACACATGTGATTTATTTATGTAAAAAAATTAATTTAAATGAACAAAACTGTTAAAAATATTTACCTTTCTAAGATGAACATCAATCAAACTCTATTACTTAACTGATAGACATGTATATGAGTATAGTAAAATTTTACGCGTTTGTATTGATGTTATTTTGTTTGATTTGATATTGAGAATGTAGGGATATTGTTGTGTGAAGCAGATCAATTATCAATTGAAACCCTAATGTACATAAAATGGGCAATGGAAAGGTACAAAGGTTGCAGCAAAATCTTCTTCTGCTGTTCTGATGCCTCTAAGCTTCTCCTTCTTAGCTCTCTCTGCACTCTCGTTCGTCTCTCCCCTCCGTCAAAACAAGAGGTAAACGTGCCATTTATCAATATCTATTATTAGTTAAGTGATAAATATCTATTTTGGTCTATCGTTATCTATCAATTGTATAGAAAGTAAAATGTTGCTATATTTATAAATAAGTTGAACCATTTTGCTATATTTAAAAACATCTCTTTATGATCAAAAGCATGAAACACAAATTAAAAGGTTGATATAGGAAAGGAAAAATAAAAACATACAATTACACGTGATTTTCTTTTTTTAACAAAATGAGACATTCTTTTAATAATAAATTTTTTTTTCAAGAATAATAAAAAAAATACAAAATATTTAGCCTTATGACAAAATTTCATTACACTTGATTTTATCTTAATAGTTTGTTTGCTATTTTAAACCATTTTTCAATAATTAAATATTAAATTTTCACTTCATAATTGAATTTTTTTATTAATATATTTTTTTTTTTTTATTGCTGCAAATCATCCTAACATATGGAAAGAAAAATATGCATAATTTTAAAAATAAAAAAAGTAAAACTAAAATGATTACCAAAACAAAAACAACATATATTAAAAATTATTATAAACGACAAAAATTAAGAAAAATATTTACAACACACATAGCAAGAATTCGTATTTAAAATCTAAAATCATGCTTAATAAAACTATATTTTAACAAGAAATTAATGGTTTTTATTACATTAATCGAGAAAAAATGAAAATAGATTGTGGAAGTGTTGGAGTTCATAGCAAAACAACAAGGATTCGACTTGTCGAAGCGATTGGCGGAGAGAATTGCCGACAATTCCAAGAACAATCTTCGACAAGCCATACGATCCTTAGAGGCGTCCTGGAAAAAAAGGTTAGGGAAATACAATTAATAATTCCTTTCAAGCTTTTCTCTTCTGATTAATTACAAATTAGGGTCATTAATTTTATTATTATTTGACAGTGAAATTACATTAATGTTTTTGCAGTCAATTGTTTGATGAAGATGAGAATAAACTATTGACGGGTTGGGAAGACGACATTGCAGATGTTGCTAAGAAGATAGTCGAAGAGCAAAGCCCAAAACAGTAATCAACTATTTCCCCCTAATTAATGATAATAATAACAGTACTTAGCACTATGTTACATATTGCAATATAAATGATTTATTGCTTCATTGTCTCCATCTACAGGTTGTATATAGTTCGTGGAAAACTCAAAAAGCTTATTGAATATGACGTATCCCCCAATTTCATTTTTAGGGTAATTTTCATAAAAATACTTTTTTTTTTTTTTTTAATTTTTTTTTTTAAAAAAATTAGTATCATCAATCACATTTATTCTCTCATATTTTTCTTTTTCTTAGTCTCTTCATATGCATAATGTGATAGTTTGTGCATGTACAGACTTTAGTAGATGAATTAAAGAAGTTTTTGGATGAAGAATTACAACGTCGTGTTGAAGGTTTCTATGCTGATTATAATGTAAGTGTCTATTGTCATTTTTTTAAATTATAAATTAGATTTGTGAGTAGAGAATTTATTAATGCAAGTTTTGTCATTTTATTATAATGTAATTGAAATATACATAAAAAAATTATATTAATTTAGATATTAATTTGAATTTCAGAAATTGGAGGAAAAAGTATTTGTTGGTGAAAAAGGCAGTGGGGAAGAGGCAGTGGTCAAAGGGCAGCATGATTCAATTAGAAAGAATGTTAACCATTTCTTGAAGATTGAAGGTAATTAATTATTCTAATTAAGTAAAATATATATATTTTTTCCTTTCTTGATTTCGAAATATTATACTAAAAATTCTTAAATTTTTAGATTTATTTCATAGCAAAAGGTTACTATTTGGCTTCTACTTTATCCAAATTTCAATTTCAAATTATTACTAAACTATGACATAGAATTAAATTCTCTCTCGAATTTTTCATTTTTTTTTCTTGTACAGAATTCATAGCCAAGTTCATGAGCTGCTATAAGGGAGAAGCAAATGCCATGAAAATAAATAAATAAATAATCTCAACATTTGAAAGGTTGTTGATTGGAAAAAATTAATATCAGTTTATTGTTGCTTAATTAATATATATATATATATATATATTTATACACAAACTTATAAAATATTACTTGTAATGTAATATTTCTTGAATTTTTTTTTTTCAAGGTGTGTGGAGACACTCTTATATTAATAATAACAGAACCGTTTGATTATTAATATAATTATCTTTAGCCATTTTCTCTTCAAACCCTTATTGATTTGACATTAAATTTACATGGATTGATCTTAATCTCAATTAACTTTTTATGATTTTAAAAGTTCTCTGTCTTCTATTTAATTGTTATTATTATAGATTAAGCAATTGCGATTAATCAATAAATTTCAAACTTAATAATTACAAAAATTTATAAAAAAATAACAATTTTTTCAGATTCTATCATCACACTATCAGTGGCATTAATAGACAGTGATTAAAATCTATCAATTTCTATCATTGATAAAATTCAAAATTTTGTTATAGTTGGTAAATATTTAAATTTATTTTGTTATTTTAAAAAATGTCCGTTTAATTAAAGTATACAAAAAAAAATCAAATTGAAACTAAATCCAATCATAAAACAAAAGTTTATCTTCAAATATAGCAAAATGAACCAAAATACAACTTACAAATATATTAAAATTTTACTTTCTATCAACAACGACATATCGTGATAAACTATGATAAATTATTATTTGTGTTGCAATGAATCTTTATTTATATGTGATAGAGACGATGATATTTTGTTATATTCTAACTAAAAATGAAAATAGGTGTGAATATGAGAACATTAAATTCAAAATTGAAATGCAATTGATCATAATGGGTAAAGGACATTTCACAACCACATATAAAAATAAGAAAGAAGAAATAACAATTATAAAGACAACTACCAATGAGTTGGAGCCATGTTGTATCTTTCCTTCCATGTTGGTGCATGTCCATGAATGCACATGTTCTTTGTTTCTCTTTAGACAATCAAGACAACTGTCAAACATGACCAATTTCTTTAATAGCTACAAACAAAATATGTATATATAAAAAGTTTATGATTAAGCCATTTCCATTTTAATTCTCATCTTATTTTTTTAACTTTTTTTTTCATTAGTCAGAAGAATTTGTCACCCTTAATTTTAAAAAATGGTAACAACTCCATTTGTAATACTCGGTTAGATTTGATGTATGTAGTGTAAGTTCAAACCTCTCGAACTTAATTATAGTCTTCTAAAGAGAATTTATAAGGATTAAGGTTCCTATTTGAGTTGGCCCGACACAAAAACACGTTAGGACGATCTAATTAATCATTTAAACTATGCTTGAGTGTGTCAAAGAAATTTGAAATCGATGTGTTTTGATTGTTTTAAGACACTCTGTCACCCACATTTGGAAGGACAATGGCATGTGTACCTTTCTTAGTGCCTCAAATTGAAACAAAATGGGTCAATGAGGATTTGAGGCATGTTTTGGAAGTTTTGTTTGCTGTTTGGAACCATCCATGGATGAGACTTAAGAGAGAATGATATTAAAATTCAAAGCAAAACCCACAAAATTCACTAAAATATATTACTTTTCTGTAGAGAACATTCCAATAGCATTTTTTCATAAATATTTCAAAATTACCATTAAAATAGAAATGTGTACTTGAACTTTTAATGAAAATTGGGACTTGAAACTAGAGGTGACTTGTAATGGTTTGCAACATTTGTCTCAATTTTTGTACCAAGTCACCACTACATTGTTAAAAGATTTTTTGTTTTGAAAGAGTGAAAAAGGTGATATTATAGTTGTTTAAAAAAAGGTATAAGTACTTTAAAAAAGAATTACCAACACAAATCCAAGGATTTCAAGTGACACCCAATAATAACCACAACATTTACATCAAAAAGCTGCAAAATCTTTTAAAACACTAATGAATCTCATCTGTACAGAACTTCAAAATCAAGACCCCACAAACAGAAGAGAAAAGAAACAGAACAAAGATCTGCCATAGTCAAAATTGCAAAGCTGTGTTGGTGTGTGTATATGTGAGAGATACATACATTACAAACTCATCCAGTCAGTGGCTGAATATGTTACTATTCTAATCAGGCAAACAACAGAACCAATTCATGCTTAAAACTGGAGAGAATCCAATTTTTGAAACCTGGGTTTTGCTCCATTTGGGCTGAGGAATTTATGCCCACAATTCTCCAAAGTTTGAATTCCAAATTTTGTGTTTGAATTTGTTCAAACAGCTGCAAGTTGTTGCTTCTTATGGGAAGCTTCATCTTCATCAAAACAGAAATGGGATTTTAGAGCTCTTGATGAACTAAGCAGCAGATCTGATTTTGTAGAAGCAGTGCTCGTCAAAGGAGGCTGAAGCAGAAGCATTTGTCTTTGAAGATATGAGTAATAAGAATGGAAAGTGGTGGGAGTGACGTTCAAATGAAAGCCTAAACCAAACAGAAAATCCACTTCAAGAAAGTTCATTTCTGTTGTGCTGATCCCTCCTACTTTTGCATAATATGCATTGTTGTAATACCTGAAAACAATTTCATCATTGCATATTTCAGTAAACTTTAACTCAAATTGCCTAAACATCGAAGCCCCCTTTTGAATATTTTAAGAAAAAAGGATGATGATGGAACCAAAATTTGCAGCCTTTTTGTATTATCTAAAGTAAAATTCATGATTGTTTCATTATGCTTTTTAGCTGGCTGCCTAGCTGTTGAAAATGAGAGAGAGAAGCATATTCAGCAAATAATGTGATGAAAAGATATGCACAAGGAGAAAAAGATTCCCAGAAAACCAACCAAAGAAAGAGATCAAGAATAAACAAGAATTTGCTCAAAGCATCACATTCATCAAAACAAACTCACATAAAAAAGATCCTTGAAAATGAAAATAAAACAATCTTTTGCAAAACATCAAGTTCCATTCAATCTCTAATCCCAATTATACCCAAAAACCCCATAATAGAAAACCCAAAACTTTCTCTTAAAACCCCTTATCTCACAGTTTAAAAAAAAACTCAAAAACAGAACTCATTGAGGCATTTCATCTGGAACTTAGCAGGCAAACTAAAAAAAAAGGCTCAAATCAAAGCCCACATCGAAAATTCTGTCAATCAGATTAGAAAAACTCACGTATCATCCATAAATTTGGCAGAAACAAGAACGCTAGTGATAAGCAAGCGATGAACATTGAAGGAATTGATAGGCAAAGAGGGTTGTCTTTGAACAAAGCGATCGAGATAAACGTAGGCAATGACGAAGCAACAAGGGCTACAATTGGCGTACTTAAAGATTCTGTCTAAGTAGCTTTGGATGGAAATGGAGGGGCGAGTTAAGCCATGGAAGGCAGAGATTTTGTGAGGTTGAAGATTAACAGAGAGGTTTCGATCGTTGGATTCGGCCACTCGTTGAAGAAGACAAGAAAGGAAATCGATTAGCTTCCCCATGACAGTTGAATCCTCTAGCTCCGCCATTGATGAGCAATCAAGCAAGCTTCAGAGCTTTTGTTTTTGCTTTTGGTTGTTTTTTGTTTTTGAGTTTCCGGCAAACTGGAATTGCATGGTTTATATATATATATATATATATACACACAACAATGGACGGAGGACGTGGGCGCTAATGGAATATGTTTATCTTTTTATGCTTTAGTTTAATTACTATTTTGGTTTACTTTTGAACTCAAAAAAGTATATGCCCAAAACTCAAAATAGCATATTATTGACTCTAAATCGGTAACTTTCAAATTACTTAAAAATATGAATTAATTGAGTTATATTTACATTTTAAGTTGACGAAAACTTCATAATTCTGTAAAAATAATAAAAAAAAAATGTAAGAAAATGTAAGAAGTGATTAACATTTGATTTTTATATATAAAGAATATGAGGTTGAAGCTAAATTTATCGGTTAATAGATTCATCAACTTCTAAGTGGGGTTAATTTTTTTTTTTTTTAACTCTATTATTTGGTGTGTATTAGATTTTTGAGTTTCTATTTTTTTAAATTGAATATTTTAAAAATCTACATATTAGTTTGTTCAATTTCCACTTAGAAAATGTCAAAGAGGCTATAGATGTGTGACATAAAATGAAAGTGGGACTAAAATGATCCAAAATCTTTTTTTTTTCTTTTGCATTTTCAAATAATATAACAAACTGAATTAACGTATTTACAAAATATAGCAAATTTCTAGATTCTATACACTTAAGTGCATTTTTAAGTGTTTGCTATTGATATAATATAAAATTTTGTAAATATTTTCACAACTTTGCCGTTTCTAAAAAAAAATTTATATCTCTTTAAATTTTGTATTTAATAATTTTTTTCAAATATAACAAAATAAATTAAAACATTCATAAAAAAAATTAATAGATAGATATGATATTTTGTTATATTTGTTTGGAAATTTTCCGAAAAGCTAATCATAGGTTCTTCTCTCCATCGGAACAATAGGGCCGTTGTAACCATCGAAATAATTTTTCTTTTTAAGGATAGATTAGTGTTTGATTTTTCAATTATATATAAAAAAACCAGTTTGTTAAATTAATGAGGAGTTTACAAAAATAGCAAAAAAAAATTATGATAATAGAGTCCATGTCACCTACATTTTCTAAATTACAAAAATAACAAATTTAAAAGTAGATTATCCTCTGATTACTAGTCATATTTGACAAATATGTAAAAAAAAAGGTTAAAAAGTTAATGACTGAAAAGGACACAAGAACTCGATCATTGACATCTTTGTCCCAATCGATCATTTTTTTTATTTTTCTTTAAGTTTTTAAATTTTTTAAATTTAAATTTTTTAAAATTTAAAATTTATTATTTGTTTTTTTTACTTTCATTGAAATATCAATAGAGAGGGATTTTGAGTTGGGGGTAATGATGATTTGAATTCAAATTCGTAATTATTAGAGAAGGTGTGAAGTTGGATTATACTCGGTTTCCTTTTTTAAAAATTTCATTATTAATTTTCTATATACCTAATTTTTTAATTTTATTTCTCATATTTTTTTTTTTAATAATCACGACAGTTTTATATGATTAGTATTATCATTACTCTCCTTAATCTATTAATACTTTTACGCATGAGTTATCAAATATAAAAATGAACCAAACTATTTACAGTTACCGCAAAAATTGTTATTGTACATAATACTGTAATATTTTGCTATATTTAAAAAAAGATCAAAGTTTCATATTGTTGATAGATAAATCTTTGACGATAGAACAAGATCCATTTTGTATCATATCTAAGAGATTTCTGGATTCGGACTGAATAAGCAATACCACTCGATCATTATCAAATCAACTGCAATTTTTTTCTGTCCATGAAGATCCCAACAGAGCGCTTTCTACTTCTAATAGGCCATGAACTAGATAAGAATCATGAAGAAGTGTTCCATTTTTTTTGTCGGGACCGAGTAGAGACCAAAGGTCTTGAACGGCAAACACAACAGATGAAAACACATTGAGATTCAAATCATTATTTTTCAAATAACCAAAATATGTTTTTTTTTGTTTCTTTAATTAATATTTGAAACCTGCAAGAGAGGGAAAAAGAAAAAAGAAGCAAAGAGATGATAATGGATTATGATGACATTTGACATTCTCTTCTTTTTCTTTAAATTTGTTTAATTAAACAGTTTACTTTTTTCTTCCCTTTTTCAATAAATAAATGAACACAATTGATGGGCAATTGGGGAAAGGCCTAAGGATCATGTGAATACATGTGCAAAAAATGGGTATCAAAATGTTTAGGGATCCAAAAGAGAGAGAGAGAGAGAGAGAGAGAGAAAATAGATAGCATGTGTAGTGATTCAATTTGACTCAGTGACACAACATGGATTTGCTAAGTTCATCCAAAGCATAAGCATATGCTGTTGCTTTTGGTCCATACACACAAAGATTTAGCCTTTATGGGTTGGATTTTCGAATTAGGTCACATATGTGTATTCAATATCATATCTTTTTAAATATCATTATATAATTATTTTGTTTCATTCATGTCTATATAAATAAATAAATATGATATCAAATGAATTTGGACTTAGTTATGTAATCATCTTGCATTTCAATGTGAAAAACTCGAATATGTAGAATTCATTTGGTAATACCTTCGTTTTCAGTTTTTATTTAATTTCAAAAATTCATTCTTTTTTGTTTTTTAAAACCATAAATTTCTTTTTTAAATTATGGAGTTTTTAAATCAGTTACCAAATAACTCCAATTATTCATATTTATTTGCTAGCATGACTTACATCAACCGACATTTAATTTGTACATACGGAAGACAAAGTGGTCCATACGATTCAAATCTCAAATCCTGATTGTACTAAAAAATATATTTATATTACTTGTATTTTTATTTTAAATCTTTATACGGTATTTGAAGTTGGAGAACAGATAAATTGTCGAAACCACTTTTGATTTAGGGAAGCTTGCAAAAATAGCAAAAAAGTTTATTATAATAAAGTCCATGTCACCTACCTTTTTAAAATTACAAAAATAGCAAGTTTAAAAAGTACACTACAGTCAGATTACCCTCATATTTGTCAAATTGCAATATGAAAAAAAAAAGAGTATTATGAGCTGTTTTTTTCTAAATTTTTTTGTCATATAATGCAATTTTCCTTATGATAATAGTTGCAATTAATACTCAATCTTTAGTGGTAAAAATTAAGTTCTAAAGTGTAACAGTTGTATAAGTTTAAGGATTCAAGTTTTAGAATTTATACGACAGTTTGCCCACAAAGAATAAAACAACCATACCATATTCTTGACAACTCAAATTGGTAAAATTAGAATTTCTCTAATTTCAAATACCATATTCAAATGGTTGGGTTAAGAAAAGGGAAAAAGGGAAAAACAAAGAAATGTTAAAAAGTAGTTGGAATTGGTTGTTTAAATTCCATTTTGAAAATGGCAAGCTGTTTCCAACTTAAAGATGCAAACTTCTCACAAGGATTTGAGCTGTTGACAGTTGAAACTAAATTCCCCATTCATGACTGAAAACGACTTCATTTCATATTGTTTTTATATTATCATACAACCAACAAGATCTTCAAAGATACTCAAGATGTACAACATGAATTGCCCATTAAAAATATCATGAAAATTATTGATTAATTTAGCTCTTCATTTTTTGTTTTATGATTTTAAATTACTATATATATATATAAACTTAGGTTTGCAATTTGCATATGATTAGTGTAGCTGCAAGTGAAAAGATTTCATAATCTTTTGGAGAAAATTATAACACTAATTAACCAATCATACATCAATATAGCAAACTAAATTTAATATTCTGCCTTTCAATGCTCTCATTCTACACAGCTACACAGATGACTCGATTACAGATTAAAAATTGAAATTTTGTTGAATTCTTCTAGAACAAGAACTAACATTAGGAAATTGAAGGAATTGCAACAAAATTTCTACCCTATTTAGTATATCCCATACTTCTTCTACCTATGGAAATTACATTCAAAATTCATAGAAAGATCTAATGATGGAGAAGAGACAGAGAGAGCTGAAAGGGTAAAATAAATAAACATACCTCTGTTGAGTATAACTTTCTACTTTATTACCCAACTCCTAAACCCCAAAGAAAGATTCCAAATTGTTTTCACCCTTTACTATTGAAGAGTGAACAACCACTGATGAGCATTCTTTGCCAAAACTTCTAATTACGAATCTGATAAACCATAGATGACAATATCATTGATTCTGTCACAACTTGAGAAGCATCTCAGAATCATCAGACTCGTACTCGGTTTTATCGATTTCATCGTTTATACTATTACCTTTCTCAGAGACTTCATTGTTATCGAATGTCTCATCTAACAAACCAATATGTGATGCATATGTTTTGTCTTGAAGATATTTGGGCTGCCTCAGCAATCCAACTAGAACCTCCTTGCTGGCAATGTCTCCTTCTTTCTCACAGAGGTCGAAGAAAGCCAACACATTATATGGCTTTGGCCTCCAACTCTTAGAACCCTCGGCAGAAAAGGCTTCTTTCCAACTAGCTAAAGCATCAGAAACCCGACCCTCTTTAGTATGTCTGTCGACAAGAATCTCCCATGTACTTGAATTTGGCTTTCCCCCAACTTCAACCATGTGATCGAAGAAGCTTTCAGCTTTGCTCATGTTGCCTTCCTTAACATACCACCCTATGAAAAGATTAGCGATTCGTGGGTCGTAGGTTGATTTAACAGTTAGCCATTCCTCGTAAATTTTTTCAGCACCTTCAACATCACCGACCCTGATTAGAGCAGAAATTATTGCATGGTATCCCAAATTTGGAATTGTGGGGAAAACGTTCTTGTAAATGTTCCACACCCGATACATTTCTTCTTTATTACCAACACTACCATACAGACTTATCAGATAATGATACGGTATTCGATCACGGCCTACAATCCTACTTTCAACCCTTCTCAAGCATTCTTCAGCTTTTTCCATCAGTCCCATCTTAATGTACATTGTTGCCATTGTGCTGAATGTAGTCCAATTGGCATTGATGGTCCTGTCTTGTTTCATCTGTTCATATACTTCTTCCATCTTCTCAGTAGATCCTTGTAACCCACAAGATGATAGCCAAATGTTGTAGGAATATATGTCAAGCTGAATGCTATTTTCTGTCATTTCTGACACTAACAACTCGACTTTCTCATACTCTTTAACGTTCATGTAGAGAGTCATCATTACATTGAACGGAAGCGAGTGAGTCGTGTAGCCTTTGGTTCTCATTTTTTCAAGTAAATTTTCTGCTTTTTCTCTCTGTCTTCCTTTTGCATACGCATTCAGAAGAGCCCCATATATCCTCCTGTCTTTCAAATGATTCGGCAGCCTGAGGAAGTAGTCTTCAGCACTTTTAATGCCACGGACTTTCGATATAAGATCCAATTGAATGGCAGCATCACTCGTTGTTAATCTAAACCTCTCTTCTCTATTGCTCATCCAATCATATATCTTCAGAAAAAAATGAAATTTTCGAATTGAAACAGCTTTAACAATCTATACATATATATCATCTATGTAACACATGCAACAAATTGCCAAATTCCGTATTTTTACACGTGATCCCTTCGATGTTTAGAAAAGTATAATATAACCAGATCAGATGATCAAAACCACATCATATACACACATGTATATAAGAAGATACATTACAAATATGTGTAAGAATAAATTAGGCATTGAGATCAGCTCAATGATGAAGACCTATAATTTCTCAATCACAAGGTATTAGGAATATAGGAGACCCAAAAAGTTAGAAGGAAGAGTTCAAAAGATGGTATATAACATTCTTCAATGAAATGCATCATTGTCTCAGAATAAACAAACGCTAAAGCATTGGCACAGTTTGTGTTTGCCCACACAAAGTTGGAATTTCTTGTGATGAAGAAGAAGAAACTTTATTTTTACAAGCCAACCCAATAAATCAATGACTCACACAAAGTTAGAACTCACTAAGATGTAATTTTACTAGCCAACCCAAGAAATTAATAAATGCCTTTTGTTTTCTACCACAATGTAACCAAATAAGCAGGCAAAGCACTTGTATTTCGATTTATCAGAAGGAATCGATATTAGTTCATCTAAAAGTGAGGATTTCAAACAAGAACAAAAAAACTTAAATGGTCATCACTGGTCGTGTAAACTTGGCACTTGCATAAATAATCCTGACTACAATCAACTTTTGTGGAAAGAATCAACTAATCCAATCCAAATTACGAAGTGAAAAACACATTCAACCAATAATGGTTTTCATACTTGCCACAATATCTATTTAAAGACAGGTTTGAGAGTGATTTTTAAACAGTTAGAATTGCTTTTTCACATTCAAAATCAGTAACAAATATGCCTATAATCATTCAAAGTTAATTCAATAGTTGATTATACACTTCTAAAAGCGGTTATCATTCCATCAAATTTGATTTTAAATGTAAGAAAAAAAAAGTGATTTTAACCATTTCGAAGTCAAACCTATAATCTCATCGATTTAGCTGAACATCAGTTAATCCTACATTAAAATCGACATCGGATTTTTCATTAACTCAACTAAAGACTGAAATCAACACCACAATTCATAAACACCAATATAAACATCCAAAAATATCCAAAAATTTATCATCTTTGTTACCTCCAAAGCCCTCTCAAAACGCTTGTACTTTCTTAACTCCTTAACGACCCGAGAAAGCTCCCATTTCGTAATGTTCTTGCCCTCATTCTCCCACTGGTTCAGCACACTCGCAGAGCCCAACTCGGGATTCTCCATCAGCGATATCCTTCTATAAATAGCGTTCCATTTAAACATAGGCCTCCGCTCGAAGTCCACAGTTCCATAGCTATGGACTTGGGAGATAGAGCAAGTTACAGAAAGAGGAAGCCGCCGATAATTCACATTATGGCAAAAGGGCTGAGATTGGATTAGAGGCAGAAATTTGCGAGAATAAGAAATTGATGAGGGGAGAGAGACGGTACGGTGGTGAACAGAAGTTTGGAGAAGCATCGTCGTCTTCGCTCCGCCGAGGGGTTTCTGGGGGTGCTGTGACTGCGCGCTAGCTCGGTGTGCTTAACAGTTTCTCGATAAGTTTTTACGAAATTACCTCCTTGCCCTTGCCTCTAGGCATTCTCAAATATTCTTTTTTATTTTTTTTTTCAGATTAAATCATAATTTTAGTTTTTAAAATTTGTATCTTAGTAATAACAAATGTTTATGAGTTTAGTCATTTTGATATCTTTTGGATTAATTTTAAAATTCAAGATTTCTATTCTAGATTAATCTAGTTACGAATAAAGTATTTTAAGAGTATCATGTTAGATTAAATCTCAATCGCGTAGACCTAATAATCATTTTCCTTTTTCATCTTTAAAAAAAAACAAATTTTAGATACCATTTACAAGTTTTTTTCATTGATTTACGAAAATAAAGTCGGATTCCTCCCATCAATTTGCATTTCATGAACTTTTAGTGAAATTTAAAACAACAAAAGCAAGTGTATGTATTAGAGATAAACATGATAGATAGAAAAAATGAGCCGACTGATAAAACCAAAGTTGGTCAGTCAGAAACAAAAAGTCGATTGTGGTTAGTTTCAGAAAATTTTCAAAAGATATTTTTAAGTATTAAATTGCCGACTGACGATGTTGATGTCAGTTTGACACTAAACTAACTATGATCGGTTTGGGTCAGCTTTTTTAAAAATTCGATATGACCTACTGATAAGCACTGCTAATATATATATATATATATATTCAAATTCTACAAAGTATTTAGTGTAGAAAAGAGAGTGAAGAATTTAAATCAACAACACTTGGTCCGGTTAAACTTATACCAATGGAGCTAAACCGATTTTGGATATGATTATTGAAAGTTAAGTATGGTTAGGAATTGGTAACAAAGTTGAATAGTTTAAAATTTTGGCGTCCAAATATAAATATTGAAAGTTTAATCCCGAAACGTAATTTAGCGATGGTATAAATAACAAGCTCATTTACAATGCTTCGTAACATTGTTATTTGTTATTTTGTTATTCAGGTGAAGTGCGCGGCAATAGGTTTTGCGCGCGCGCTCTTCACTGCCGGAAGGCTGTTTCTGAGACGAAGTTCTGCTTCCATCGCCCGAAGAGGTATCTCCGGCTGTCGATGTCGTCATGAAGTTTATTGCAATTCGTTTTTTCGCGGTTTTTGTTTGAGTTTTATTCTCTACAGTTTATTTAATCGGACGCTTGAATTGGATCTCTACTTTGACGTATTCTTACTGTTTCGAAATTCATAGCGTTTCCGATTTGTTTATATTTTGCTGCGTTCTTCGGAGTGTCGCGATTTGAAGACAAGACACTGTGTTAGTCTTGTGATTACTGTCTCTCGCTCTCTTGTTCTCCTGTTTCTTAAATCTCCAGCTGTAAATGAAGCCGTAGGTTATCTCTGATTAGAAATTACTCGCACGTACATTCTCGATATGATTAATTGCCTGATGATGAATGGAACTGAAATAGATATATAATAGGTTTTTGAGTTGAAATCCTTCGCAGTTTGATAGCTAAGGTACTGTGTTCGCAATGCGATTTTTCATATGTCTCTCTCGCTCGCTGAAATTTGCCAATTTATTTATCTTCTGCGGTAGCTATTGTATTAGGTTTTCTTAAATCTCTTGTTCTCATGTTTCTTAATCTCCAGCAGTAAATGAAGTCGTAGGTTTTCTCTGATTAGAAAATACTCGCACGTACATTCTCGATATGATAAATTACTTGATGATGAATTGAACTGAAATAGATATATAATAGGTTTTGAGTTGAAATCCTTCGCAGTTCGATAACTAAGGTACTGTGTTCGCAGTGCGATTTTTCATATGTCTCTCGCGCTCGCTGAAATTAGCCATTTTCTTTAATCTTCTGCGGTAGCTATTGTATTACGTTTTCTCGAGAAGGAAATGTTCTTACGCACTGTCTCGATGTGGTGAATTACATTATGAAATATTAAATCTAGATGGATATAGGCTTTTAAATTTTAAGTTAATCATCCATAAACGGAAATTGAAGGTACTGCTCTAGCTGTGCAATTTACTTGCGTTTTCTCAATCGCTGAGCTCAAGTTTTTTAAAGCTTCTACTGTCATTGAACTGTAATCGAAGCTGTAGGTTTTCTCCGAGCAGGAAATATTCTTATGCATTTTCTTGAAAAGATTAATTACGTTTATGAAGAAACTTTATGTTGAATTTTTTTTGGTGACATAAGAAGAAACTCTTTGCCTTGGATCTGTTTTCCTGACACAATAAGAAACTCTCCTTTCCTTTTATACGCAGGAATGGCTAAATTGTCTTCTACATTGAGACTATTTGATGCACATTGTCACCTCCAAGATCCAAGAATATTTGATAAAGCACCTCAATTAATTAGTTTAGCAATGGATACTGGTGTTGTTCGTTTTGCTGTTAATGGAATCTCTGAGGTACATTAGTTATGGATCTTGTGTTGTATATATATGTTTTTTTATATGTGCCGTCTCCTGCTCATCTTTTTCATCTGTTGAGTTTATAGAAAGATTGGCATTTGGTCAAGCAATTGAGTGAATTGCATCCTTGCATAGTTCCATCCTTCGGACTTCATCCCTGGTAAGCACATACAATTTTTTTTTCTGCCATCATGAAGCACACTGTATGACATTCATCCTGCTTGCTGTATTTAGGTATGTTCCTGGAAGAACTCCTGGCTGGCTTGAAAAACTTAAGGAATTTTTTGAAGCAGTACCAAGCGCAGCAGTTGGAGAGGTTGGTATTTGTAGTCAAATCTAGATTCTTGAAGACCAATTCGTGCTTTGGATATTTTGTTAGGAATTAAATTTCTAAATTTCATTTTTCGATGAAATTTGGATGGAAAAAAAAAAAAAACAGAGATGAAATTGGAATCAGATGAATTTTTTCTGCTAAATAATTATTTTGTTCTTCTAGTGATATTCCTGAATCATCTTAAGAGCATTTTTGGGATGGTTTCTGAAGTTTTTAATCCATCATTATTGACTAGGTAACTGATACTTATACTGAGCCTTTGTTGCTTATGTATGTTACTAGTGCCTTCTGGTTATTGACCTTCAATAGATATTATTGTGCATACAAGAATTTTTATGAAAAAAGCTTCCTAGATTATGTGCCCTTAATTTTGTTATCTTTTTTCTTTGACTATGTGATACGATACAGAATAGCACAAAGATCTCTAATGATTAATATGTTGCCTCAACATGGGATATTTTTTATTAGGTTGTAAGTTTAGGACATGTTTCTTTTCAGATTGGTCTGGACAAAGGTTCACGAGGAAGGGAGATCAATTTTACGGATCAGGTATATGGCTATTATAGATTTTGTTATGAGGTTATCAAAGAAATTTGTGGCTATTATTCGTTTTCAGATTGTAAGAAGAAAATTTTCTTAAACATTTCAGTGATTGAGATTGTTATTGACATAAGAAAAATGCTGCAGATTGAGGTTTTTCAGCAACAGCTAGAGCTTGCCAAGTCTTTAGAAAAACCAGCATCCATCCACTGTGTTCGTGCTTTTGGTGACCTCCTTAATATAATGAAGTATGACTTTTCCTAATAACTATGTGTGTTTTGTTGTTGTTAATTTCAAATTGCTATTCTTAGTCATATCCCCTAATTAAATGCCTTGTTCTGTCATTGCAATTGCTTCAGATCTATGGGACCGTTTCCTGCTGGTTTCATTCTGCATTCATATCTAGGATCTGCTGAGATGGTTCCGGAGTTCTCCAAGCTAGGTGCTTACTTTTCATTTTCTGGTTTTCTAATGTCCATGGAGGCAAAGAAGGCAAAGAAAATGTTGAAAATGGTCGGTTCACTTTCTCTATTGTCTCTTATCTTTTGGAAAATTTTCCTGTGTGTGTACAAAAGATAAGATATATGTATACGGAACAAGAACATGCGAGTAAAAAAGAGGGTAGATTGGAATATTCATCATAAAGCCACTTGGTCAATAAATTTCATCGGGTTACTAAAATGTTGTAAAAACTTCTATCTAGGGTGAACCATTTGAAAGAATGAAACACACCAAATCCTTTATATCTGTAACATCATAATTCTTGAATTTTTCCAGGTGCCTTCAGATAGGATTTTGTTGGAGACTGATGCACCTGATGCACTTCCCAAGTCAAAGTCAAACTCCCTCTATTTGGTTGAAGGGGATCCTTCCCTTACTGAATTTCTTAAGGCCCAAGAACAATCTGCTCCAACAGGCTCACAACAAAGTACTTTGCTTTGTTCCTCTACAGATGCATCAACACTGCCGAGAGAGACTCTCAATCACCCAGCAAATATTCAAAATGTACTTCACTGAATCTTTCATTATAGCTGGTTAATTGATGTTTATTTTCGTATCGTTAAAATTGGAAGAGGCTTAAAGAATCATTTTTAAAAAAAAGCTTAAAGAAAACCAGCATAATAGCTCTCTGCACTGATAGCATTTAATAATCTGGAAATCAGGTTTTAATACTAGTAAAACTTAGGTATAAAGTTTCCTACTCTTCAGAAAAAACGGCCATCTTCCTCTTCATTTAATTAAATTACACGGTGGCCCTGTTTGGTATCTTTAATTAAAAGTCTAAAGCTCCACTCTTGACCTGGTTCATTTTCCATTATCTTTTCTTAGCATATTACATGCTTTATTCTTCTTTACAGGTTCTTGATTACGTCGCATCTTTATTGGGGATCAGTAAAGAAGAACTTGCTGAATTGAGTTATAGAAATGCGGAGCATTTATTCTCTTTCAATGGTGTACAAACTTCTTAGGGAAGCATCCAAATATTTAGGTGATGTTTTTAACAACTTTGTATAACACCCCCTTCTCACTAACATTTATCTTACCATCTAGCAATAAACTCTTTTTTTGTGGAATAAAAGTCAGCCGATACCTTTCTGGTGCTTGTCTTTGGTATTGTGTATCAATTACAAGAACCTTCTAACAACGCAGCCATTGTAGGACTAATGGCATTTGAGAGGTAGATATATGTATTAACAAGAACGGTAGACCACTTACCTAATCTTTATGCTTTATTATTTCAAATGTATGGATGATAATAGATATAGATGACTAACAGCAGGCAAGTTGATAATTGATACAATGGGCATTGTGGGGATGCATGGAATTTCAGACGTAGATGTGCTAACTTGGTCAATAAAACTTAGATCACTAACCTAGTGTTTGTGCATTCATATTATTTTTTACAATATAAACGAAGATGATTATTAGTAGGAACATTGCATTTATGCTGCCACAAACGGTTTAATCTGGAGCTGTAAGGTCAAAAGATGAACTAGGAGATGAGCAGAGACCCCAGGTAATTTATTTGCTCCAACTCTACTCTTTTCCCCTCTCCCTCCCTTAGAAGCACCATCTTCTATCTGTTGGGTAGTAAATGCATTTAGAATATGCTTGTTTCGTGGACCAGCAGAGACCCATCTCCTGTTTATATACTCATATACATCTTTTATATCCATAGATTATAATTCATTTAAATAGGTTTTTATACTCCTGTCTCATGGAAACTCTGGTTAGTACTGTTGATGTTTATATTTAGTTGCCTACCGATAGGATTTGCCTTTTATTTTTAGGGACATTGATGAATATAAATGACTATAATCTAAAGGCTACCTGCACTTGTGTTGTAAGATTGACAAAAAGAAAAGAAATATTAACTTAGGAGGATTTGTTTATTTGAAATGAAACACATTAGGGTCCAACATTCAGAAAATAAGAAACTGGCCATCGGCGTGATAGTGCACACCATCCTATTATATGACTGAGTTAATCTTCATCTTCTAAGAGACTAAAACTCATTACATTAAGTTGCTAAGTAATGGAAGGTAAAAACCTCGGTATCCATGGAATCCTTACTACATACCTAAAACACTCAAATCAAAGTAAGTTCAATCCTCAACACAAAGTTTACAAACAGAAATGTATACCTTGTGGAAACCCTTAAAACGTGAAGTAAACCAGGTTATTAGTAGCCTTATCTCACAATGAGGAGCCTGTGGATTCGAACAGCCTTTTTTTTTTTTGGCTCTCCCATCATAATTGGTATTAGATTTTCTCAAAACATGGTTGATCAATACAATCCGTCAATTAGAAAATATGACCAAAGATTAAAATTGGATCATACTCTCCTCAACTCAACTCATGTTTATCCCCAAAACACTAATTTTGTCGCAACTCTCTGCCTAAGACAGTACTCCATTTAGGATCCATAAAAATAATTCAGACCTTCCTTCTTTCATAATAGAAAATGGGTCCTTTTCCCGTCTTCTAGATTCTACAATAATTTAATGGATTGTATGTGATATCAAATTAGTCAAAGCATGTAGGCTTTTTGTCTTTGGAGTTCTCGATGGCATTGAACTAAGCACTCATATATCATACATACATATATGTGTAGTTTTATTCACAACTATTCGAACTTGCTTGTGTATACCCTGACTACGGGACAACCCTATGCCTAGCGAAGATATAGAATATTAAATCTGAAATTGAACAGTTAGGTTGCCCAAATGCTTCACCATTTCTCGTCTTCAACCATAATCCCCATTCCATCTGGTTACTTTGTCTCATTTTTCAATTGGGTCTCTATTTCTTCTGTTGGCTTTGAACTTTCAGGTATGTGGTTGATTTTGTCTTCTGGCTTTCTTTCTTTTGAAAGTTTGAAGACGTGAGGGATAACAATCCAAAATCTGATGTAGAAGGTCTGATTATTCCGGGTAAGTTTGAAAGAAAGTTTAAGTTTTGGACTCGAAGTCTAAAACGAAATATAATTAAATTCTACCTTTTTCAACACCATTAAAATTTAATTTCAAATTATGCACAGATACTAATGACTAAAAGTGAACGTGTAAAAAACACGTATATTATCTAAATAATTCTCAAATATAATATATCTTAGAAGTTCAATAATTCAAATTTCTAGACAAGATACCAGCCTTTTAATAACCCTAAACCAATAACCTCAGTAGGTGAATTTAGGGATTGGATTTACTATTTATTATGATTATAGATAGCATATTGTTATTAGATTCAAGTTTTGGATGAGTCAAATCAAGTGATTCTAATCTAGAAAAACTAATTAACGAATTAAGTGGTTACAATAATAATTTAAAATATTTGTGTTCAATTGAAAGTATAAATTATCAATAGAATCGTTTTCTGATAATAAATAATCAAAATTACACAACCAATCAACCACTACAGTTCTGCGAGTTTTTATTCTAAACAAGTATGTAAATACCATAACAATAGACTTAATTTGGGGACAAAACGATACTCGGACAAACGTGGGGAGAAATAAAAGTGGCTTCAATAATCAACACTCAGTTTCAAAAATTAGGGACCTGAAAAAGCCGCAGAATAATAATGACTAGGAAAGTGCCTTAGGGTTAAAATATATATTATTTTTATGTACAGTTTTGCCGTTGAAAAATTGATTGTCTTTTTTTCTTTTTTTCTTTTATCTCCGGAAGTGAATATTGACAACAGAAGGATTTAGGTACGTTGTCTGTTGGATGGAGAGAGCTAGTGGCAAATATGGATGAAAAAGAAAAGACGATATCCCTTTTGTTCGTCCATCCGTTATCCCACCTTCTGGACCTATTCCAAAATTGAAATCTTCGTTAGCTACTGTTTTTGTTTTTGTTTTTAAATTTCTTGTTTTGAATTCTAACGAAAATTGATCTCGACACTGAAACAGTAGATTTTCATTTATGCAAGTGCTATAAAAAAAAAAAACAAACTACTGGAAACGACATTTTGAGAATATCTTTCTAGCAGTTTTTCGAACTTAAAAAGATAACCCTCTATATATAAAGAATTCTCTTTGACTTGATTTCCTCGTTACTTTATTGTAGTCATAAAATTAGAGATAGTTGTACATATAGTCATTTGATTATAAAATAATTAAGTATATAATATTTTAAAAAATTTATCAAAATCTAAATCAGGTTAGTAATTGAGTATATAATAACATTTTAAAAAATCTATCAAAATCTAAATCATGTTGCAAATATTAGAAGTCTATAGACTAATAAATATTTTTATATTTGCAATTTTTTTCAAAATAATGCTATATACTTGATTTAATTACTGTAAATATTTTAGTCCGAAAAAACCTACTAACAATTGAAAGCATATCTATAAAAATTTAAAAAGAAAATTTGAAAATGGGATGTTATCCTCATAAACATCATGGTTTTTAAAACTAAAATGCAACTACGTTTTGAAATTTTTTTTATGGGTCTGAATTTTAGAAGGCCAGAAGAACTATGCATACATAATATTAATGATCGTAGCTTTTATCTCGATCATGAGAGTGAAGCATGCTTGATAATACGGTGAATGTATGAAAGTGTAATATAAAAGGGGCAAGACTTAAGAAAAAGTATCACTAGTCGGGGGGATAAGATGATAAGCACAGAATCAGTGTCAGAGAGAGAAGAAACGAACAAAAACGAAATGCTTAAGAGAGATCAATTATAATAAGAAAATCTTATATATATATATATATATAAAAGGTTAATGAAAGTGGGCAGAAAAATGAGAGCAAGACAAGTTCGGGGAAAAAGTGGGAGAAAATAAAAGGTTACGAAACGGAAAAAAACAAAGGACGGTAATTTTACAAACATTTTTGAGAGAACTGAGATTAGAGGAATAAAGAAAATGGCAAAAAAAGAGTGTACAAAAATGAAAATATCTCTACAACTGGACTTTAAAATGCTTTTTATAATTTTCTTTTTCTTGAATGAAATTTTTACTGAGCTACGTTATTTTCCGGTACAAAATGTCGATAGTTCTTAACCTTTCAAAAAGTTTCAAAAACAGCGTAGCCATCAAGTTTAGATGGGGAAGTGACAAACATGAACTTTCAAATGTTTCAAAAAACGCCCTTAGTAAATGAAGGTAAACGACCAATACCTATTTTTACTTTTCTTCTTCAATACCTTATTAACAAGAAAATAATACTGCCTATAAAAAGAATAATGGGAGCATAAGAAAGCACTCCGAGAGAGATCTTAGAACTTGAAGCATTTTAAAAGATTGAAGCGAGTGGTTGAAAGTGCATTAATAGTGGAAGAATTTGTATTTGAAATTCCTGGATTGTTTTGCAACAGAGATACTACTAACGGTTTCGGCTTGTATACTTAGCACATTTTTAATCTTTTTAATGCTAAAGGATATTTTTAATATCTTGAAAGTCTAGAGGAATTTCTTAAACAAAAACACTATACGGTTTCCATTAAGGTATTCTTTAACTCTTTTTGAAAGGTGCAAGTATTATTTGAACATTTGAAAATACAAGAGTAATTTTAGGTTAAGTTACACGTTATACTTACTATTTTTTTCAAAAAAAAAAAAATCTTATCATTGAATTAAATGCATAATAGATAAACTTATTAAATAATTAGGATTATAAGACATATTTAAGTTTAGGTTAAACTTGATGAAATTCCAAATTGATATGACATGTTTAGGATCCAAATTATATATATATTTTTTATTCTTAAGTTAAAATAAAAAATTAAGAGTGGGAAGCGAAGGGCGAAGGCATGGAAAGGAGTGAGAGATAGAGAGTTGTTTACCTGATTTAATTTTGAATCTAAGGGAATGAGGTGGCCGTCTTAGAATAAACTTTATAGGATGATCCGTTGACTGTCTGTGCCGGTCGGTTGCGGAAATCAACTGAAAACTCATAAACAAAATCCACTACTCAAACCTTTCTTCCCATAAAATAAAGTAAATATAAATGAATAAATAACCAAATAAAAACAAAAACCTTTCTACATAAACCAACCATATTACTGACCTGCGAAGAATCCAATTCAATCTTGTTTTGATAGCAAAGTAACAAGAAGATTTTTATTTTTTAGTTATAAATAAATATGTGGTTAAGAAGATTACATGCGAACAAGTTTGTTTAAATATTGATTATAAATGAGCCATGTGGATACAATTGTTTTTAATAAATAAATAAATTCATTTGTTAATCACACCACCTAACACCTCAGTGAAGATTAAAAAAAACTATGAACTTCAAGAAGTTTTAAAGATAGGGAAATATGAACGTTTGGGACCCCCACGGAGTAAAGGAATTAATAAGGGACCTATAATTTGATGATTTTTGTGATATCCATCATTTTAAAGGCTAGCACATCCTTTAAACAGGTATAAATACCAATTTAGATAAAAAAAAAAAACATAGGTACTTAGACATTAATGTTTAGATGCATACCTTTTCATCATACCGAAAAAGAGATAGGTCAAAGTAGGGAGATGGGCTCTGTGATTGGCAATTGAATGGTAAAGAAACCAGCATCTTCTTCACAAACTGTGAGAGTGGAGGCAACCTAATGAGATTTAGTGAAGATAACATATGGGAGGCAACCTATAAAAAGAATAAAGCATCAATAAGGTTCACCACCTGTGAATAGCTGACTGCTTTATTTTTCAAGCTTCGTAGGTGTTCTTGAGCATGAATGTTGTTGGAGTGTGAGGATATGAAATTCATGCACAGTGAGTTTCTTGATGCTGCGTGGAAGTGATTACAAAAACGCTCGAATAAAAGGTAAAGGTCGTCTGCTGAATTCTAGAGGAAGTATGATAATAGTTAGAAATGAAGGGAAAGTTAATTGATATAAAGTATGGAAACAGCTAAGAGACAAACACACGCCTGATAAAAAGCAACAATTTCAGTGGTCTCCATGTCATATACAGCAAAAAATGCCCGGTGGTGATCAGCCATCCGCGAAACCTTGATGTAAAGAAAAATTGTAATCACTGAATTTCACCAATGAAAGCTATAAAAAGAATTCACAACGCCAATTTGATTTAAGAGGTTCTTTAGCCGGAACATCTTAGAACATTGCAAGCTGAAGCAAAATAACCTTTGTCTCATAAGTTTGGGAAGTCCAAGTTCAAAGTAAAAGAACGAGTTTAAAAGGCTTGAGTTCGTAGATCCCCTATTTTCTTTTGTGGTTTTGAGATTCGAAAATTTAAAGTGTGACTCTAGAGATGAAATTTTACAACTCAAATGCATATGAAAATTGACAAAGTAGCAGAGCATAAAACCTATGACAAATGAACTCAAATATGACTATTCAATTCCAAGCAACACAATTCTAATACGTGAGCCTATCACCTTCCAAAATATTTGGTTCACATACATGTCATCACTCCCATAGAAATGAAAGTCAATTGCAGGAGTGCCTTATGAAATAAGCATAAGCATATTTTCCTGGACCTCTTAGGAAGAAAACGATAGTGGGATAGTATTTTGAAATGGAGACTGACTGATAAGAAAAACACTCACCCCTCCATCTACACTCCCAAGCTTGAGCAGCAAGTGTTGCCGGTCCAAGAATTGTACCTGGTCAGGAGTTCTGTAAACAGCTTGTAACACATCATGTGTGCATAGAACACAGAATAATGATAGATGGGAAGGATCATGATATGCAATTCAATTTGATCTTTGCTCAGGGCACGCAACACACATAAAAAGAAACAAACAAAAGAAAAGACTCTACCTTCCAAATAATCAAGTCGACATAATCTTGAAAATGAAAGTAGAAACTCTTCGTCAAACACTGAACCCTCTGTAAAAAGAAACAGAGGAACTAAACAAATGAATGCCTGAACAAACAATTCTAATCATACATGAAATATGAAGAAATTCAAGCAGACGGCTGAACTGGGATTAGAAGTCACATATAACCAACCAAGCGATGATCTGTTTCTTCATTCCATATTCTGCGGAATATAAACGACAGCAAGCGTTGTTTGAGACCACTCAGAAAAAAATTGTCAGTGTTGGGCAGGTTATGATGGTAACCATTCTCAACATTACCCGAACCCAATCTGCTTCTTTCAGGTACCCCCACACACTGTCATTAATAAGTTGAAAATCCATTGGTAAGTGTTCCATGGATGGAATGTAGAGTAGAGTCAAAAAACAGACATACACCAAGAACAGTGTGCACTCAGTTAATGGAGTCATTGAGAAGTAGGCATAAATGCCAGAATATCAGGTCAAAAGAACAAGAAAAGAAAATCAGAGCTACTAAAAAACAGTCGAACATGAACAATTCAGCACGTATATGTGCAGGAAAATTAAAAAAAGTGAAGAAACAGTTGAGATGAAAATTTGACAAAAGATGAACAAGTACATGAACCAGAATGCAACTACGTAATCACAAAAAATTAAAAAAGAAGATCATAATGATAATAATAAAGAGCAAAAAAAACTACATGTAGAAAGATCCTAATAACAGGATGCATAAAGGATGACAGTTGAACATATCCTCGTTATTGTTTGACTAGTCAAAGAATAGGCTCAAATAAACATTAACAGTTTTTATCAAGCGTAGTGTTCTACTCAAACTTCAATCCATGGACAACCGGAGGAAGACAAACCAGAATGAAACTACGAAATTTAACTCGCCTGATAACTAGAAATTGAGAAGAAGTTCATCATCTTCGAAATAAAATTAGAGCAAAGAGACCATAAACCAGCCAAACATGCACAATTCAGAATAGCTACATGGAGTTCGGAAGAGATATTTGCAGTGTCTCTCTACAAAGTTACAAAGTCAAAGAAATAGATCAATCAGATGTAAAATCCACTAACAGTATTTAGTCTACGGAAGCGAGTACTAGACGAGAGGTACTAATAACATGACGCATGAAGGAAGAACATTACAGAATAAACGTTATTTTTCATCTAGTTAAAAGATGCGCTCGTATAGAGATCCGCTATTTAGAAGCAATCTATACTACTAAAGAAGCACAAACCACAATGCTACTTGCCTGAGAGCTTGAATTGAGAAAAAGTTCATCATCGTCACGACAAAAAGCGCCAATAGCTCTTACATCAACAAGGTGGCCGGAATCCCTAATTTGAAGAATGTGTACAATCTGGTAGCGTAGCGACACAATAGACAACAGATCATCGTAGAGGAAGACGCCCGGATTGTGAACCAAATTCACAAAATCATTCACGAACACCTTCACGTCAAGAATTTCTCCATCCTCCAATCTTTCGCACGTTTCGATGTTAGAGCATAGGAAGATGAGCTTCGTAAAAAACATATAAACAATTTAGAAAAAGAAAAACACACAGCAAAACCATAGAACTGACCTAAGTAAGTGAAACGTAATTTTCTCTATAGAAGGAACTCCCGGAACAGCACCGCCGACGGCCGGAGCGTCTTGGATTTGAGCAGTAGAAGTAGCAAAAAGACCAAATCGGTTACTCTCCATGTAAAGAAAGAAATCCTTACATATAAGCTCATTGCAGGAGGCAAGGGAGACGGAATAAATCAAGTTGAAGAAACTCTCAAACTTCTGAGCAGTGGAAGGTAGTTCCTGAAACGTATCGATTTCATCTCCTTTGTAAGAAAACGAAAGCCATTTCGGACGGTAAACAATCAAATCGCGATAATTCCTGCTGAATGTAATTAGGTATTGACCGTCAACCGTGAACTTGCGAAAGGAATGGTCCGGACATTCAACGTCGTAAACAGTATGATTCGGAACTATGTTCTCGTAGAATCGCCTAACACAATGAGACTATAGAAGAAGCAGAATGCGAATCAACAAAAACATAAACAGAATCCAAAAAACATACGAACAAAATCTTAATTCTTACAGTGGTTCCAGGAGGAGGAGTGGCGATTTGGCGATGAAAGATCCTCTTAGCCACATTGTTGTTTCTATACATTCCTTTGTTGGAATAGGTCAGATTGAAGAAAAACTCTTGCGGATTTTCATGCGGAATCTGAAGGAGGAGAAATGCTAGGGGAGGATATAGTATAGGGTAGTGGAAGAGAGGAATTGAATGAATGAATTGGATGAAAGGAAGGGTTTAAGGGGCTTTTATATTGAAGGGAAGAAGAAGCTCTTTTCTTTCTTTCTTTGTCGTTGTTCTTCGTTCTTTGCTTCTTCAGTTTCTTCGCTCTTTTTATTTTCCCTCTCTCTATCTCTCTTTCAGCTTATCCACTATCCACGTGGGTTTCTTTTTACTACTGGCAAGGAGAGAGCGATGACGCGTTGATGTTAAGCTCATTCAATTCTCTATATAACTTCTTTATATATAAATACACAAATTACTTTCGCGCTTCTATTATTTACGAAAAAAAAAGGTTAAAATATGTGTGTCGCCAAGGACACGAGCTTTTGATCGAAATCTCTTACCTCTAAATTGTAATAATTAGTTTTCAAATTTATAAATATAAATAGACAATAGAAAAACAAGTCGCAATATTACTTTTAATAATTGACGTTCTAAAATGTGTCAATCATTTCATGTCTCCCTTTCCCATGAAGGGACTCAAGAGTGGAATTTGCAAAAGTGAAAAGACTTCAAGAATCAAATGAGCAATTTGTTAAAGTGTGATTATTTATAATTTTCTTTATAACCAATCAAGTTTATAAGTACGAAGAAATTAGATTATGCTCATTGCCTAATATCATATCCAATGATGAATGTCTAGTAGGAGGTATCATTGGTGTTTTTTCTTTGTTTTAGAATTACAATATTATCCCCTAAAAATTTGTAGGTTTTTAAAATTTTAAAAGTATTAATAGACTGATGAATTTTCAATTTACTAGACATTAATTTGACAGTAGGCTTTTAACGGAACACTATCCGATGAGACAAAAAATATATTATGCACTTTTAAACAAACCATATTCAATGTTTAAAGAATTAATAACTAAGATAATTAGAAACTTTTAAAGTTAAAAAACATATCAAAGATAGAATATAAAAGACTTAGATATCAGTTCAACGTTTCTTAATAGCCCCAAACATAGAAGTTTTGAAAGTAAACTATAAGAGAATTTTGATGGCTTGTTAAACCTTTTATGTTTAATATGATGAAAATAACATAATCTTTGGTCTGTTAATCTCTTGGATTGGTTAGTAATTGACAGGAGATTAACAAACAAAATTGAAGAGAAAAAATGTAATATGACCACGATGAGAATTAATTATGAATATATTAAGTGAATAAAGCGGAACCTACTCTACTAGTTGATTACAGCGAGTCAAAAAGCAATTTCCATAAACTAACAGTATCATAGAGATAGCGAGATATGACATTCAAAAGTAGAACTCTCTCGTCAACCACCAGCCACAATATTCTTCACAATTAAAGATGCATTTATATCAATGTTATCCATCTTGGTTCCAAAAGTTTATAATTTAATGTCCGAATGTGACATACAATAGACTTCAATTACTAGAGAAATGTCGAATATGAAAAACCCTATTTGTCACACTACCATTTTCAATTTGACCCTTCACTGTAAAAAATTAATTTAATTAATAGTCATCAACCAACATGCTTCTCTATCACGTCAATCTCGAGACAATAATACTATTTTAGAAGTCCATAGTTCAATTCTCCCATTGTAACTGTTGAACTCAGTATATATATATATATATATATAGACATATATTCGTCATCACTAACTACCCTATTTCTTTCTCATATTTGTATCAACTTGAAACTAAGATGGGTAATCTCAAGAGTATATAACCATATATTGAAAAGTAGAATATATAGAAATATAACAAAAGCTTTGTACTCAAATTAGCTTATGACTAATATGAATAATTACAAGTCAATACTTTGAATAATCAAGTAATAAATTCACACCTCAAAATTGGAGAGTGGGCATAATAATATCTGAAATTCTTACCCGAGGCTACCATGACGACGCGGTAAGATCAATGGTTTCACTTCATCCATGACCATAAAATATGTTGCTGTTTGCCTCTTTTAATCGTGGTCAACTTCTACTTTTACCCTCTCCTTCCATCTCCTACCAAAAAAGAAAAAAAAAATCTGACATTGATGAAATAACTGTCATCCGAAGAGAGAACTCAATTTTGAGGGACATGAAATATATGGCGGATATAGGTGAGTGATGCAATGATGATCAGCTTCATTTTGTGCAACAATGCTTAAAAGCACTCTTTGAGAGATTTGAGAACAAAGAATCAATTGAAACTATGGCAATAGTGCTTTCAATTGTATCTTGAAGAGATCGCCAAGTGCTCCACGAATATCAATCTGAAAAAACCAAGAAAAAGGTAATCAGAAAGGAAATATCTCTAATGAACATAGTGAATCTAAGCAAACAATGTATTGGATTAATTAATAATGAAAGTTTCCAAAGTGAGTTGGGTTATCGATAATTGTCATGACCTTTAAACCTACAGCTGGGAGGTTTGATCCCTCCTCCTCCCAACAATTGTTGTACCAAAAAGAAATTAATAATGAAAGTTGAAGATCACCAATACAGCTAAGTGAAATGATTATAGAACTACTCCACTCCACTATTAAAGATGATAGAAAGTTGTTTGTAATGAAGTAAATTGATGGCCATGAATGGCATGCACTTTTTAAGAACAAAAACAAATTATGGCAGCCATAATAGATGCTCCCAAGAGCCAGTAAAAGTTCGAGGAATTTATAAAACCATAGATAGGTACCAAAAAGAAACACAATTATCTGGTCAAAGTAGCAATGGTGAAGAGCTCTAACACATCAGATAGTGTTAAAAGGTTATGTAGTCGCACACTTTTTCTTTAGTATAAGCAACAATTTTATCCAAGGATATCCATTGATACAAAAGAGCCCATTATTCTAGAGAGTAGAAAAGATGTTTCCAATTTGTAGGATGTAAAGAAAAACTATAGGTTTCTAAAGTTGGTATATCTATAGACCAAAAGAATGCATTACAGAAGAGGTATCAACGCATAAAAGAAAATAATAACTATCATTGAGAATAGTAGACGTTTTGTAGGAGGGTACCTGGTCACAGCATACAAGTTTTGTAAGCAAAGGATAAAACTCTCTCAGATGTCTTCTGAATATCTGACTGTTCATGAAGCACATGCCTTTGATCACCTGGATTGATAGAAAAAGAAAAACAATTGAAACAATTACTTTCCGACCGATGCATTTCATCTTGGTAGAAAACAAACAACGGTTTCAGTCAAAAAAAAGGATACAATTCTAGTATTATTGCAATTATGAAGTAATTTAAAAGTTGAATGGCCAGGGTGTTTAGATGTTTTTTTTTTCGTTTTTTCTTTTCCTTTTTCACGTATAGAGAGTTTAGACTTTAGAGATAGGTTTAGGGACCCTTGTGGGGTCCTCAGTGAGGTTTCATGTTCCGTTTTGGGTATTTGGTCTCAAACTTTTTTTTTTTAATTATTCCCTTGGTAACATTTTACTTAGTAGAAACCCCTTCCTTTAGAAGAGGTGTTTTGGTGGGCTCGTTTTTTTTGTATGCCTTTGCATTCTTTCATTTCTCGATGAAAGTTGTTGATTCTATCCAAAAAAAAAATTTAATGGCCAACTGTTATTTAGCTTAACGTTAAGATGTTGATTCTATCTAAAAAAAAATTAAATGGCCAACTGCTATATACCTTAACAATCACTGGAGAACGTAACTCCAAAACTCGATGAACATCCATGTGCGTGGTTTCCACTGCAGAGGATTGTAGGTCAGATACCTCCCTTAGAGCCTGTTCACAGAATGACACTAGCCTGTTTTCAGCTATTCCATCAACATTGTTTACTGCACTAGAATCCTGGGTGGAAGTTAAATCATCTTTGGGTGATTCAGAATCAACTTCCAGACTATCAACAATTTTTTCTTGTTCTGCTTCAATCGAATTAAATCCTGAAGTTGCTTTAAGTAAGATGTCTAGATAAATTGAAGTTCCGGCTAACTCCTGACGAAGAAGATTCAGTGGAGGCCTGCTTAAGAAAGAACTATGATTATATTGCATTACAAAAATCTACATGCGTTTAATCACAAGCGTGACTTATTCTGTCTACCTCTCATCAGGAATATGATTCATGCGCTGTCTGAGATTGTTGTATGAGTTATATGTAGCAGAGAACTCCAGCAAAGATAACAAAATGTCCATTATTGCAATCTTTTGTGGTGCACTCAGCTTGACCCAGTATTTCTTCTGCAAGATTGCATCAGTATTATAATGCGAAAATGAACACTTTATAATACAAATCATCCCACCTCCTTTTCCCCTTCATACCCATGATCCCGACCATATCCAATGAAAATTTCTCACTTATCACTTTACCACCAGCAGGTTACAAAGGATGTATAGGAAATGAATGAAATTTCATACAACAATACAAGTCAGTATTCCATTTTCAAAAAAGCATAAATGAGTCAGCTTAAAACCTGAATTCCATCAATGACACCAAGAAGTAGTAGTTGTGTAATGCATTTGCCTCGAACAATCCCCAATAGTGGACTTTCCTCATCATCTTTCACTTCAGGATCCACAGTGTCAGGAGGAAGCTACAAGGAGTTATGTAAACTTTTAAACAAAGCAAGAACATACAAGAGAATCTTTGATGTTTCGGTGTTTCACTTCTGCAAAAACTTGTAGGTTTAAACTAGAAAAGAGAATTCATAAAATACATATTGAATAAAATGAATACAAACATGGAAAGCAAGCTGCAACACACATTAACCTAGAAGAAGAACTACCAGTCCTTGATTGATTAAACATGGGGCAGTAACTCAAGCAGATAACACATCTAGGGAAAATAGGAGGCAATGAAGGAGAAAATCAGTGTTGATAGAGGAACATCAAACTTCGCAGGTCTTCTTCCTTATCCCTACTTATCAACTATTTCAAGTGCACATATTGCAGCTGATTTTTAATTCTTCACTGAAGCCTGGTCTCCAATTTTTATGACAGCATGATAAATTCTTTCGTTTGTTATTAGGGTGGAGAACTTAACCAAGAATTCCCTTAACTATCATCAATAAAGAATGTTTGACACCTAGGATTCTATTATATCATAAATTCAATCACCGCTCAAAGGGTGAAACGAATTATGTAGCATTTACATTGAAGAATTCAAGATTGTATATAACATTAGTTTGATCCTTTGTAGGAATTACCCGTAGGAACAAACTTTTTTTTAAAGGAACCCACTGTAACAAATTTGGGGAAAAAAATTGTTCTCGTGAAGAGATTTGACAGTTCTTGACCATGCTTCACCTTGATTTGTTTTTTTTTTTTTTTTTTTTCTCAATTAGCAAATTTTGTGAGAGAAGAAATGTTTAAAGGAAAGTGAACTAGAAGCTCCAAAACAAGAAGATTGCAAACAACCCTATCCTACACATGTGATAAAGTCATAGACAACTGGTGGCAATATATTCCATAAATACAATACCCTTATTGGAGAAGATGGCACAGATGCATCTGATGCACGTCCCTTAGATTTTGAAGTTAGACTTCTAACAAAGATATTGTCCATCATATTTCCCATAATTCGTTGGCCTATTGTTTGGCTCCGCTGTAGATTTCCAGCTTCAGCAGCTCTTGTAGCTCTTGTTGACGGTGATGGAATACCTACAATACAAAGGATTTCATTTCTTACTTTCTTTAGACAGTTTTAAAATGTCAAACCTATGTAATTTTCAAAGGTGACGAGATAATGAAAGGAATGTAGCTCTTCAGTGATCTAAAAGAACAACCTTCAGCAGACTCATCTGTGGTAATCTGTAACCCAGACTCTGCAATGGGACTCCGAGTAATGATTTCTGCAACCCTTGGTGAGGGAACAGGAGATACCTTTCCATGCTCACTTACATCAATATGGTGGTTCTTTGCTTCTTGCTGGCTAGACCACTTCAAGGAACCATCATCAACAATATTCAGCTCATCATGTCTTGGGTTCTCAAAACCCAAAGCATTAAGTAATTCAAGTGGTTGAGTTGTGTATGAAGCATCTCTGAGAAAAGACAGAAACATAAACAAAAGAAAGGACATTTGCAATGATAATTGTAATTTTCACTTTGCAATTTGAGGATGGCATATTGCTTTTTATTTAAAGAATAAGATGAAGAGGAGTGTTAACAAATATATTTATTTATAAGGTTCTCAAATCTTTTAAATATCTAAGGACCTAGATAAATTGTGAAAAAAAAAATGAAAATTTGCCTGAAAAGACTTTTTTGTTGAAGTCGAGACACTGAAAGATTGTCGTGTAAAACTTGCAATTTTCAGATTTATTATTGGAGGATGACTCTAGATGTTACCATAGAAGATTGAAGTTTTGGAAGTTGGTAAAGATATATAAACTAGAAATTTTTTAGTCACCACTAAAAAACTTAGTGCAAAAGAATTAAAAGAACTGGAAAATTGGACGGAATGGGAAGATTGATTGTTTGACAAGCAGTTCAAGGAAAATTTCATGCATTTCAAGTTATCAGAAAGGCAAAATGTTTTAGTATGAATCAGCTAAATCTTTTAGATCTTTTGGGGTGTCCATCGACAGGGTGTTCAGCAGCTATACTTTTAGTTTTGTTAAAAAAAAAAAAAAAAATATATATATATATATATATATATATATATGTATATTTGGGTTTAGCTTTCTTGTTTTTACTTCATTTTTCGTAACTTTTGGCTCTTTACTTCTTTTTACCCATCAATGGAAAGTAAATCTGTTTAATGTTTTTTTTATTAAAAAAAAAAGTGAAAAAGAGGGTGGGAGGTAACGTTTACCTAATACTTTTTAACAATGTGTCCCAGTCATCCTCGCTAAATTGGTGTCCACCCACTTCAATTAGATGCACCAAAGCACCCAAAGCCAATGAGACCACGGATTGTTCCGGCTGCTTTGCACAATCTAATAGCAAGCTCAACAGTGGAGGTAGCATAAAGCACACCTCCTAAAAAAGAAAATAATATTTGTCAATACAAAAGGTTTACAGAAATCTCAACTACAATCAATTGAAAAGCATAATTCAGATACCGAATGTCCAACTCTACTAATAATTAGTGAAAAAGGTAATTTTGATCACATTCGCATTTTTCATGAAAACAAAATTTAACAGTAAAAGATATTTACAGACCACAAATCCTATTTAACAAAAAATTAAATCTTAAACATTGCAACAATCACAAAAATGTTGTTCAGTAACTTGGTCAGTACGTGCAAAGAGAAGCAAACAGAGGTATATTGGAAATGTATTGAAGAGATTTATATTAGGTCTCCAACAAATTCAAAATTTATTAAAATATACATTAATTGTCTTATTATATAAAAACTTAAAGATTTAGTTCTGAGGGAACCCTAAACTTCCAATTTTTGTGTCTAGCCGATCCGTGAAATTTAACAAATTTGAAATGTTTATTAAGACTTCAGCTAAGGTTTTTAAGAAATGGAGGACCTGGGTCATGTATTAATGCCATATACGATTCAGTATACTTGAAAATTAGAACTTAATGGGGGGAGGATAGGTAAAAAAGACACAAAATTTAAGCCCAGTAATACCTTATAAAATGTATTGAAGAGATTGCAAAGCAACTGAAGTGAGTGTATACTTGTTTCACGAAGCCACTCATCACCACTAGAATTCACACTTTCCTTCCCAGCATGTCTCAAATGATCAAATATTGGAAACAAGACACGATGAAAAATGCTCTCCCAAAATGACATCGAGAACTTGGCACCTCTCTCATTCAGCAAGTCAAACAAAACTTCCAATGCACAACTTCTGACCTCTGGTCTTGGGTCTGATGTCAAATCTGACAACCCAGCAAGCATTGGGAACCAATAGTGCTCAGTCATATCAAATGCTGGCTCAGCACTATCGTTGTCGTGGATCGGCTTCAAAGCACCACCAGGTATGAGGCCCTATGCATTAAATAAGTTTACTTGAATAGATAGGCTATCGAATTATCCAAAACTGAGTATCAACATAGTTATGACAAGCTTTATTACTATCATTTTCCCCAAAATATTCTACAAATAAAACAAGATTCATTTGAAAAATGTATTTCAATATAATAACTAACTGAAGAAATCTTAAGAAGTATATGCTGCAGCTTATACCCATAAAATCCGCAGAAAATGAAGGCAACCCTTATTTCCCATTAGAAGGATTACATCAAGTTGTAATCCAAATTATTATTATTATTAATAATATTTATTAGTGGATCCAAATGATGATGAATAAATAGTTTAACTTTAAAGAGATTACCCTGAAGTCTAAAGTGATCTCACAGTACGCCTAAAAATTCTTTTAATCACAAGCTTCTCTCTAATGGATACAAATCAAGTCTCCCACGTCTTTTGGCTATATTACGTAGAAGTGTGCTCCTGATGAATCAATATATCTCGTCTCCCACATTTTCTCACGGACCAATTCCACTAGGTCCTCTTGTTCTAACACCACTACTCAAGGTCGCTACTCAAAAATTTTAAAAAGAAAAGAAAAAAGGAAAAGAAAAGAAGAGGAACAAGAAAAAAAGGCAATCTTTCATGTAAATAACAAAGAGTATCGGAGCATCGCATCTTAGATACAAGTGATTTGCTAACAACTCAAACTACAAGAGAGTACAAACAAACCTCTGCCAATCGATCCTCACAAATACGTAGGAGTGCAATAGCTTTCAAGCTTATACGATGGGAACTTTTGTTATTGGCGAACCTTATAAGACAGTTGACACAGTCCATAAAACAGTCCCCAACCACCTGATCAAAGTGCTCCAATATAACTGCAAATCTCTTCAGTATTAGATATTCAAATTTTGAGAAGTAATATGCCAAAAGATAAGTATCTCCCGACAGGAAACAAAATCCTTACCCTGTTCAACATTTTCAAAGGCACTTTCAACAATTGACTCAGATTCATCATCTGCGGAAGCTGTGAAAATCATGAAAACACTTCGCCATCCGGACTTTATGTTACCAACTTTTGATTTTATCATCTGTAATAAAAAACAATCCAATTAATGTGCTAGAAACCTCCAGTAGAATCGTATATAACAAAGTGACTTTTAAAGTTAGCTATAAAATCTGATAGTTTAACGCGATAAAGATAGTTTTACGTACTTGAACTATGCAGTCAACAATGAGGCTCCTTATAGATTCACTTTGACTGTTACGCATGAGAACAACAAATGGCTTAAGAATGTCATTTTGGAATGTGAAGTTGGCAAGTTCAGCTCTCTCCAAGTACTTCATCCCAAGCTGCCTCAGAGAATCTATAGCATACATGGCAATCTTCTCATCATGATGGCTCCCAGCAGAAATAAAGTGATTTGACAATACAGACCATATCCTAGCCCAAACCTAGAAGATGGACAAGTAGAAACTTCGAATATTAAGAACTGAGCAAATGTATGGAAGTAAGAGATACATAACCAACTCCTATACAAGGTTTTCTAGGAAACTCGTAGGCCATTGTCTACACTGTAATCATTTCCAGAAGAATCAAATACTAAAATTAGCAAATTAAAATAGAAAACTATTACTTAATAAAGAAAATTACAACACGAAATTCAATGTCTCAGTGTGCCATCAAATTCATGAAGTAAAATAAAGTTGTGCAGAAAACTAGCTTAGCAATTAAAAGGAAATTCCAAAAGTCATATTTGCTCCAAGTGGAGATCATTCTTCCACCCACAATTCAATATACACTAATCATATTAAGTGACACTTTGGAAACAACAATAAACACGGTGAAAACAAAATTGATAATGGTATTTGCTTGGCTAAATTAACAGTTAGCAAAGGAAAAACAGCGCATAGAGTTCTGAGTAAAATAACTTATGAATTGTATCATGTGGAAGCACAATATACTCAGTTAAGAAACATAATGAAAGTAGGAAGTCAACACTTGGAAATAATGGTTCGCCCATACACTTCTTTTCTAAAATTCTCAGTCCCTATGAAGCCCACAGAAAGATTAGGGTGGTGATGAGGACATGACCTTTGCCTCCAGCGTCTTGGTATTTTGACCAAAGAAAAATAATATTATAGGCAAGAAATTGGATGTGCATAAGAAGTACCCCTGCAACTACCACTTTGATAAATATTTTCAATCATCACAACGAATTCAAGATCACAAATGACTAAACAGTCTCCCGGAGATAATCCCATCACTATTTTAAGAGAATATTAAACATTTGGCTCAGTTACTTAAGTCCCCTAGATTATTGAGTAGTTCGCTAGATAGGTCAAGGAATCGTTGTCACAACTATGAAGAAGATCCTCAGTTTATCAAACTAGAATGACATGACCCCCAACAAATTTGTAGGTAAATATTGTTAATGAAATTATCAATGAACAAGTTGCTTATAACTCATCATACCATTCGTATACGAGCCATATTATAATAGCTTATCTCAACAAGCTTTTGCAAGCTGAAAACACGTGCAGGTGTTTGTTTCAGTTCTTCAGCAGAGACACCACATAGAGCAGTGAAGAACTCCACAACAGAGTCACTGGGAAGTTTGACACTGTTCACAAATACTTGATCTGCAGGCTTCCCAGCCAACTCTCTTAGGGATTGAACAACAGCATCTCTGGAGATCTGATTTGATCCATACATGACAGTGGCTGCAATTGAAGGTGTTGATGTGATGAATTCGAGACGGGACACACATTCTAAAACTGCATTCCAAGTGTCTTGAAGGGATTCTGTCTCTAAATCGCACAGAGCCAATAGCGTGCGTAATGCTTCTACATTTTTACTACGCATTTCCTTTGGCGCATGCAAGAAAGTAAACCTAGCAAAAGAATGTTGTGGCAGTCATCTTTTGCGAAAATTTAAACAAAAAGATAATCGACAAACTAGTTCTATATGTGAAATGCAAAAACCTTGTTATCATAATAACATGAAATTAAAAGAAAGGAAAGCAGTCAGTGGCAGGTGCTATAAAAAAAATAGACAAAAACTCAGAAGTGTAAAGTTATATTTTAAATTTTGCGTGGAAATAAATCAATCTATGTCCTAAACCTTGCAAGTTGTATCAATTAAAACTTTAAACTAATAATTGTATAGGTTAAAATCTTGAACTTTCATAACTGAATCAATTTAGACCATCTACAAGTGGTGTATAAATATTATCACTTGATTCCATTTAAAATCAACTCAAACTTACCTAAATAATTCTCTCCCAAATCCTAGCAAAGTAGCAAGAAAAATAATCGCACAATTCTTTTATAAATAAGTAAAGAGAGATAGAGGAAGAAGAAAAATGTTTTTATCAAGGACAACCGTCATTATCCTCTTGATTTTAGTATTTCTGTTTAATACTGTACTCTTGCATTTAAAGTAGTCTTATACACATGTGAGAATTATACATCGATGATTTTAAAACAAAATCCTAACCCAGGTTCTAAATGGATTTGTTTATTGAAAGTTTAGGGTTTTAGTTGATTTTGTTGATTTTCCCCTAACTTTACAAATTAATAAAACAATAATTAAAAAGTTATTATACCTGACGAGAGATGTTAGAAATGCATAGCGCATGGTATCCATTCCAAGAACATGTGTAATATGTATACCAGCTCTAAACCCCTCCATACAAAGAACAACCCTAGGTTTATTATCACCTTCCTCCATGGTAACAGAGAAAGTAGCAAGTAAAGGCCATCCTACAGCCTCAACCATAGGCCTTACAAGTTCAATTCTCTGTGAGGTATAAAAAACGCCTCTCTTTGCTCCTTGATTTCGGAATATCACTTGTGTTTGCTTAATAATAGCCTCACTCTCGGATTGGGCTTCAGTAGAGGACTTTCTTCTTGGAAGAGCCAAGTTAAGAATACTCACAAGGCCTCCCTTCTCTTCACCCTCCAGCCTGCGGCTTTTTGCTTTGTCAAGAAGGTCATCTTTCATTTTGATTTCTTCTTTAACTATAGAATCATATATCTCTTCCAGGAGTTCTGTAGGGGCACAATCTTCTGGATCGTTCATGACATTCATGCGAGTGAAATCGGACTTCGACATCTTAGGCCACACCATAGGGTTATGGGCATCGGTGTTCAACATAATCACTGCATAAGCTAGAACATATGCAGTGTCTGCATTCTTGAAAAGGCCTGGGTTGTCTGCACAATATCTGTCATGGATAGAACACAAACACGTCATTAGCTACCACTAGAAAAGGGAAAATCATCTTAGAAAAAGGAAAACCAATGAGTGAATCTGAGTTTTGAACTATCTCTTCAATGGAAAAAAGATAATGATAACATCTAATCTGAGGGCTTATGATTTAAATGAAATAAGAAATTTGTTTACTATTCTATTAAGGTAACTTTTGGGACATTGTAAAGCAATGGCTTCTCTTTGATGTTTTCTTCGCAATCCATTTTTGTACGGATCTTTTTTTCTTATCTGTGCCAAGCAGGGTGCATTCTTGTAAACTCATTGCCCTTTCGAGATAATTCCTTATCCTCCCCTCTTTTTACTCTTTCTTCGGTAACAAAAGAACATTTCTTTATCCTTAAGAACATGTGCATGTAGATGTAAATATACCGTTCTGCAAATTTTTCCATGATGCGATCAATTTTTTGAGCTTCCCCTGGAAGGCGGAAACCTTTGAGAAACTCACGAATTGCAGCATCAAACTTCATGCCGGAAAATTTCATCGAATCTACATATGCATGCATGACTGCAACAGGAAACTCTTCATGCTGACCAAGATAATCGCCAATCATAGTCTGGAAATAAGAAAGTGGCAACGTGTCTATAGTGAGCCATTTCATCATGCGGTGTCAAATAAAACATTGCAACAACGTTCTTTCAAGAAAGAAACTCTACCTTGTCCAAACTGGGAGTATTTCGGAGAAAGAGGGCAACTGAAGATGGTGTATTCTCCACCAACTTATTTGAAATCAGATACTCGACCCCCTTTACTGGTTTCCTATTGAACTGAATTTGATAAAAAAGAATAATAGTAATAAATAATAAAATAACCCTACAGATTAGGGACTGCAATACGTTCATAACAATAAAGGAGAAGATTAGAAAATTTTGTAATCAGCCCAAAGTGCCGTAAATTATAACTTCACAACTAAAGAGCCGTAAATTAAATTTTAATCACCTCAGAGATGGCAGCTTCCACCGTGGACTTGTGAGCTTTTGCCTTCTCAAAATTACCTGTCACATCTTCCCTGCTCTTTACGTCAAGATTTTCATTGCCTGAAGACTCTTCTTCAGACGAATGAACCAAGCCCTCCTTTTCTGAATGAAGACGTGACTTCTCCCAGTCAACTAATGATTTAAGCACATTCACAAGGCACTGGAAGGGTCAAGAAAATATGAAAGGGCTATCAAACCAATACGTAGTCATGCAAAATAAAGAGCAAATTATAGCAAAATCGAAGAATGGGCAGTATAAGACCCACTTGAAGTGACGATCCTTTAATTGAAGTTGCCTGGGATAAAGCTGCCAAATTTGGATCTGCATTTTGGGTGCCTTGAGAAAGTTTGGATAAAGTGGTTACCTACATAAAACAGAGGAAAAGAAAGAATAAGCCCGAACCAACATGTTTGACTCCAAATAAAATATTTAAAATCAGAATAAATTACACAGGACCATACCATGCGTTCAAACAAATTTGGAGCCTCCAGATCACAGTCATAGTTGACAAATATGTCAACAAGGATTTGAGGTTCCCTACATATTTTCTCAAGCATCCTGGAAACAGAGAGAAACAGACGAAGTTCCAAAAAACAGAACAGAATAAGCAGATTGAATGACCTAAACGTGACATAAGAATTAGAGATTCATACTTCAAAACACTTGTTTTTTGATTAACAGGAAAATCTGTGCCATCCAATGATCTCAGAACTATCAGGGGAAAGAATATGCCAATTTCACCCTGAAAATGAAAAAATTGAGTTGACTGCATCTATCTAGTTAAAAGAAACTTTTACAAACAACCAGTTTACAATTTTTAGTTAAGCATCAAGATAAAGAAGATGCATACTTTAAGACTTTCCCTGAATCGCAACAATAGCACAGAGAATATTCCAGTTGCGTACTGTCGGGAGAAAATGCATAATCAGAAACAAATATCACCCGGTTTCCATTGAATGAGATACTAAATAACAATTGTTAAGCATGCACACCTGAAATATTACAGGAGATTGTGAGACAGAAGCTCGCAGTAAAGCATATGATAGATATGCTTTCACTGAGTCAATAAAATGGAAGTCTTTTGTAAAGGTCTGGCTAACCCCTTCTAATAAACCCTGCAAGATCAAATCATATTGAGCACGTGAGGAGGAAAAGGAACTTTCAGTATTTAAAGCATGTAAAGAAATCTTGAAATTCAAGTTTGGCAAACCTTTGGCATACACCAAATGATCTTTACTATGGGTTTTCATAGAGTTGTATATGTGATAGAAAGAGAAAAAATAATTTCAAACAAAAAAAATATTAAACAAATATAAACGCATGAAAATGATCATCTGGTAGTAAGAGAGCATGATCTTGACAAAGGGCTAAGACACCATGGTTATGGTGGCCAATTGGCCACCTACCTAAGATTTAATATCCTATGAGTTTCTTTTACACCCAAATGTTGTAAGGTCAAGCAGGTTGTTCCATGAGATTAATTGAGGTATGTGTGAGGGGACCCATACACTCACGGATACCAAAACAAAATGCAAGAAAATGTCCAGAAGTAATGTTTACGGCACCCAAAATAAAAGTTTTCCAACATCCTGCCTTTTCAGCATTAATTAATTATAATATAATATTAATTTTTCTATTTTGTTATAAGAAATGGATATACATACATTAAGCAATAACGGGAAAAAACAGCATAAGGGGCCAAGGGTACGAAATTACATTTTATTTTTATAAATAGGTAACAGATTAAAGTTATGTCACAAACAAATTTAGATAGGTAAATATGTTTTATTTTAATGTTGACAATAAGAGCTTGACATTAAGAGAATCGTTCAGCCATGGGCAAGATTGTTATTAAACAGCATATCGATTGTCAATAAATAGCAGTTAATATGAAAGACTGGATTAATTTTCTAATATGAAACTAAGTATTGGAAGCCATCCCTGCTCTAGTGTGTCGTACATGATACACTGAAGATTATCAAAACCATTAGGCAAGATACACAAATAACCTGCAGAAGCTCAAGAGATAAAATGCGAGTCTTGGTTGTGACTTCATCAGTGTCCTCCTTCATTCCCATCTGTAACACAGCACTGCAGAATCAAATGAGAGCTTATAATGATAAACACAACAATGCAGAGAGAATTTTGAGACAACCAACCTTGCAAAGGGTGCGAAATACCAGTAGAGCATCACGTTGAATAATATTCACACTCTCCAGATCAATCCCTCTTGAAGCATGTGAATAACGAGAGTTTTAATAAATCAAGTAAATATTATCATTCTCCATAATTACATTTTAATGCAAGTCAGTCTAAATCGCATTATAATATATACCGTGACATCTTTTTACCATCTTCAATATGAACAGCTTTGTCGAGAACAGCCTCTAGACCCTGTTCAACACAAGATCTTTTGTAACTCATAACAATGCAAATTTCCTGGAAGGTGGGGAACAAAGGACACAAGGAGCTAACTGTTCACATAATTCCAAACAACACCTACAGAAAAAGAATATGTACCTTGATATCAGCACCACCTGCAAGATTCTGAAGCTCCTCTACTGATGCAATAGATGTGTCTTTAACTGAATTGAGTGCATCTCCAAGAGTTGTCTCTTTGTCATTTTCTTCGTTCACAGTAGTTTCTTCATCTACCACACTGGAAATTTCTGCAGAGGAAGAATCTTTTGTTCCAGAGGAAGTAGATAAACTAACCTGAATGTCCATCAAATTCTGTCACTCACTTTCCAATCACGGTAGAAGCATTTTATTCTATCTTTGCCCTTGCAATTACTATAAAAATGTATTTACACCAAGGTTTAAATTACATACCTGGTCGGTTTCCATTCTCCTAAATATAATGCTGATCATTTGAGTCAACATTGCTTTTGAAGTAGCTTGATTTATGGGACTTTTGCTATAGATTTAAGAGAGTAATTCAATTTTACTATTTTAGGTTGACAATAAGAGATCAAACAACGCCAGAATGCAAACTACCTATTGAGAGCAATGTTGTAGCAAACCCTAATGACTCCTAACAAAGGTTCCCCGTGTACTGCATTTCAAGAAAAGAACAAGTTGAATTCAGAAAAATACGGACTTAGTCATAAAGGAATTGACAAATAAGAAAGAAAAGTTCACAATAAATAAGAATTGAGAACCACTCAAGAAAACATAAGACAAGCGCTATCTGTGCATGCATAAGAACATTTCAAGACTGGCCTACCCTTTCGCTCCATCACTCCAGAAGGATGGTGAAAACAAGTGAACACAGATAATCATGACCTTATCTTTGAAGAAATTATTGATGAACATGTGATAATCCATAACACCAAGAACCATGAATCAAGAAAAGACCCTTTGTTAGGGTGACAAGACTTCTACAAACCGTAAAATCATCGATGGCCTCATGCAATGGTCAAACCATAGGAAAATGCTCTGAGGAAGCACCCATGGCCACCACCTAGCCTCTCTTGGATTATACATCCTAGCATTTCCATCTCAAAAAACAAGGTTTAGGGCCGATAACCAAAAGCTCACAACTGCCTCAGTTCGGACCCCTATTCCACTCTTTCTTCTTCACCACTGGTAACCACAACTCCATCTTCTTCATTTCCTTCATCCCTCCTATCAAAAAGCATTAACTCTCCTGCACCAGAATCCAGGCCATACCTAACCACTAACAATGTTGCACCTCTTCAACCTTCACCAACCTTGGTATTTCGAGAGACCCTTGCTCCTCATTATCGTTGGATTACCCAACCAATCACAACTCAGGATCTTCCTCAAACATCAACAATAGCTATTTGCCTCCATCTTCTAACTTGAAAACTGTTTTCCGACCCAGTACAAACCATACCACTCCTCCATGCCTATCTTTCTAGCCCCATGCTTTGTTCGCCTCACTCTCTACATGAACATCCTGGAGAAGATTGGTATGATTTTTACCCATCAACAAGTATTAGTTCTTTAAATCCAGCCCCACATTTGATGCCATTGGCTCCTCGGTTCAGAGAATTTGGGCCATGCATTAGGGCAATCCCAGCTCGTAAACAATCCAACCAACCATTAACCAAAGAAAACTTGGGGGTTGTGGGAGCTTTGAAATCTTGAAAGCTCTATATCATATGTAAAAAAGCCAAAGATTCGATTAGAGAAGAGCCATCATCAACATAAGTCTGCATATTGACTTCCACCTTGTTCGTTTTCTTGAACCAGGATGATTGGTACTTGGTTTGTGGACTTTCTTTCACCTGTTGTGCTTCATCATGTGCATCCTAGATGCTTTGTTTTGGGCCCCGCTGTTTATTTTTCGAGAATTATGATTTATCCTACCAATTTGGTTGTACATCTTCTGTCATTTTCTTTTGCTTATCCTTATCGATTGTATTTCCCTCTCATTTGGGCATCTTTTATCTTTTGGTTTTTCTCCATATTGTTTTCTTTGGATATTTCATTCATCAATGAATTCTTCTTCTTTTTTTTTTTTTTTTGCTCAATATTTCATTTCCCTCCTAATGAGATGTTTCTTGAAGTGAATGCACCTCCCAATTTTCTTTTATTCTCAGTATTCTAGATTTCTTCAGAGATGCTCTTCTCCAGAAAGTACACATCAATGAAGAAAAGAGAGGCTCCATTTCCCACTTACTCGTCCTCCCAAGACCTCACCTCATCATTACCCAACTTGAATATAGATAAATCTCAATAAGGGCATTGCAGTTAGAGTTAGCTAGGACCATTCAGAGGCTCTCTAAACTAGTGTAATTAACCTATGTCAACCAGCTTAGGGATTTTTTCTTATTGCTTTTGCTTGCACAGGCAATTAAAATAATTTAAAAAGAAAAATAAATATTAAAAAAAAAAAAACTCAGTGACAAGCTACCCTGTGGATCTCTCTTTAAAGTCGGGAAATTTGGACCCCCCAGCAAAATGTTCCAAGACAAATATTGCCAATAGGTTACAACTTATACTTACCTGAAAGGTCTTTTGACAAAAATACAATACATATGCTCAACTTGTTAGTTAAAGGGGTCAATGGGTCATTGCTCAAGAAGAAAATGTCTAGAACATCCGGCATTCCTACCCACAAGTCAGTACTTACAAGGATATAAACTGCAATCACCTAGCTTTCCAAAAAATCCAAAATCCTAATGTTCCTTGTTGTAGCTACTTAGGAAAATGGTTTTATTTAATATATCACACTCTGGCCTTACAATAATACATTCATTTTCTAATAAGAAACAGAAAAATAAATTCATGAGAAAAGGCACAAAATAACAACCTAAGGAGCAGGTGGAGGAAACTCTACCAAAATATTATAAAGGAAGAGTCTTCCCATCAAAAGTAATCTAACAGTTGTAACTACTAAAGAATTTCCTATAGTTAGAAGATTACCAAGAAGATGTATATTGCCTGAAAGCAGTACGGTGGAAAATAATTCAGATAAAGATGCAGAAAATCCTATTCATCCATAATCCATTTTTCAAAACATGATAAAACAACAAGCAACTATAGCCACCTATCTATAACCATGTACCTCTGAACTTTGCAGATGCAACTGCAGTAAGAAGAACCTTCAACACTTGCAAAATTGTACTGCACATCAGCCGATGAAAATAGTTGGTCATAAAAGAGCAAAACAAAAGTGTGAAAGATGTTCAGAATATGCAACGGCAAGTACCTATCAGGCGATGAATTGTCAATACAACCGCAAATCATGTTCAGAATGTCAGTGAAAAGAGAGACATTTTTACCACCTTCTAAACCAGGATCACCTTCTAAGTGATCGTAAGCAATGAGTTTCTGTCAATTATACAACGAAAGATAAAAAAATCACCTATTCGTATCTCTAAAAAGATCATTAGAAAATATTGTTCTTTAAAAATAAAAAACAATCATCAATCAAAGGTTAAGTTTCATAGACAATTAAAAGACGTACATGGAGACAATCCAAAGCAAGTTCTAGGACTTTCAAATTCTTTGTGTCAAATGCGAGGCGAAGTGGATTCAAAACAAGTTCTGCATCATCTCCATGCAAGACATGGCCAGCATTTGCTAACACAATTGATATATGCTCCCGCGGAGCAGCTTTCTTGCCATTATTCTCAACCTCCTGTGCAGATTGTGCTGTCTGAGACTCATCTGCCTCCCCTCCAGTTTCACTATAACCAACAGTGATTTAAAAAGTTACCTGTCTGTGGTAGACTTTTTCCACCTTTTTTCTTTTGATTAATGAACTAGTGAATTTAAACTCTTGTGCAAGCCAGTTAATATATAATGAAACAATCGAAAAGAATAAGGACCTAAAATCGATTTTGTAGACCATTTTTCTGATTTTAAAGTACTTGGAATTATATGAATTATACCAGCTACATTACGTAAACGAAAAGGAGATTCACGGAGAAAGACCTGGTATCTCCAGCTGAAGCTGCCGGTTGATTTGTCTCGATAGGTGTAGCTTGTTGACTCCGATTGACCTCCTTCGTAGCATCTGAAAAGCAGTTGCTGGAATTCGTCAGTAAGACAATTGTGCAAAACGGCCAGGAGAATTTTCATAAAAACCATACACATGCACGTAACACCGAATAAATCTTAAATTCACCCAATTCCGAATGCGATAATAGATATCAAACGTCTGTAAAAGAATTAACCAATGCATTTGACCAATGGAAGATTAAAACCAGTGAAAACAGTATAAGCAACTGTCCTAAACAAATTTCCAGGCAAAATAAACACGATTGTTCAGAAAAATTCCAGAGAATCAGAGGAAGAAACGGACAGATCCAAAATGCAAACTCGCATAATTCAAGAAACGAATGAGAAGAGGACCTAGAAATGCCTGAGTAGCTTTCTGAAGAGCCGGATACTTCTTGCCGCCAGAGCATTCTTTAAGCATGGACTCGAAAGCCCGCGTAACAAAACCACCAGCAGCCATTTCTATCACCAGTTTCTTTCTCTTCCAATGGGAATGACTTCAGTCAGGTCCGATTTGGACCACGCTAATCGAATCAATCAGGTCGATTCACACTTCTGCAAGTTCACACAGATCCAATACATCACAAATTCCCATAATTAATGAAAAAAAACAAGAATTGAAAGATCTTCGAGCTAACAAATGCAAGCAAACCATTGAAGAAATAGTAGGAGAGAAGTAAAGGAGAGGTGTTGATAGATCTATACACCAAGTTTCAGGATCTCGGACCTGACTCCTGCAACGAGCAAACAAAGCTTTAGCTGCAACGCCAATTTCTTCTTTCTTTTTCCGTTTTTTCTCTTTTGTTCATTTCTTCTTTGCTTTTTTCCCGTAGTTGACGAGCTGAGCCGAGCCGAGCCGATCAAGACTATCAATTTACGTTTTTTCTTTTCTTTTTTTTTTCCTTTTTACTTCTTATTTCTTAATAGTTATTATAAATCAGTTAACTTTTGAAGTTTTTTTTTTAAATAGACAAATTTGTCAAATTATTTACGCTTCCATATAATAAAATTACAAAATTTATTATACTTGATTTTTCTACAAAGTATAAGTATTTTGTCAAATATTCTATTTTTTACAATTTTTAATCATTTATGATAATGATAATAATATTAATAAGTAAGCTCTTCAACTTTTTAATGTTCGGAGAGCTGGAATTCAATCAAATTGCTTGAAATTTAAGGAGTGTTTGCTATGTTAGGATGAGTGAAAAATCAAGTGCGAAAGGAAATATAATCTTAGAGCATGAAACAGTAGAAAAGATAGTTTGATTGAAAACCGTTGGAAATGGAATAAGTTTGGTTATATAGTATGGGACCCATAATGTTCAATCCCAAAATTGATTTTTTTTATTACACTATATCTAAAGTTATAATATTACCTATGTCATTTCATAAATGTTTCAAAATTATAATGTTGATCCTTTGAGATTTTAGATATTACATTTTGTTTATAATTCCCAATATTAGTTTAAGATTTTAGACATGCATTAAAATAACTCTAAAATGTTTATTAAATAAAGTGGTAAGATACAAGCTATTAATTGCAAGTTAACCCTAAACCTTCGATATATAATATTGTATTCTCAAAATAACATGAAAAGTTTATCTCACATCGATCAAATTCATCTCGTGATCTTTTTCTTTAATGTTATAGTACTATTATACATTTTCTTTGGATAAGTGAGAGCTACAACTTATACAACCACAAATTTCAAGTAAGAATGTCAAAATTCGAATGTCGCATTCGTGATAGTGTTGCCAATATATTAATTAGACAAATACACTATGTTTATATGTAACTCAAACTACAATACTCACCATATATTTCGTGTAGACATGTCCAAAAATTACAAATAAAAGTTATTAAAGTAATCCAATAAATAAGTAATTATAAAGGCTGGCCCTAAATTGAAATGAACAATTCTTTAATAAATTATTTTCACTTACGCATTTATTTTTAAAATGTGTTAGTTTAGTGTATGCTAAAAACATTTTTATTAATGACAAGTCACTATAAATCAAGTATAAAAATCCCACGAACTCAATATTTTTAAATAACAGTCGTAGAAGTTTCGTTGTTCTTGTAGTTGGCGAAAATAATCAAACACTTAAAATGGTATTCCATAAATATCAAGGATTAATAGTTAAAAATATCTTTAACAATTTTGCTATTTAAAATAATTTTTCTAAAAATATTTTCAAAATATAGTTTAAATTTCAGACAAAAGGTGAGAGAACAATTTTGATTTTATTTAGGCAACGTTTACCCATTCACAATGAAAAGTAATGAAAAGTGATGTCATTGATAAATTAACCAAATTGTTACCAAAATATACCTAAATTTTTAAATATATCTTGAACTAGAAGTATAAATGAAGTCCATAAACTTAAAATGTTTAATAACTTTCTATTTCATGTATAACAAGTCAACAATCTTTCAATCTTTTACCCAATAGGCCTTTGACATGTTCAAGCTCAAGACACTATACATAATTCAAAGTATAATATCTTATTTGCCATAAAATTAAATGTTATGTCTAACAAATACCCAAGAACGTATTTAACACTTTTAAAAGCAAATAAAATTAAATGTTATGTCTAACAAATATCTAAAAACGTATTTAACATTTTTAAAATTCAATAACCTATTAAACACAAAATTAAAAGTGTAAGACTAAAAACGTGATTGAACCAAACTTATCCACCATGATTGGTGTCTACATGAAAGGAAAGAAAAGGGATGAACAACCATAGAAATGAAATACAAACAAGAATTCAAATAGTTGATTCGAAGTTAGAGTGTTATTATTGATTCACAATCACAAACATATATATATACAAATAACAAAGGAATTTATATATATATATGGAATGAATGAAACAGAGAGTGAACTAATCATTTAAGAAGCTGCTGACGAGAGTTTTGAAACAGGAGAGCAGCAAGGGTGACGAGAAGGGCATAAGCTGAAGATGGAACCTTTTGAACCATTTTTCCAAGGCCTGGAACCCCTTCGGTACTTTTCTTTGTGACTACTGCCAAGGTTGGTGCTACCACCAAAGTGATGATCAATCTCTGGCTCACTGACACGAACGACTCAGATGTCAGTTGCTTTACAAATTTCAAAAATTCATCACGGTCAATTGCATTGTTCTTGTTCTTGTCGCACATCTGTAAAATACAACAAACCATAAACATGTTGAGTTTTGACAAAATATTAAAAGTGCAATTGTACGATGTTAGGTCATGAACTCTAAACACAAAAAGTTCATGCATTTGGTTTCGAATTATCTCAGTTAGAAACACTTCAAGCTTAAGTGTGCTAAATCTAGTTCAATCTCCTTCTGTATTCTATTATTTGAGGGTGGGATTAAGGTGTAAATGAGTAATACAAAATCTGTGAGAGATTTTTTTGTAATTGGAATCGGGATAGATAATTATTGTGTGTGGTTGTATAACTTTTCATATAGTGAAATTTTTTGGTTCTTGGTTGTTACAAAAGCACGAATTACCAAGTATTCAGATCTCTTATAATATAGAGAACAAGGTTTAGGCATTAATATCTATCATTAACTTACCAAAGCAAAGTTCATTTTCAGAACTATCCTAATAATAGTCATTTAATGTAATGTCAACTCCACGTTTAGCATTACTACTAATTTTTCCGTTTGGCATTCACCCACCACCCGCTTGTCGTTTACGCTCACCTAACCCCCACTGGGTTTACACTCAATTTCACCTACACGAGTTCCAAATTTGGAACTCACAGTATCGAATCTCGAACAATAGCAACAACAGTGGTGGTTGGAAAAGAAGTAGCGAGATAGAGGGGAAGGAATGGTCATGTCAGCAATCTGTTCAGCAAATGACTAATACATATATATACACACGCGCACATATTTGTTCATTTATTGACAAAAAAAGTATCAGGTTTATATTATTCTTTTGCATTCTACAAGAGAATACTAAAACTGGTACTTTTAAGGTCAACTAATAATCAAATGTGCTTGATGACCATCTAGAACCACCTAATGACGACCTTACTTGAACATGATCTGTTCTGTTCTATAGGTTGTACATTTATTTGTGTCCTTAAATTCTAAGAACCATCTAACGAAACCTTTGACACCAATCTCAAATGAACTCAAATATCGGAGAACAAAGTATATTTTTTTCCAAAAGGAAGAGGAAAAAACAGTTATTTCTTTAGATTTTCATCGAGTTCTTAAGGTACTGAAATCAAACAGGAAAGCGAAGAAGAAAAGAGAGAGGATCAGTACATTGTGCACTTCTTCCAGTATCATTTGCCATATTTGTTTACATTGTGATACAAAACAACCAAGACAGAGACATTTAAAAATCCTGCATACTCGTTTCTATGCTATAAACTTTCGTTTTAAAGTTGAGTTGTAATTTTTTTATTTAATTTTTATTGGATCGTTAAGAAGGTGTTAGCTTTGACACAATTAAATAAACAAATAAATAAATAGCAAAGGTCATGGAATGCATTTCCAGCAAGTTTAGGTTTCCAAATCAACAACATATGCCATTTTTTACATTGTTAAACCTTTGTAATATTATTCTATCAACAAAGTACCTCCATGACTTCTTTGACACGCTCCTTCTGGGGAGGATCAAGATGCGGTCCGGGCAAATACTTATTAATATCACTGCATCACATGTATTTGTTCAGTATTAAACCAAGCCCATAAATGCCAAATCATCAAGAGCTTGAGATTTTAAATAGATATCTCCAAGGATCAAAGTTGAACCCCAATTTGATAGCATCTATGTTTCTCATTTCCTGACTTTTATTGAGAAAAAAACATGAAAGAATACACGGTGTACAAAAAATATTCAAGCCCACAAGAAGGGAGGGACTCCAACTATGAGAAATCACACCTATAGAAGAATTACAAAAGATTTTCAAAATGCAACTTTTGAGTAACACAAACATTTTCGTTACTATTACTCTTCTTTTAAAAGATGAAATCGAGTTTTTTCTTCATATTATCAATTTTTTCGAGACCTTTAATAAAGCATCATTTTATCTTTTTGCTCATAAAAATGAACAGTACAAATCATAACATAAAGATAAGAATATTTAAAACAAATAATTTTCATGCAATAATTTAAAATTTTTAAATTTTGGAGAAGAGGAAACAAAAAGGAGCAATTAATAAGAAGCCAGAAACACATCTATTTTTTAGTCTTTTTTTTTTCCTTTTAAAAAAGAAAATTGAGAAATTATAAATGGAAATATTGGCAAACCTGTTCTTGACCAAGGGTTTGCAACAACTCTCACAAACCCCACAATAAATGGTAGGTCATGTGCATATTATTATAAAAAATGATGTCCCACAAGGCTATCTTATAACTGAATGAATGAGCTAAAAAGTGAAGCAAGAACCAAACAAGGAGGAAGAGAAAAGAAAAAAAGAAAAAAAAGGAGGTTCTTACTTGAATACAAGTAACGTAGCAATGTACAGATCTTCAAACGACAGCCTTTCCTTGCCAAACCTATCAAATATTGTGTTTGATATATTCTCCAATTGCGTATTCCTCCATTCTTTGCCTGCAATTGAAAGTATATTGAGCTTAAAAATGTATCAATTTCTCATCCCTCCATTTCCAAAAAGATTTCTAATCTTATTAAGCATCATTTGCAATCAGACCCGGTACCAAATCCGCAGAGATTCAGCTAATTAAACATACCAAACAAACAAACAAAACAAAAAATAAACCCGATAAATTCATCGATTAAGTCCGTGAAGATATTAGTTAGTGAAAGATGGATCGACCTCCTTTGTGACTACGAATTCTCCGTTTCGCTAAATTCGTTCGATCAGTTAACCGATTTATCAACGGATCCAAATAGAAAAACTGAAAATGAAACTAGGTCAACTTTACCTCCTAATCTCCGGAATGCCTGTCCCATGCTAGACGGCGGCGATGACAGACCTCACAAAGCAACTTCCGACTGTAATTGAAATCGGTGCTAGGGGTAAAGGAAGATTGAGGTGTCCGCCGTAGCAGCAACGATAACTAAATTTATCATTTCCAAAAGGCTTTGATTTGGGTTTAGGATAAAAATCAGAAACTATTCTGATTCTGCCACAAATTTCGTTTTCTTGATCGAAAGGAAGCTTCGAATAAAGCGACCTAACATTTTCTTAAATGCAAAGTTTTTTTATACATTTGGTTTTCCTCCCAATACACACATAAAATAATACCAAAATTTCCAATTTTGAATTTTGATCCTTTTAAAATTATATGTAGAGATTTTTAAATATTACTTCTCCAATATCTCTTCTAAGTTAAGCTAAGCTTATGTTGACAATTTGCTATCGTTTTTTCTATTAGAGATTCATCATTTTTTTGTTTATTTACTACAATTTTTACTATTTTCTTATAAATTAAAATAGTTTAGACATCGAACACATATTATTATAACCTAAATTAAAACAATTCACATTCTAAATACACATTTTCTAATCAAACTATAACAAGTGATAGACTTCTATCAATATAATTATATTAATAAAATTCAAAATTTAGCTCGTAAATATTTTAATTTATTATACTACCCTTTCTAATTTGTTTGTTTTTAAATATAGCAAACATATATCTAAAAATTTTAGTTTAGATCAGTACTATTTATAGATGTCTATTTATATCAATCATGATTAAAAAAAAATATTATATTTGTAAATATTTTTAAACAATTTTACTGTTTAAAATAAAATTTCAATTTTTAAAAATTTGGAGTAGATGAAAAATTAAAATTGTAGTAGTACATAATTATATAGTTGTAATTCATATTTTGTTTTAGGAGCTGATTCATAAATCAAATCCCACGCTTAAATAGTTTTTCAAAATATGTTTTATATTATATTTATAAATTATTGAATTAATTATAATTAACACCAAAATATTGGTTTGAATATAGACTATTACTCAATCTTATATAATTATCATAATTGATTGCAAATATCATGTAATATTATATATTACATATTTCACATTTTTCTTCTTTACTAATATAATTGTGCATTTTCAAATTTTTAACTTAAAATTTGAATAGCGTTTACATTATTTAGGTCACAAAATATTTCTGAATAAAATTTGACAGATATTCATTGAATTTAATAATTTAAGTTATCTATCCCTTAAATTAAATTTTAATTGTGGTCCTTAATTTGTTAAATCTTTTTAAAATATATTGGAATTAGAATATCAATTACTTTTTCAAAAAAAGTATTTTAGAGATTTGTTAGATATAAATTGAAAGTTTAAGAATATTTTACCCACCTTTTAAAATATGAATATATATGCAAATTAGACGTTCAACTTGGGTTAGACTTATACCTCGGATGGGGATGATGGGATGTTTTGGATTAATCCCACGGTACCTTGCTAGAGTTTATTTCAACTATATATATATAAATTCATAGTTTAGAGACTAAATTTGTAATTTATTAATGTAAAAGACATGACAATTTAACAAATAACCAAATGTATACAAATATAACAATGATTTTAAATTATTCGTCATGTACATTTTCTCTGTCTAATCAAAGTTTACCATAAAATAACGAAATATAAATACACATAAAGTCTTTTACTCAGTGTATAACCTTCGAGTTTGAGAGATACACCTCCTTACTAATAAAAGAGAAATCATTGTCCAAGTAAACCAAAAGAATAATCCCTACTATCTTTTTCGGAGAAGAAAGATGAGAGATACTTATAAAATTGATCCCAAAATTACCATTAGACACCATTTCATGGTCGAGAACACTAATTTTCAAAACCCATCACATAAGTTGAAAAACCCTACTTCACTTTTTAAGAAATACAAGAACTTTATTAGACACAAAATCAAAGGGTTAGAAATATACGAAATACTTCAAAACAATCATAAATCTATCAGACACAAACATCGAACTGCAAATATAATATAAACAAACTTAGTTAATAACACATGATCCGATCAAATTTGAATAAGCCTCTCTGTGAAGGGGGAAAAAGGATAAACAGCAGCAATATAAACAAAATAACAAACAGGGTCTCTCTCAAATAGTAATTAAATTCAAATTGTTATAGTGTTATTACTACAAGCTTAGAATCACATATGTATATCATGTAAATAACAAAGGAATGTATATATATAAATGCATGGAAGAACATAACGAATGAAACAGAGTGTGAACTTAATCATTTAAGTAGAAGTCGTTGTTTAGAGTTTTGAAAGGCGACAGCAACAAGAGTGACGAGGAAAGCATATGCTGAAGTGGGCAGTTTTCGCACAAGTTTTCCAACGCCCGGAATGCCTTCAGTACTTTTCTTTGTCACCATTGCAACCGTTGGTGCAACCACCAAAGTGACGAACGGCACTCTGCCCGTCACCGTTACAAACGCGTAGGTTGTCAAGTGCAGTATGAACTCCAAAAATTCGTCACTGTTAATTACATGGTCCTTGTTCTTATCACTATCCTATAACACAACAAATTGAACCATACTTAAAGGTAGTTGGTGTCTTCGGAGAAAATTCAAATCGAAAATTTTTAAAATCTTTTAAATAATAAACTGACCAATCAACCGAAGGTTTGTTAGCACTCCTCGACGGTTGAGATCGATTTGAACATTTACTAAACTAACCATAATCGATTTGATAACATTTTGGTTGGAAAACCGACTCCAAACTAGCTATCAATGCAACACCCCTAGTTTGATACGACAAAATATTGGTGGTATGTTCTGAACGAGATATAATTTTACTTTAAATTGTTTTAGTTTGATGATCTTTATTTGATCGTTAAGAAGGTGATAAATACTTTGAAAACAGTTAAACAAACAAAAAATAAATAGCAAAGGTGAGCCCATGGAATGCATTTCCAGCAACTCAGGTTTCCACTTTCTTACAACATTATTGTTTAGCCTTTCGTTATTATTGAATCAACAAAGTACCTTTAGGACTTTCTCGACGATTTGATCGAAGTCTTCCGCCATGGGAGGACTAAAATGCGGTCCGGGCCAATGCTTATTGATATCACTGCATCACATTTATACATTTGGTTTTAAAACCGGCCTAAAAATGTCAAATCACCAAGGAGCTCGAAATTTTAATAAAATATTTTTAAATATCAAGGCTAAATCACAACAATTTGAAATTTTAAGAACAATTTGATAACATTTACGTATCTTGTTCCCTATTTTCAATTTTTTGATTTTGAGTAACATAAAAGTTGGTAACTTTTCTAACCTTTTAGGAATTTCAAATGGTGAAATCAAATTCTTTTAGTCATGCTTTCAATTTTTTTTTCAAGACATTTACAAAAGCATCATTTTATCTATTTACTCATAAGATGTATAATACAAATATTAGATAATTATTTTTAATGTTTAATTAAAATAAATAGGTTTTTATGTAATAATTTGAATTTTTAAAATTTGGACGAAGAAAGAGACAGGGAAAAAGTAAAAAGAACAACGGATACCAAACCCTAGTTTTTTTTCATTTTGTTATATTTAAAAGCAAACATTCAAATTGACATGAAAATTATTATTATTATTAATCAATTTCGATAAAATTTAAGGGGACTTTGCAAAAATAGCAAAAAAAAATTATAATAATAAATTCTATGTCACCTACATTTTCTAAATTGCAAAAATAGCAAATTTAAAGCAGATTATCTCTGATAGCATCAATTACGGATCATATGAAAAAAAAAAGTGTTGTGAGCTGTTTTTTTTCTACATTTTTTTGTCATATAATGCGATTTCCCAAAAATTAATAAAAAACGACAACACGTTTTGCGGTTCCACCGGGTATGCATGTTGTTAATGATAGAATGAACTATAGAAGTGAAGCAAGACAAAAACAAAAAGAGAGTAGAGATTCTTACTTGTATACATGTAACGTAGCTTCTTTTAGAGCTTGACACGACATCGTATCACTACCTTTGCTAAATATTTTAAATATTCTGTCCGTTATCTTCTTCAATTGATTTTTCCTCCAATCTTTTCCTGCAATTGCAAACATATCACCCAATTTGATCCAAATTCATTACCTAAAATGTGTTTTTTTTAACTACTTTTTATGATTATTTATTTATTTATTTATTTTGACTAATACTTATATTGTAGTCGTCCGGTAATTTTATGGAATTACTCTTCTTTTCTTTTATTAGTAAAATATAGTAAGTTCTATTTGATTCATAAAGCTTTAAAATGAATACTTTAGTCTCAAGTTTGAAAAATGCTTCTAAATAATTCATTTCATATATGAATGGGTTAACTACTGACCAACAGGGTAGATTAAGTTTGCAAATTTTAATTATTAATATTATATAGGTTTTCTTGATTTAGTAGTGGATTTTTTATTTAATTAATATGTACTTTTGGTCCTTGAATCTTAAAAATAATTTTTTTTAGTCTTCAGATTTATAACAATAGACCAATTTGATCTAAAATGTGACTTTTTAATTTTTTTTATTACTTCTTTAAATTGGGTTATAAGGTAGTATTTATGTTTTATTTTTATAAAATAATTATATGATATTTAAATTTTAAAAAATAGTTTTAGGAGAGAATATGATTTTTAGAAGTCAATTAGACTATCTAAAATAAAAGTATAATTATTTTTTAAACATTTAAATTTATTTTTAAAAACTAAAGGACTAAAATTTAAAAACTCGCAATCAAATAAGACTATTTTTATAATAAAAATGTCTATTTTTAAAGGATGGAGAGGGAGGTGAAAACAAAAAAAAAAGGAGAGGAGAGTGATAGCAAAGAGGTCAATCCACATGAACGAACATTTTTGTAATCACATCGTCGTGAAAAAAAACTCATAATTCAACACATCAAACAAACAAAACCGATAAATGCATCTATTCCGTTAACGAAAAGCGATGATCGAATTTCATTAATAAGATCGAATACGACTATGAATTCTCCGTTTCGCTAATTCACTCCATCCGTTGATGGATTAATGGACGGATACAAACAGAAAGCTAAGAACGAATAGGAATTGAAATGGAAGTTTAGGAAGAAGATGAAGTTAGGTCAAAATTTTACCTCCGAATATCCCCATTGCCTGTCCCATGCTAGATGCCGGCGCCGATCCACGGACCTCGCAAATGAAGATTGGGATGTGAGCCGGTAGCTGCAAAGATAAGGAGATTTATCATAACCAGTGGTTTTGTACTAGAAAAAAAAGGGATAAAAATTCAGAAACTATTCTGTTTCTGCCGTTGATCATTTCCCTTCTATATTGGAAAGGAAGGTTGGAATAAAGCGACATCTGCTTTCCTTGAATGCAAGTTATACACTTGGTTTTGTTTTGTGCCCACGAACATTTAAAACAGAATTTTCTCATCTATATATATTTTGATTTTTGAAATTTTAAATTTTTTAATTCTAACCTTTTTATCATCTCTTTAAAAACAGAAATTTACGGGGAATTGAAACTTTGACCTTTGGAAACAAAAGTAAGTTTAAAACAGTAATGGATTTATTAATATATCAAATGATTAGATAGTACAACAATTAGATAAAGATGAAGATGAAATCTATCATATTAAGGAGATAGTTATTTCAAAAATCAATTGACAATAAGAGAAGTAATACATCACTAAATGGTGAGTTTTCTTGAGTTTTTCAATGTGAAATTCTCAACATTTGAGAAAAACTCACTTCGACTATATAATTGGATGTTTAAGAACCCACACTATTAAAATATTGTGAACCAACTATACACGAATTAAAAATGGTTACAAATAACTAAATTGTTGTATAGTGAAGTTAAGATACTAAATTAAATTCATTATTCAATGACTAAGTTTTCATACAATTTTGAAGACCAATTTTTTTAACTATTATTTATTTCTTCCTTTTTTTTCTCTTTTAATCTTTTTGAAAAATAGCAAAGCTTAAAATGGAATGATCGACACGTTATGCTTAGGATAATTATAATGGATAGCATAACATGTATAGCAATATTTTTTTAAAAAAATTGCAAATATAGAAAAATCTACCAGCGATAGACTTCTATCACTCATAAACTCTCATAGTCTATTAATAATAGACAAACATTTGAAATTTGGTCTATGATAAATAGACTTTAATAGATTTTGCTTTATTTATAATTGGAGTGCTTGCAAAAATAACAAAAAAAAAAATTATAATGATATAGTCAATATCACTACATTTTATAAATTACAAAAGTTACAAATTTAAAAACAAATAACTTTTTTATAGTCATTTGATATCACTAATTATTTGTCATATTCAGTATATTTCTAATATAAAAATAAAAGTGTCATTGGCTATTTTTTTTTCTAAATATTTTTTGTTATCTAATACAGTTTTACTTTGAAAAAATTCAACATTAGCTAATCTTTTTAAGTCTTTTGGTTATATTAGACCCAAATTAAAGGCTATTGGAGTGAAGGGAGAATAGTAAGAACTTCAAATTCAAATAGTCGACGCATGAAAGGCTAGGAGGAGCCTATGGCTAGAGGTATCGTTTTGACCTAATTGTTTCTTGTCGCCAATAAAGACAAAAGAGCATTTGTTAAGACTATTAATTTCCACATCATTGACCTTTTTGCCAAATGCAAACAAAATTTCTACCCTTCTAAGTTATTTCAAACCGAGAGGCTTAACAAAATGACTTTTCTTACTATTCTCTCCCATACCCTTTCGATTCTATCTATTTGGAAGTTCACATGCAAGTCCCCGTAGATATGAACCTCTCTATCAATTAATTTAAATATGATACCCCAAGTCATTCCTACCGTAATACAATACTAAGAATATAATAATATTCCAGGGTTGGTTGATGGTCTAGGCTGTGTATATGATCTCTGTTTGAGAAAGGAGAAGAAGTTGGAGAGGAGAAGGAATGGGAGATGAACTAAAGCTATTGATCAGAACGTCGAGTCCGTACATTCTAAGAATAGTATGGGCGTTGAAATTGAAAGGGTTAGAATACGATACCGTTTATGATGATCAAGATCTGAACAGCAACAATAATCCAATCCACAAGAATGTTCCTGTACTGCTGCTTCATGATGGAAAACCGATCGTTGAACCGCTCATCATCCTCGAATACATCGACGAAATTTGGAGCCAAAATCCATTGCTTTCTCAAGATCCTTACGAGAAAGCTGTTGCTCGCTTCTGGGTCAAATTTGCTGAGGATAAGGTATTTGAAAATCATTCGATGTTGGTGAAGTATAAAAGAATCTTAAATGTCTCATGAACTTATTAAAGAATAGTAAGATATAGTATAGTTAGATTGTTCACTACATAGAAATAATAATAATAATCTCACCCTTTTTGTGTGTACTTTGTAGCTTTTGCCATCTATAAAGAAAGCCTTCACATCAAACCAAGACAAGGAAGAGGGCAGAGAAGAAGCCTTGAAGAATTGGAAGCATTTGGAAGAAGAGTTAAAGGAAAAGAGGTTTTTTGGAGGGGAAGCCATTGGACTTGTGGATATTGTAGTTGGATGGATTGCATATTCACTCAATGTCATGGAGGAAATGATTGGACATGATGGACCTCAATTGATGATAACACCAGAAAGGTTTCCCCTTTTGTTCAAATGGAAAGAGGAATTTTTTGCAAATTCAATCATCAAAGAAAATTCACCTTCTATTGAGCAACTTTGTTGTTTGTTCGATGAATTTCAAGCATTGAATCAAACTCGACATCAAATGTCGTATCAAATGGGATTTTCAGCGCAACATCAAACAAAATACGAAGTACAATATCAAAGAGGGTCTCAAGCACTACATCAAATTCAATATCAAGTAAAACCATATCAAATGCAAGACCAAGTACTATATCATCAAAAGCCGAATTTCAAACATGGCATCAAACTCAACACTAAGCAACGGATCAAACTTAATACAAATCATCGTATCAAACAAAGTCCCAACCCAAACACCGTATCAAAATGAGTATTGAGTACAGTTATAAACAAATATGATTATAGGAAGTGTAATTTTAGTGCTTAGTGTAAAAGAAATGGAAAAAAAAAATGATACGATTTATATTTTTCAATAGATTATGCTTTGAAGAATAGTTGTTGGTTGTCCTAAAGCACCAAATCTACTAATGATCTATCACTAGTAGGAGTCTACAACGATATAATACAATATATCACACAAGTTTTGCTATAGTTAACATTTTTCTTAACAAAAATACACTTATCATTTGTTCTAAAAGTACTACTTATTTTAATCACATTTTTAAAAAATATATATAAAAAAAAAGTAATTAGATTCAAAATAATTAAGTATAAAGTAATATTTTTAAAAAATTACAAATATAGCAAAATTTGTCAAAAGTTATCTATGATAGAAGTATATAGATAGACCATGTTGCAAATATTGGTCTATGACTGATAAACCACAAGAGTCTATCTGCGATAGACGATAAAAGTTTATCACCGATAAATTTTGCTATATTTACAATTTTTTTAAAAATTGTTATATACTTAATTACCGTTCCTAATATTGTTATTCATTGTAATTTAAGAAAAAAGAAACGAAGAGACCAAGAACAAAACATGTTATAGTTCAATACAAAAATAGGGCAATTACAATAATAATTAAATATATAACATTTTTAAAAAATTACAGATATAGCAAAGTTTATCACCGATAAACTTTTATTGATAAAGATTTGTATGACATATTAGTGATAGACCAATATTTGTCACATTCATAAATTCTCGGCTATATTTGCAATATTTTTAAGGAATAGTTGCAAATTTAGCAATTAAATTCAAAATAATTAAATAATAGCAAAATTTTAAAAAATTTGCAAATATAGCAAAATTTGTCCAATTCTATCAATGATACAAGTCTATCCCCGATATACTATGTTGTAAATATTAGTCTATCACTGATAAATCATATAAGTCTATCAGCAATAGTTTTGCTATATTTACAATTTTTTTTAAATATTACTATATCCTTAGTTATTATCCCTCGTATTACCATCAAATTACAATTACCCTATTTTTAAATATGTTGTCTAATTGTTCGCAACTTTTCCACGAAAATTAGAGGCCCAAATTAAAAGGCCCATAAGAGAGATTCGAAGCCATTTTGTTTGACGTGGCCGCCAACGAAGACCAAAGGGAACAACGACAGGCAACACCACGACGTCATGTATTACGTCGTCATACGACGACACGTGGAACAGCAGAAGCCGTCAAAGGCAAACAATGTCCCTCCCCAATCCTATTTTCTTCTTCCTTTTTTTCATATGCCCTTGAACTTCTATTAATTGTATTCTTACCCAATTTCACTTTCACGCGACCAACGATCAAAATATAATTTAGGGCCAATCGTATCAAAGGAGTGAAACAAGTTTAGAGTCAGGGATTCAATTTTGTTAGGTTGAGAACAACCAATTGTTTCCCGAGTTATGCCATAAAATTTTGGATATACATGAATAATGTTAATTTGGGACAAGAATTATCTATAATCATCAACCTTAAATACTATTTTGTACCTTCAATTAACTCTTGGCAACACTATTTTAAAACTCCTTATTGACATGGTATTAACTTTTTGTTATGCTTTTTATTATTTTACACTCATCATTTCTTTATTATTTGTTACGGTAGAGTGAGTAGCTCAAATTAAAATAATCTATATTTCAAACATAAACTATTATAAATCGACTATAATGACTTAGATATATAATAACAAGTTATTTAACTTAAATGTCACATAAAGTTTGTGTTTGGAGTAAAATGTTGTAAGATATAGTTATTCAATAAATGTACAAAAGTAAAATATATATATATAGCAAAGTGAAATTTTTTGATATGTGTGTAGGACAATTTATCAAAGAAACTTTGCAACTACTGGTAGGATTTTGTATAATTAATATTAATTGGTCACTAACATTTATTTTAAGCAATTATTGAGTATCAATCTACTATGTAGACTTAATAAGTTCTGATTGATACATTTATAAGTGTACTTTAAGTACAATAAATATTTGATATAAAGTATTAATTATTAACTATTAATACTCGAATCAATGTATACTCATTTAATTATCTTTAATAATTAAACTAAAAAATTTAATGATCAATTACTTATTATTAATGTTTAGTGTAAAAATACTTTCACTATTCGATGGAAAAAAAAAAGGAGTAAAATTATTTATTATATTATAAATATTATTTTTTTAAAAAAAATAAAGTAATTGTTTTTAAAGGATATTTATTAAGGCCTCAAAACAAAGGTGCAAATTAATCAAAAATAATGATGAATTATTAATACCTTTTTTATAGGGGTAAGCATGATAGATCGAAAAACTGAACCGATCAATCAAGTCGAAGTCAATCAATCGACAGACCATCAGAATTGGTTTTAAAAAGTTTCAAATCGAAAATTTTCAAAAAGTATTTTTGAGTGTTAAACCGACCCAACCGATTCTTGTTCATTGATGTCGAGATCGGTTTGACACTTTACTAAACCGACTATGGTCGATTCACGATCGATTTTGTAAAAAAAAAAAAAACATTCGATTCCAATCAACCAATGATCACTCCTACCTTTTTATATTTATATGTAATTATTTAATTTTAGTTCATATATAAAATTAAGTAAACAAAAATTATTTTAAATGAAATTTTTTAAAAATATTTATAAATGTAGAAAAATATGACAAATTATCTATGATACATATAATAGATCGAAATAGACTACTATTTATGTTGTTTATCATGATATAAACAGACCAAGATAATAATCTATCTTTGTATATCATAGTTCATCATAAATAAACAGTGATATTCTACTATATTTCGTCAAATAGTCCTAAAAGAAACACATACATGCATATAAAACACATTAGTTTAAAAAAAAATCATCTTTATTTCTCCCTACTTTCTTGTCAAACTTTGGTCTCTCCAATGCTAATTTAGGGTTGATTTTTCAAAAAAAAAAAATATTACGTTACATATAACATTGTGAATTCAAATTTTAAACCATAGTCACATATTTTATTTTCTTGTATTAAATTAATTTTAAGAGACTAAAATTAGATGACTAATTTTCAGAAATAGAAACCAAAACAAAAGGGCACATTTTGCAAAGCATCCAACAATTCAGGGACGAAAGACGGAAATTTCCCGAAGACTTAAAGGAACAATATATAAAAAGGGACGTGAAGACTGAGGAAACTGAGAGTTAAGTTGGCATTGAAGAGAGGAGGAAGGGAAGAAGGGAAGAAGGGAAGAAGGAAAGATGGAAGAAGAGCTGAAGCTGTTCAGAACATGGTCCAGTCCATTCCCTCTGAGAATAGTATGGGCATTGAAATTGAAAGGGATAGAATACGACACCGTTTACGAGGATCTGGCCAACAAGAGTCCATTGCTTTTGGAGTACAATCCCATTCACAAGAAGGTTCCGGTGCTCGTCCATGGCGGAAAGCCGATCGCCGAATCCCTCGTTATTCTCGAATACATCGAAGAAACATGGAAGCAGAATCCATTACTGCCTCAGGATCCTTACCAGAGAGCTGTTGCTCGCTTTTGGGCTAGATTTGGGGATGACAAGGTGACTCACTTCATTTTAATTCATGCTGCTTTTTAGTTGTTGGAAAGCAATTAATTTAGAAAGAATAAAAGGTTCCGAACTAATCATTGGCATTTGTTCTTCTTAGAAAACAAAAATGTCAAAAGTGGGTTGAATTTCAATTTTTATAATAAATCATAAATTTAGACTTTCAAAATTAGTTTAACAAAAAAAATTAAATAGCTAAATATTGAAACTATTTACAAAATATAACAAAATCCATCCAAATAAAAGTTCATTTTGTAAATAATTTAAATATTTTGTTATAGGTAGCAATTCTCCCTTGAGACCTTGAGAAAAAAATAGGTAAATTGTGTTCTTGGTTTAACTCATCAAATGTTTAGGTTTGAAAATAATAAGGATGGTTTGAATTGACTCAAAAAGAAGTATTTAAAAGAAAACATTTTGATAAGTTGTTCAAAATAAAATTTTGAAAGTATTTCAAAAAGTATTTTGAGTTGTCGAACATTATATATCTTCGAGAGTGATTTATTTTCAAAATATAACACTCATATTTTCGAAATTGTGGACCATAATTTGAGTCCTTTTATTGATTCATATCATTGAACTAAAATACTTTTGAGTTTTAACCATTTTGAAAGTCATCTTGAGCTCTCTTTTTTAAGTGTAGGTTTTGGAATCTATAAAGAAAGTGTTTATGAACCAAGGGAAAGTGAGAGAGGAAGGTGTGGAAGAAGCCTTGGAGAATTTGAAGCATTTGGAAGAAGAGTTAAAAGGAAAGAGGTTCTTTGGAGGAGAGGCCATTGGGTTTGTGGATATTGCAGTTGGGTGGCTTGCAAACATAGTTAGTGTAGTGGAGGAAGTTGTTGGACTTGAATTGATAACTGAAGAAAGGTTTCCCCTTTTATCCAAATGGACAAAGGAATTTGCTGCTGCTCCAATCATCAATGAAAACTGGCAACCTAGAGACAAGCTTATCACTAAGTACCAAGCATTGTATCAAACTTATATGACTAAACAAGAATAATTAAGAACCTTGGATATCCAACTTTCCTTCCTCTAGACAGTAACCAAATCTATTGTTCTATAGAATAATACAGTAGTTGTAAAAGCAGACTCAGATTGTTAGAGACCGTGTGAGGGAGGAAAGGTATAGTAATTAATTGTCATAAGGAGAGTTTAAGTGAGATTGAGTTGTGTATCAGCTTTTCAACTTGTCATGAAGTATGTTGTGAATTTTGTGGTTTTAGACCTCATATAGACCTTTGTAATATTTTTACAAGGGTATGGTATTTACTTTCACAGGTCCCTGTGTTCGGAGTGGTGTTTCGTGCTTGTTCTATGATTTTAATAAATTTAAGCTTATAAAACTTAAAGGTAGATTATGTCTCATCTATACTGAATTGTGAATTAATTTTTGTATAACATGGGTTTGGGATATAGTCATATAGATTTATAATTTGTAAAGCACAATAGAAAACTCACTACTCATCTGAAGCAAATTAACAAACTTTGAACACTCTCTAATTAATTGATTATATATAAACAGATAAAGCGAATAGAAATTTGAGTGTCTAACCTTTTAGTCGATGATATAATGTCTTCACTGTTTGAGTTATCTTTGGGTTCATAGCTAAATATCTCCTTAAAAGGTCTGAAGCTGGCCGTGAACAATTCCAGAATCTCCAACTATCAAAGTGGCCTTTAAGAGAGAAACTGAAGGTAAAGGCAGAGCGCGAGAACGGCATGGCAATAGAATACTGAAATTAATTACAATAAAGGTTAAGTTGGACAAACGATTGCCAACCACCAAAGAGATTAATTTTCCCATCCTCAGCTAAGCAACCTACGTTGACTTGTAGAAGAAATATTTACCACATCAGTGAAAGGAAACAGTTCAATTCTGGAAGAGAGCGAGAAATTAACAGAACGTGACATTCTTCTTCTATCTCATTGAAATCGTTTGTTTTGATTGATTTTTTATACCTCTATTCACCTGTTCTTCTATAAATGGAACAGTTGATGGTAAAAATGTGTGTTATCGTTCTTTTCCCCTTCACTTTCACTGCTTAGGACTTCAAGTTTTTAAGAACACTCGGTAGAAAGAGAAATCAGAAGAAATGAAAGAAAGACAAACCTTTAAAATTTGATTCATAGGCCAGCATGAGAGGTCATCAAGAGTTGGAAAAATCTGCAGGGAATGCGCACACAATGGTTCACATCAAAGAACATGTTCTAGTGCAAGATATATCATTGGGAAAAATGGTAGCCATATCAAAAAAGAATTACCAGCCACGAAGTAGCTAGCACTCTATGTGCATTTTCATAAGCCCACCTTTTGGACAATATCATGTGGCATCCAATGCTCTCGTAGATTGCTCTAAAGTGCATGTCTTGAGCTAAATCTTCTTTTAGTTTGTCGAAAATTGAAAAAAAAATTATAGCATCCAAGTTTACGCACATTGACAGCAATCGTGTAACTTAGCAGGAGTCGAACCTTCTTGAATTTGCACTAAACTTGGACAAAGATGAAGCAGTTCAACTGGACTATTTGTAGTCCAATGTGAAGACGCAATCAGGTACTAGAAATAATGATTATTCACCAGTGATCTCCACAACTACAGGCTCCATCCTTGAAACGGTGAAAGCGATTGGCATCTCTCACTAGTAATTCTCTTTGCATTACCTTAGTTATGTACTTAGTTACGGTATGACAATCTCCACATACTCGAAGGTTTTTCATTACCAGCAGAGGGCTCCCTGGTTTTGTATTTAACAATCCGAATGCGATTGCAAGTCTTTCACTGTGCCCACATAGCATGTCTCTCTTATCATCTTCCTCGACGTCATGCAAAGCAAATTGCAGGTCTGCAACGTAACCTTCCTTGGCCATTAACCCAAGAAGGTATTCAAGTAAATCTTTGACCTTGTCATACTGTTCAAATGATTTATCACCAGTCCTAAAAACATAGACCCTTTTCTGAATCTCAATCCAGCTACTTCCAGGTTCTTTCTTGAGCCCTTTTGTTTTCATGGAATTTCTAACCGTTTTCACCTGATCCCACTTCCCTAAGGTAGCATAAATATTTGATACAAGCACATAATACCCAGTATTATCTGAGTTCAACTCAAGAATTTTCTTCGAGACACGTTGAGCGATATTTGTGTTCCCACTTGCTCGACAGGCACTAAGTAAAGCTCCCCATAAACTTGCATCTGGTTTCATTGGCATTGACAGAATAAACTCCTCTGCCTGAGCTAGTAAGCCAGATCGAGCTAGAAGATCAACGACACAAGCATAATGTTCCATCCTAGGCTCAAGATTGTAGTCTGTTTTCATTCGATCAAAGAATCTGAGCCCCTCTTTGACCATTCCAGAATGACTGCAGGCAAAAATGAAGGCAATGAAAGCAACAGAATCAGGAAAAACACCACTCAACTCCATATCCTGAAAAGCTTTTAATGCTTTTTTGCCCTCTCCATACATTCCAAATGCAGAGATCAATGCAGTCCATGTCACCACATCTTTTTCTTTCATATAGTTGAATACTTTAGTACAGTTTTCTAAACTACCACATTTGGAGTACATTTCAATTAGGGCATTCCCAATTGGGACATTGGATTCAAATCCCGACTTGAAAATATAGCCATGGATCTCTTTCCCTTGTCGCCGTACTGCAAGCAACGAACACATTGGCAAGATACCTAGTACCGTGGCCTCATCTGGCATCAACCTTTCAGTCCTCATTTCATTAATCATCCGAAACCCTACAGTGCAATCATCAAAATGAACACTTGAAGCAATAACGGAATTCCATGAGATAATGTCATGGGCACTCATGTATGAAAACACCTTCAATAAGTCATCCATTTCACCACATTTAGCATACATATCCAGAAGAGAATTGGCAATGATAAGTTCAGCTTCAAAGCCAAATTTTATCACATCACAATGGATTCCTCTCCCCTGATTTATATCAGCTAACTGAGAAAATATAGATAGGAGCAGAACAAAAGTGACAGAATCTGGTTTGCTTTCCATTTTCATCATTTTAAAACTTTCCAGGCCATCTTTATAATAACCACTTTGAGTGTAACCGTTAATTAGTGAGTTCCATGTCACAGAATCCTTGCATTTCGTTGTGTCAAAGACTTCCTGTGCAGCCAAAAGATCCCCACACTTGGCATACATATCTATAAGGATATTACATGCCACAGTATCACATTCAAACCCGCTCCCAATTAAGTACTTATGAACAAACTTTCCAACCTGCAGATCTCCCGACTGTCCACAAGCACGAATGGTCGATGTAATTGACAACATATCTGGAATGAATCCATCTATCATCTCCATAAATAACTTAACAGATTCTTCATGGCGCCCCAGTTGGGCGTACCCACAAATCATGGTATTCCAAGTAACTGAGTCCTTGACAGCCATCTTGGAAAAAACCCAACGCGCTTCTCTTAGTCTTTCAAACTTGAAGTACATGGAAAGAAGCCCGTTGCCTATAATAACATCCCCGGCAATTCCAATCTTCTCAATCACCCCGTGAACAGCCACACCCTCTTTAACAGCCATTAAGCTTCCACAAGCGAGTAAAACGCTGGACATTGTGAAACAATCAGATACCATCCCAGTCATTCTGAACTTGTGATACATGTCCAGAGCGTCCTCCCAAAACCCATTAGAACAATACCCAGAAATCAAACTATTCCACGATACACTGTCCCGGTTAGACATTTCCTCAAACACATAACGTGCATTATCAAGATCAACAAATCTAGAATACATATCGATCAATGCATTGCCAATATATAAATCCGATTCAAAACCCATTTCCATAGCATGTTCATGAACAATGCAACCCAATTTCAAGTCCAAAAGCCGGGCACATGAATTGATAACAGAAGGAAAGGTAAAAGCATCGGGTTGGAGCTTTTTTTCACGCATCTCAGTGTAATATCCAAGTGCTTGAGTGAAGAGACCATTGTGGGTAAGAGCACGTATAATTGAATTCCATAGATAGACATTGTTAGTTGGAGAAATAGAGCGAAAAACTGAAACAGAAGAAATTGGGTCTTTAACCTGGGCGTACTTGCTTATGAGTTTGCCGGAAAAGATGACGGAGAGGCTAAAACCTGAAGTGATGATTAGGGAATGAACAATGCGTAGCTGTGGGGTGTTTTTGGCAGAAGAAAGAGTTTTCAGTAGAGAAGAACGAAGAAATTCTTGCGAAGGTTCTGGTGTATTGTTGAAATTGGAACAGAATTTTGGCGGTTTCATCGGCGGCTAGTATCGACATTGAAAAACAGCGCGGGAAGTTTTGTTGTAGAGTTTTTCTTAGGTTTAAATACGGTCTCAAGCACTTTTATTTTGATTTTGGTTTTGTATTTTCAAAATTATCATTTTTGTTTCATCTCGACTGCAATTCATCACGACATGTCGTACCAAGAGAGATAGTTATCATCTTAAAACTTTGGTCGCATTACAAATAACTTAATAAACAAAATTTAGTGAAGGATTTCCACTTCCTTGGCACGAAGAAACACCACGAAAAAATGGTTTTTTTGGTAAGCATTAATAAAAGAATTCAAGCAATAATATCTTTGGATAAAAATACAACTGGAGTAAAAACAATTTTAGAAATTTGAGCGAAATTTGGAATTGGAGTTTTGTGACAATAACTAAAATAGTGTGACGATTAAAATTCTTGTTAGGACTGCACCATTTTGGATGCTTTTCAAGTTATTTATAAATTCTAATATATTTCTATTTAGTTGCTAATTGTAAAACGTTGATGTGGATATACAATCAAAATCTCTAGAAAAAATCGTTGTTTAACTAGTTGTTGTAACGAGAATAATCAACAAAGGTTAAACAATAAAAGGATTTGACGACTAATATTACTACTTCAATTCTAAGAAGATTCTACAAGCTAACACAATTGATCCAATGTTCGGATCGAGAATGTTTAAAAAATGCTTGGGTGTATATCAGGGAAGAGACAGAGTTGACAGTCGGAAAGGAAATTCCAATTTGATATGCCCTTCAAACAGACTACAAGCCCTGTAGAGATACAATGGATGTCAACGTGATAAAAAAAATTCACTATGGACAAACAGCAATAACAGTCAGTTCATGGGTACAATACAACACTGATCACAGGACGATACACCTATGCTAAATTGCAGACCGCGAATTGTTGTCGTATAACTACACTCTTGTTGAAGTAATCAGAAATCGGTCGCCATGCCTGCACACTAATCCCAATTGCAAATGCAAGATCTATTACACATTCTTTCATCATAAAGTAACCTCTTCACCCTGCTGGCCACGTTCACGGGCAATGGAAGCCGAGAGAATACCAAGATCACGATTTAGGAACGTCAGTGCCGCCTCACATTCTGATATAATTCTTGTGACAGAAGATGGCTCTCCAGCAATCGTTTCGGAAGATCCAATAGCCAAAGCTGCATGAGAATCTCTAAGATTCCTCAAGTTGCCCAAGAACTGCCATTAACAACACCATAACACATTACAACTTTTAGCTATAAAAAGAATATGAAACAAATAAATGCATTTCAAGACCACGATATAACAGGAAACCAGTACTTCTTTCAATTTTGAATAAAGTTTAAAAAGAAACCAGGCCTTTTCCTTGGTTAGAAAGAAGCAACAGAACTTTTGTGGGGGATGATAAGTATTTTGCTTTTTACAGGGAACATATCGTCTTCGTGGCTTTCCTGATGCAAAATATCCAAGTTCTTTTGTAATTCAACTGATTTATCTTTGTGCTGTCACAGAACTTTTTCCTTACTAGTTACTAGCCCGGTTTGGGTTCAGCTTGATATCCTTTTTTGTACTTCTTATAATCAATTAAACAGTTTTCAATTATTAGAAGAAAAAAACATATCAAATGCGCTTGCAGCAAAGAACATAAATAAATCAGCATCATAAAAACAAAATAATTGGAAAAAGGATACCTTCAGTAGCATATTGTATGCTTCCAACAATCGGTTGGCAGCTGGACCAAAGCCATGAAGCTGTGGAACCTCCATCATGTGTGTCCAAGGACGGATTTCCTACCATAAAAATGATAATCAGGATCAATAGCAAAAATGGATATCCATTCCGACCTATCCTTTCAAGTGAATATATGCAGAAAAACATCCACTTAGGCTACCATATATTAGTAACAGGACCACATTTAGCTTATAAAAACGTAGATTAAGCAGCATAAATAGTTCGTTGTCAAGACAGGGCGAATCCATCACCAGCCTCTTTATGACAGAGTTAACAAACCATGAAATAGAGAGCCTTCAATCGCAGTTGAGACAAACCTTGGTGTAAATAATGTTAAAAGATCTTGCTGTTTCAAGAAAAGATTCCAAGTGTGCCCGCAGTTGAGATTCTACCTCCGTATACTCTTCATCTGGGTTGTAAGCATGCTACAAAAAAAATTAAAAAAAATAAATACAAGAAGATTCACGAGACATCAAACAAAGCAACATTAAAAATAAATCTATATTTCACACTACAAAAGTGCCACCTCAAATCCAAACAAAATGTTAAAACCTAATCATTTTTAGTATGCAATAACCAGAGAAACCTAGTAAAAAAACCACCTTGACCAGCTATATTTTTCTCAAATCGATGACCACGACATAAATGGCCATCTATTGTTTAAGTTGTTTTTATTGAAACATGATGCAAATCAGGGTAATGAATCTGGAACATATCCCAGTTGGAGGGCAGTTCCAATAGGAAACTGACAGCAGGGTCAAATTTTCCTTTAAGGTGAGAGAAAGGAGCAAAAACCTTTGACGCTAAATCATCAACTTTCTGTTGAAGATTCAAAAGTATCTTGGATTGCTCTGCCAGCTTAGTTTCCAGCTCAGAAACATCTGGCCTGAAAAAAAAATTGATTAGGCAACATAATGCTATAATTTAATTTTAAAATCAAATGGTGAAAAGATTGACTTCTGAGATTCAACATCAAAATTATGGTAGAGTATATATATATGAATAACCATAGATAGCAATTTAGAGGTCAAGCTAAAATGTTTAATCAGTAAGAGTTTAAACTAGCAGAACAGCATTTGCAAGACTATGGCTTCCTCAAAAAGAGGGAGTCTAAAATCCCCAAGGCAGATTAACTTGGATCAATATACCTGTGTGTGGATATGGCAGTAGAAGCATGTTTACGTATTGTTTATCATAAAAATGATAGAAGGGGCAAATTAACAAGATAAACCAGATTGAAGAAATGGGCAGATGTCAGATCCAGAGAACATGGCTCAAACTGACAATATTTGGAGTATTTTGAGCAATCAGAAGAAGAGAAAGACAGGTTTCCATTTAGCTTGTGGATATCCAAGAAGAATTAACAATGCTAAGAAAAAATCAGTCTATATAGATTGATGTAGGAGGATCGTTACAATGGATATATAGACTGAATTTGAACATCGGCAGGAAACAATTTGCATTCTTCTGAGAATATTTGAGCCTGTTTCTCTGCAATAGAGTCGATGAGTTGTATGTCTTTGGCTACCTGCTCATCAACACTGCAGAAACAATATTACAAAAACACTGATTTCCAATATTCTTACTAATTTAAAGAAGATTGAACAATATTACCAATACAAATTAAACAAATGACAACCTCCAATCTGGATTATCTGCATAGATGCTTGCCTCAACAAGATCGACAATAAGACGAATCATTTCAGTTCGCTCCTCATAGCTTCCTCGTCCCTGTAAAGTACAAGCATAAAGTTACCAAGATGGCACATAGACAGTGAAGATGTTTGCTAAATCTGTAATCAAGTGAATACATAAAGCTTGATTGCATGTAATATAAACCACACAATTTTCAATCCGAGGACTCGTACAGAACACAATGATATGGCTGTTACTGGAAACAAGGGATTGCAGATACACCCTCCTTGCACATTACATTGTGAAAGAAATACAAGGCAATGCAGGTCGGAGTGACTAGTTTTGATAGGTTACTTAATAGCAAGTTTAATACGAAATTTATAGTCTATAGAGACAGATGGCTTCAATTAATCTTAATCGTACAAAGAGTAGAAGGAATTCAGAAACAAACTTGGATAACTTCAGTATCAATAGTGGTTGTAATACCGAGAAACTTTGCGATTTCTGCCAGATCTGCAAAATACAGCCACTGGTTATGACGCACTGATTGATCCAGTGATAGAAACCAAATTTTAAATTAGGGCACTAAAATGAAAATAAAAGCAACGGATACTATGCATCATGTGATGCAGCCAGATAAAATAAAACTCAATGGCAGGAGACAGACGGGAATTTTAATACGCTGAAGAGATAATTTATCACTTTTAAAGCCGTGATCAACCAACTTACCAGAAGTAGAATAACACAGAGGTATTCATTTTTAGTGACTCAATTACTTCATAGTTGTTAATTCCTATACCATCTTGACGCCTAATTACATGCTCATCACAAACCCGTGATAAGGAAGCCCGATCTACAAAACTAATCCCTATAAAGCATGAAGGTTAAACAAACATCCATGTAATTTGATTAGCCAGAGATACAAAAATTGAGTTTACCCCATATGCTACTGTGTAATTGAACATATGATCGTGAAGCATGAAATGAGAATACTAACACTGAATACGACCAGTTTCTTCATCGCGATCAATAGCATCTCCTTGGATATTTTGTTGGGAGAACGGCGACTTATCACCCAACAAACTACAATTTGAGAAAGCAATGCAATAAATAAGCCATTAAACCTCCAATTCTCCGGTGAATGACTAAACTTCAAATTCAAGTAAGGACGAAAACAAAGTCTTGAAAATACAATTCGAATAGTTTGAAGTACGTGATTGAAAGATCAATGAAAAGTGGGTACCGGAAGAAAAGCCACTCAAGAAGGGCATAGCGTTCCATGCCGGCAAAGAGGAGGGACTGGGCAGGAGCATTGGCTCTGGGGTAATTAAGCATTGATAGCTTCCTTTGAATCTCTTCCATTTGCCTGGCTGCCATCTTCGTCTTCGTTTGTTCGTCTATGTGCTTTTTGAATTCTGGGCATTGAAGACCCTCTTTTACTCTTCGCTCTCTATCTCTCTCTCCTTGGACCTTCCGGTTCAGCCCCTTCTCTGATCAGGATTTAGAACATTATTAAAACCGGCCCGAACCGTCGAGGGTCTGGACGGACGTACTCGATAGTCGGTTCTAATCTATCAAATGGTGCATCAAATAGAATATATATATACACATATTTTTTTTTATATAGTCAATCTTTGTTTTGATCAATGTAAGAATATTTTTTATTTTTAGTTTTGAATTTTATTTTAATTTAGTATTTAGATTTTAAAATATTGCGCTCATGAATTTTGTATTTTGTTTTAATTTTATGTTCTATATTTTAAGGTTTATACTTTTAAATTTTATCGGTAGGTTTAAAATAATTATTAGGTAAAATTATAAAATAGATTTTAATGTTGATCTAAATAGTGAAATTTTATTTGCAATTTTATTGTTTTTTTTTTTTTTTGGTTAGGTAAGGACTAAATTGAAATCAATATCGTATCTTAAATACTAAATTGAAACCAATTTTAAAAGTTCAAGTGACTAGGAGTATAACATTTCAAAACTTATAATTCATATGAACTTTATTCAAAAGGGTATTTTTCTCTAAAGTATACGTTTGCTTTAATGTTTTGTACAAATAACCAAAACTTGGTCGTATACTGGCAAATGATCCACATTATAACAACGTAGAGAACTAATAATTTACGTACATCACAAAGCACTCAAACTCACGTGATGATGGTTGCTTTCTCCATTCCCCTTGTCGATATATGTTCGTCCCTCAAATCATTATCACTATAGATAATTGGAAGGCAACTAGAAGCATGAGTGTAAGGGGTTGTCTACGCGGCAATGAACAATCAATCGGTGACCTTAAGTCCGCGTGAGTTATCTTCAAAGTGGACAAACAAACATTTGATTCATTTGAACAGTAGCAAAAAAAAAAAATGATGTGAAAATGAAATGCAAGTGCGATGAGAAAAAGAAAGTGTAGGTAATATAAATGATAAAGTAAAAATACCAACAAAACGAGTCGTCTTACATTAAACACAAAGACGACCTAAATGGTATAGCACATGTCTCCATTTACACTTGCCATTCAAATTTTGTTTGAAAAACAATACACCGTACTTATAAATACACCAATTAAAACATTATACTTATACATCAAATTTAACTAGTGTATTCAAAGAAGTTGCAAGGATCTAAATTGATTTGGTTGTGAAATTTAATTGATAAAATCATTGATTTTTTATTTTAATCCATACAACATCAAGGTTTAGCACTATAAATTGATATTTACCATATTAATCAGAGATATTTTAAAAAATATAACAAATCGATAAAATATTTACAATGTATAGAACAATTAAAAAAAGCCAAGAGGCCTACAATGAGAAATACAAAGAACGCCTTAGTCAACGTGCGATTAATCCGTCACATACATGCGTGTAATCGTCTTCTAAACGATCACGACACACGATCGTGTAGAAAATGATAGGCATTATCAACACGATCGTTTAGTTCATTTTTAAACGACAAAAAAAAAAAGCTTAAAATCTAAATGATCTCGTAGAAATGCTAAACAATCGTTTTGATATCACGTAGTTATTCTTAAATGGTGAAAATAGCTTTAAATCTAAAATGATCATTTAAATAATGTCACAATGATATTTAAACAATTTTAATATTATTAAATATAAGAAATATGAAGTTAATATTATTTTTAAAATATTTTTAAAATTTAAACATAAAAAATAAATCGTTTAAAAATATAAGAAGAAAAAAAAAACAAGAAAATGATTAAATTACACCGAAGTTGGCTGCAATATTAAAAAACAAATCTCTTCTATTTGTATTAGATGGACGGTAAATATTTTAGCGATTTATTACATTTATAAAAAGTTTCCAGTGAATATAAAATGGAAATAATGTATATTTATGGTTATTAATTTTCTAATGACCAATGAAAAACGAGATCCAAGAGAGGCAAGTACAGAAGTGGTCGCAATCACCGATGATAAAAATAAGGCAACAAACAAAGCTTAGGAAAATGAACTTCACAGTCACAATACAAAAATCATCTCCTCAACTTCAAACCACACTTCGCCATTAAAGCCCCCCCCCTCTCTCTTTTTATCTCCAGATCTCTCACTGTTCTACTTTAACCTCCATTAAAATGCTCTCTTCACATCTAATACCTTCGAAAAACCCTCTTTCCACCAACCCCACTTCCCCTTTTTCCCCATTCTACCCAAACCTCCTCTCAACCGTCCGATCGAAATTCCCCCATCGCCCCCATATCTCCACCTTCGCCTCCATTTATGGCGTCTCTTCAAAACCCACCTCGCAGACTATCAATCCAATCCTCAAACCGAGGCAATTCTGCAAAATTCCTGTGAACCCATTTGGGTTTCTTCCTTCAAAGCCTAACTCCCATGTCCCCGCCGCCGCTGCCGCAGATGGCGGCGATACCACCGCTGATTCCGCCCCCAGCAGCAAAAAATTTCAGCTAGCCATCGTCTTTGGGCTCTGGTATTTTCAGAACATCGTCTTCAATATCTATAACAAGAAGGTTCTCAACATTTTTCCTTTCCCATGGCTTCTCGCTTCGTTTCAACTCTTCGCTGGATCTGTTTGGATGCTTGTTCTCTGGTCCTTTAAGCTTCAGCCGTGTCCTAAAATCTCCAAGCCCTTTCTCATCGCTCTCCTCGGCCCTGCTTTATTTCACACAATCGGCCATATCTCCGCTTGTGTTTCGTTCTCTAAAGTCGCTGTTTCTTTCACTCATGTCATTAAGTCGGCTGAACCAGTGTTTTCGGTTCTGTTCTCCTCGTTCCTTGGCGATTCGTACCCAATCCAGGTCTGGCTCTCGATTCTCCCCATTGTTTTTGGTTGCTCTCTAGCCGCCATTACTGAAGCTACCTTCAATTTCGAAGGTCTCTCAGGCGCTATGATCAGTAATGTAGGGTTTGTATTAAGAAACATTTACTCTAAAAGGAGCTTGCAGAACTTCAAAGAGGTTAATGGGTTGAATTTATATGGTTGGATTAGTATAATTTCTTTGTTGTATCTGTTTCCTGTGGCCATTTTCGTTGAAGGGTCAAAGTGGGTTCAAGGATATCATCAAGCAATTGCTTCCATTGGAAATGCTTCTACATTATATATCTGGGTTTTGATTTCTGGAATCTTTTATCATCTTTATAATCAATCTTCTTACCAAGCTTTAGATGAAATCAGTCCTTTGACATTCTCTGTTGGTAATACAATGAAGAGAGTGGTTGTGATTGTGGCTTCTGTGTTGGTTTTTAGAAATCCAGTTAGGCCTTTGAATGCTGTTGGTTCTGCCATTGCCATTTTTGGGACTTTTCTGTATTCTCAGGCAACAAGTAAAAAGAGTTCTAAGAAGATTGAGGATGGTGAAGAAAAGAAGGATTGAGGAATGGAATAAGAAGATATTGTTTGTCTTGGACTTTGGATGGAAATGAATTCCATTTTTTTTTTTTGCTCTTCTGCCTGAATTTTTCTGTCTGTCCTCTTGTTTAGTTCAAAAATGGTTAATCAAATCAAGATGTTGTTGTCACTTGTGAGTTTAAGTTGTGAAATTTAGGCTTTTGCAGCAATCATTTTGAAGACTTATAGATCAATTTCTCTCTATGCTTCTTCTCTCTGAATTTGTTAGGTTTGTGAGAGGTGAGTTTGGTTGCTTCGCAGTTGCTAAATTTTCATTAGTTAAAAAAAAAAAAAAAAAAAACTTCAACAATGTTAGGTTATCAATGCCTTAGTTAAATGAGTTCTACTGTATAAGCATTTCATCATCTAGGTATGGTTGTTGACTACTCGACCATAGGTTAAATGTTACTTCCTACTAAAATGTTATAAATTTAGGAATAGTTTGGCATACCAACTTCTTAAGTTGGCATAAACTCAACTTCAATGGTAAACACTATGGAATTTTGATTGAGTTTGTAATCGATAGTTATAATACTTGGTTTTGATTGAGTTTGTAATCAATTTTAGGTTGTAAGCATATTTTGTTCGACATGACCTTTACATTCAAGAGTTTGATATTCGAAATTCTAGTAATGCTTTTAGTTATTCCATTTCTTAAGTTGATGTAAACAACTCAACTTCAACTATAAACACGGTTGAATTTTGGTTGAATATGTAGTCCATGGTTAATCAAAATAATTCAATTTTAGGCTGTAAACATATTTTGTCCGACATAGCCTCTATGATCAAGAGATTTGATATTTGAAATTCTACCTATGCACAAAGATTTTGGATTTTTTATTTGTGAAGAGTGCTTTTATATCATTTTGATTGAATGTTATTTTCTTAGAGAAAGGGACATTCCAAACAACTCTTTTAAAGTAGAATAACTCTAAGTTATTCCACTTTTGAATGAGTGAGACATTGTTTCAAGGAAGTAAATGAACGATTTTCCGACACATTTAAGACATACTTGACAAAAATATTAAAAAAGATGAAGTGTAATAGGATTTTCGGACACATTTAAGACATACTTGACAAAAATATTAAAAAAGATGAAGTGTAATAGAATCTTGTTTTTAGAGATTTTGTTATAATGATTTGTTAATTTTTCTATTTTTAAAAAAACTTAATTTTTCAGATTCTATTAGTAGCTAACTTTGAGATTTTATTAGTAACTGAATTTGATAGACATAAGTTTCGATATAATCTAAAATTTTGCTCTAACTTGTAAATACTTTAATGTAATTTGCTATTTAATTTTTTTTTTTATAAAATTGGAAAAAACCACGCTATTTAAACTCATTCTCAAAGACTCTTTAACAAGAGATAATCGTCTTAAATGGTAAAATTGGTAAAAATATTTATAAACATAACAAAAAAAATGAAAATGCTTGGAACATAATTTGATTTATATAAATTAAATAAACCCAAACAAATAATTTAAAGTGGCTTTGTAGCAATTTGAATTGTTTTAGATGTTTGGGTGTTAAAATATTTTTTACTTTTTTTTTTGTTTTAAATAGTCTATAAATTTTTGTTATATTTATAAATATTTCAACCGATCTAATCATTTAAAACAATTTCAAAAATAAAGTTAAAAAGGGAAATTGTTAAAAACAAAATATTTGACAAAATAATTATACTTTACACCCAAAATTGTAATAATTTTTGTTCTTCGTGTTTTTGTTTTATGGAGTGTAAATAGTTTGTTTTTTTTTTTGAAAAAAACTTTAACCCAACCGTAAGGAGTTTAAAAAAAAACAATAATAAAAATCAAACTATCTACCTTCAAAAGAAAATACAAAAATCTAATATTCTATTTTCTAAAAAAAAATATTTGGTCAATTTTACTCCTTTTTGACATTTTTTTTATTAATAAGAAAATTTAAAATATTTATAAATATAGCCAAATATAATATAATATTGAGTAAATATAATATGAATAGAAGTTTATCGCATTTTACAATCCTAAATATTTTGATTTATTTTAAATTTAAAACAACCCTAAAAATACAAAAAATTTCCCTCGTTCAAACTCAAAATAAGGAACATGAATGATCCGAAGAAAATACGGCGAGTGATTGTCTCTCCATCTGCTTCCTTCGAGCCCACAGGTTGTTGAACACTGAACTAATATATTTATTTATTTTTCCTTTGAATTCCATTCCCCTTTGTTCATTCTCCATGTTTTGTTTGGATTCCCAGTAAATTTCTTGTTTAATTTTAACCTTAATTTTGTTGTTGAATTTGTTCTGCTAACTTTCATCATTTGCAGGTTTTTTTCCCGACCTGTAATCGGCAATTCATACGTTGTCCCATTTGTAGGCTTCTGCAAGTGGTTTGTACTGAAAAAAGGTCCGCAGATGCAGTCAGCAAGGAAACCTCCGACAGAGCTTCCAACAATGGAGCCGCAAAATGGAGAAACTATGCCACTTTCGGGCAAACCCTACCATGCTTTTATTCTTTCTAAATCGCATGTTGCTCCCATATATAATTTGGTAAGTTCTTCCTCTTATTTAAATCACTCAGAGGTTTGAGAATAATTAGAATTACGTGGTAAGCTGGATTTGCTAGAAGGTAGAAAGTTGCTGATTAGCTTGGACCGTTTATGGCTGAAATTTTGAACTGACTCTAACAATAGTCAAGCATTATGTTGTAACAAACAAAACTTGAGGGAGACACAAAGATCGTTAACCTAGTTTAGTGCATGATCACATATACTATCAGTGCATGATCACATATACTATCAGTGCATGATCACATACTATGGGGGCATTACGCTTCAATTACTACTAAATATTTCAAAGACTCTCCTATGGGGATTCGTGTATAACCTACTTTTCAATTTCAACTTAGGCTCTCCCGAAAATTTGAGATCCACTTACTCCCACAAATACACTTCTCCCATACTTTGTTTGAGTTCCCTCAAAACAAACTTACTTATAAAATAAATTTGAGTTTCTCTAAGTTACTCCCACAAATACACTTAGAGTTTCTCTAAGTGTGAGGTCCCCTCACCTTTATAAAATAATTTTTCCTCAACTAAGTATGAAATCCTCTCAATACAATTACAATGGAACTTAGGCTTCTGTAGTATGAGAGGTACTCTTTTTCACTCAAGTGATTGACAACAAATAACACTTCAGCCCAGTCTAAATTACTATCGGCAACACCCTCAACAGTGAGGTTCAGAAAGTTCGCAATCAGTACATAAAGGAGTTTGACATGAATGTTCTTTAAAAAACTTAAATCATGTTTTCTATTGGACTGAAAGAAAATCTGTTACACTACATGGAACATGATGCTTGGCATAGTACAAGACATGTTGTAGAACATGTTACTCAAGTTATGCCAGTAACAAGATCAGTCAATCAGTCTGTCGTAACAATGACCAATCTAGAAAGTAGTTGACTAGTTTGAGGGATCATCCATTGTTTTGGCATCTTTTTTGTTATTATTATTTCTTAAAGAAACATTTGGAGAGAAACTTGCAAGATTAGCTATTCCGGAAACTATTACAAAAAAAGTTCAAAAAAATAATTGGAAACTATTATAAAAACAGTTCAGAACAAAAATTTGGAAAAATGAGTCCAGAATTTCAGATAGCTACTGTAAAAGTTGGCCTTCTATTATTGGGTTTTTTTAAAAATATTTATTTTGAAAACTCTCAACAATGATTACGACTTGACAGTACCCAATTCTTAGGTAATGCCAAATGCTCAAATTAGGCATTTTTTAAGCATGTAAATAAATCAGCTTAACTGTGAAGTGGTATCATATCTTTACTTGTAGGTTTTACCGGCTAAATTTCATTCTATTTTACCTGCTATTGTCATCCCTGCGGTTCTTTTATGTCGAGGCAAGAAATGGAAGATAGATTATCATGGAAACCGACGTGGTAAGGCACTCGATTCAAAACAGTGGAGGAAATTTGTTAATGATAATTGTCTCAAATCTGGAGATGCTTGTGTATTTGAGCTCTTGGAGTGCAGCAGCAGCATACTTAAATTTAGAGTTCAAATTCTCAGTGGTGACATACCTTTGGAGCTGCACGACAAGTTCAGTGGGGAGACAAAAGAGACCCCCATACACCTTGACTAGCTTCCCTTTCTGTGGTTTCGTAGTTTTCAAAAGTCCTGACTTGTTGACATCATATTGCGGCTCTAGAATCAGACAGCCTGTTTGATATTTGTAAGTATTATGTAATCCTGTTTTTTATTATCTCATGAATGTACAAGTGAAAAAGATTTCAAATTTTCATGGTTCTTTTTTTTTTAAAAAAAAAAACTTCTCATTTTGTATTTCATTTTTCCTTCAATACATGTTCTAGGAAGCAGGGGAAAGTTGGAAACCATAGATCAATGATCAACTCATGCTTAGTCAATACTTGTTCCCCTTCTTGTACTGTGTGTTGTTGCAACTTCACTGCTTAAAAGATTCGACATCAAGTCAAGCTAAAGTTCAATGATTGTACATCACTGACGTATTTTTTTTAAAAAATATGTATGACTATTATTATTTTTTTATCAGCGTGAATGTTCTTAGTGCAAACATTATATTGCCATAACATAATGTTTTGCCGGAGAATTTTGGGTTAAAGGGTTCGTCCATTACCCTATCAGAATACTGTTGACAACATTACTCTATCTTTCATGATCTTTGAATGTCTGTGCTTCAAATATGCATATGCACGTGTAGGACTTTCGAGACTCCATATTTCGTCATCCCAAAGATTCATGAATTACAGATTATTATTAAACCTTCTCGAACTTGGTCTCCATATATGTCTTACTATCATCTTGAATATTTTGCTAGATGCAGTAGTTCTTCAACCAAGATGGTTCTGGTGCTGCAATGAAGTTGTGCTTCCTCATGAGACGTGCAATGCATTATGTTATTTGTGTTCTTATGCCAAATGCACCAGGGTATATAGTTAACATGTAGATCCATTTTTTATTGTCATGACCCACACATCTTCATATTGTTATTAAATGTTGAATCTCAATCTACTTTCCACTTTGTATTTCTTCAACCTTCTGCTCTGAAATCTAGATTGCATAAATTGTCCCAACGTCATCATCGTTTTACATTGACATAACCATTGTTTGGCAATTGTTTCTATTTTGACGTGAGAACTTTCAAAAATCTAGTTTGTCCACCGATGCACGGTGACCTTTGAGTGTAGACAAGCCATACATTATCACACCGATTCCTTCAATAAAATCATTTTTATATTAAGTGTTTACAGAATAAATGTTGAAGATTTATTTTGAGTTGTTACCAAGTATTTAACTTTTTTTTTTTCATAATAATTTATTTCCAAAATTAAATACTTAATTAAACCAAATTCATCCCAAATCATAAATTTGTACATTTTCTTTTATTTATTTGGGTAATCATAACGAGTAACAAATTTAGAAATAATAACTAACTTTATAATAATATTTTAAAAAAAAATACAAATACACCAAAGTCTATAAAAATAGATACGGTTATAATTATATAAGTTTTTTAAAACGTTGTTATATATGTTAATACTTTTTAATCTGATTTTTATATTTGTAATTATCATCCAATGCAAATAGTACAATTAGATTCAAAATATTAGCATTAATAGTAATATTTTAATAAAACTTACAAATATTACAAAATTTATAAGAGTTATTAGTAACAGGAGTACGTAGAACTTCCTATTTGTAATTTTTTTAAAAATAATACTATTACTAAAAAAATTTACAAATATAGCAAAATTTGTCAAAATTTATCACGGATAGAAGTCTATCACTATAGACCATATAAGTTTATCAACGATACAAGTCTATTGACGATAGATTTTACTATATTAAAATTTATTTTAAATATTGTTATATCCTTGATTATTATTTCTAAAAAATATCAATTACCTTTATACTCATCATTTTCTTTATCAAAAATGGGCTCAACAAGCCAAAGCCCATCCACGAGCATTAGGAAATTCAAAGCGACGTCGTTTGGATAAATGCAATATAACTCGGTAAAACTCACAAGCGTAGGATGCCGATCGGAATTCAGAAGCAGCTTCACTCCCCCTAAGTCCCAAGTTTCAACTAAATCTTTGTTTTCATTTCGTTAACCACACAACACTTGTTTCATTATTAGCTCTTCTTCTTCTTACTCCTCCTCTTCTCCAATTCCCGGGTTCTTGAGTAGCAACAGCATCTCCGTCTCTCTCATTTGCCCTGTTGTCTTTCTCTCTCCCGCTCTCATCCCGATTTCATCTCCATCCTATGCAGAGCTAGAGAGAGATAAAGCAAGCAGCTCACACAACCAAAAATGGAGATTGAATTGGAGCCCCGAGTGAAGGCGTTGGACTACAAAGTGAAAGGAGTTTCTAGAGAATCGCCGTCTCAGAAAGCTGCTAATGTTCTTGATTTGGATCTTCGTACTCATTGGTCCACTGCCACCAACACCAAAGAGTGGATTCTTCTTGAGTTAGATGTACGTGATTTTTTTCTTCTTTTTTCTCCCCCCCTTTCTCTCTTTTGCTTAATTGACGGAAGTGTTGTATCGATACTTGAGAAATTCAATTAGAACGAATTATTCTGCTCCGTTTTTGCGGTGAAGTGAATAATTGTGTTGGTTTTTTTAGCATTAAGGCAGTTCTGTTTTGGATAAAATAATGATTTGGGTGGGGTGGTGGGGTGTTAATTTTATCTCTCAGATAGTTTTACATGATGGGAAACGTACAAGATAGAAGAAGAAAATCCTAGAAATTGTTAACAGAGGAATTTTGAAACGTTTTCTTTAGCTCAAATACTGTGGTCGTTTAAATTCTACCTGCTTCCTGGGAACTCAATGTTGTAAGGTTAAATTGTTATTTCGCTCGCCAACATTCATGGATATGTTATAAAAAATATTAAAGGAAGGTAGTGACTGTGTTGGACAGACCAAAGGATTTTAGATTGTGCCTTGGAGGAGTGACTTCGAAGAAGAGATGAGACTCTTACCCTCACTCTTTTTGGACTTCAACCTTTGTGTGGATGAGTTTATGGTAGCTCTCCTCCATCTTGATAATAAAGTTCATACAATGGAGTAAATAAGCAGTTCTATTGGAGCCTTTGGCTAAACCTCCAAAGACATCCATTTAATGCTTCTAGCAGATTCCTGAGATTATTTGGAAGGCTCACTAATGTCTCTTCCTCAGGATTCACACTTCATTTTCTAATAAGAACTGCTTTATGTTCCCTATAGAGCCTCTTGTTGGCGTGCCCTAATTCATTTTTAAGCATGGCGTTTATTTGTTTTTTTCCCTTTAAAGAATTAACCTTGATTGGATGGCTTTCTTGTAATGGATTGATTTGGGTTGGGGCGCCCTCTACTCTCAAACCCTAGGATGTATTATTTTTGGTGCCTTGTCTACAAAGGAGATGTATTATTTCCTTTGTTATATATATTGAAAATTTTCATGTTACCCTATATCTCATCTCTCCGTTCATCATGTTTTCTTCTGTTCTTTCCCTCATATTTACTTGTCCAGCTTGTTTTGTATCTTTTTTACCAGGAACCTTGTTTATTATCACATATTCGCATCTACAATAAGTCTGTCCTCGAATGGGAAATTGCTGCTGGTTTGCGATACAAGGTTTTCTTTTCGCTTTTGATTTTGTGTAGTTTTACAGCTTATACATTGCATTTTCTGACATAAATAAAATTGCCCAATTTTGGTATGTGATCTTATTTTTTTATATGAGTTATCACTCCGTAGATTCTTTTAAGAATTTGTTATATACTTGAACTTGACAGAGTTCGTCTTCTTGTCTACCATAAATTCATTATCTACAATTTTTCAATTTATTTGTCGAAGGAGAAATATCTGTTCTAAATAATTATCTCCCTGTAGAGATAATTGACATTTACCTGTTGTACGTTAAAGTGTTACGGACCATCCCATCTGAATTGTTGTATTTTTTTGGTGGGAGAACAAAATGAAATTTTATTCTGCAAGAGTTTCAAACAATACTTTTTGTCCTACTTGATGATTTAGTTTACAAAATAGGTCAGGGTAAAAAGAATTAACGGATTACTGGACTTCTACAAACATCTTGACCTCTGATTAGTTGCTTTGTGGTTTTCAAACTTGAGACATTAACTCTGTATCCATATCCATCTTTCAAATATATGAATTAAGGAAGTGATTCACTACACTTTTTCTTGAATCACACGTGTAGTTTGGAAGTTTTGGTATGCATTTCTTGGATAATAGATAGAGCATTGACTTTATTCTTGCAATGATTTATATTTGTTTCCAGCCAGAGACATTTGTAAAAGTTCGTTCACGCTGTGAAGCACCTCGACGTGACATGGTTTACCCTATGAACTACACTCCGTGCCGATATGTAAAAATATCTTGTTTGCGTGGAAATCCAATAGCTGTGTTTTTTGTTCAGGTATATAATGAGAACTCTATTTCCTACTTAAGATTGCCATACAATTAATCAATTCTATCTCACTGCTCTTGATGAAAGTTCCCTTTTACCATTATTTGAGAGGTTGTAGTAGAGGTGGGGCTCTCATTTATTTAGATGGGAGTTTTCTTGCGACTGAATGAGAAATGTGGGTTCTTTTTCTAAAAAAGAATGAGAAGAGTGGGGCTTGGTATAGGGAATTTGAGGCTTAAGGCAGTTCTGTTTTGGATAAAATAATGATTTGGGTCGGGTGGTGGGGTGTTAATCTGAGTCATTTGAGAGGTTGTAATAGAGGTGGGGAACTCTCATTTGTTTAGGTGGGAGTCATCTTGCGACTGAATGAGGAATGTGGGTTCTTTTTCTAACAAAGAATGAGAAGCGTGGGGCTTGGTATAGGGAATTTGAGGCTTCATCATACTAGAGTTTGTGGAAGAAAGAATATTATATTTTTTCAATGTATACTAAAGGTAGTTCAATGATCTCTAACACTGGAATAATATCTAGAAGGAGTGTATGTGCCTTTTGAAGTTAACTCAATAAATATTGCCGTTGGCAAGATTTTCAAAATTATGTGAAAAGTAAGTTTCTCGGGAACAATTTGGATGGTTTTGATGAAAAATGTGCAAGCCATCATTTTTTAGGAAGTTGGTGTTGTTGAGTTGGGGATCCCACCTTGGAAAAATGGAGGACCTCAACTGTTTGGAGAAACAGGACATTTTATTAGATCAAGGCAACTCCACTGCTAAGGTAGTTACAAAGTCCACCAATTTAGAGGCTTATCTAGCTCAATCTTTTAATTCTCAAATCTAGGTTTTGTTAATGAGTGTTGCATTTCTCTAATAACTCTTAGACGCATATCCAATCCTATGAATTTGAAACTATTGAAAGCAATAAACACGAAACCAAGGTTTACGTGGAAACCCAAGAACCGGGAGAAAAACCACGATGTTTTTAGTTTTATTATTTTTCTGATAATTAACAATGGTACAAATGAGGGAACTTAAATAGGATGTAAAGAGCAAAGAAGAAAAGGAAAAGAAATATTTATGGTAAGTTTTCTATAAATATTTTTTCCACATATACAAATTCTAACACTCCCCCTCAAGTTGGGACGTAAATATCAATGAGGCCTAACTTGCTAACACAATCAAAGTTTGGCCTGAGAAACCTCCTGGTGAGGACCTCAACTGTTTTGAGAAACAGGACATTGTATTAGATCAAGGCAACTCCACTGCTAAGGTAGTTACAAAGTCCACCAATTTAGAGGCTTATCTAGCTCAATCTTTTAATTCTCAAATCTAGGTTTTGTTAATGAGTGTTGCATTTCTCTAATAACTCTTAGGCGCATATCCAATCCTATGAATTTGAAACCGGTCGGGAGCTTGAATCAAAGTTGCATGTAATGGAAAACTAATTTTCAGCTAGTGCCAATGAATTACTCGGCCGTGTTTTTCAAGTGCCTTTTTTTTCTTAAATTTTTTTTATTCTAGGACTTTCTGCTGCATCTTGAAAACAGAACAGGCTATCCTTCAAGAAGGAGAGAACATTGATCTGATAATAAGACATAGACAGGAATTAATCATGTGGTTTGCTGTATGAGCTTGCTATTTCTGGTCGTTAAATTACCCGGTCAATTAGTTTGGTGCGTATTTAACATGTTTCTGTTTAGTTGTTTGATTAATATTGTATTATTCAACTTGCAATCTTTAAATTTGTGATGTTTAAAAGGTTTTTTTAGTTCAACAATATGTGGGTGGGATGCAAACCTTTGATTTTCTGGGCAATGATATAATGCCTTAATCAATTAAGCTATGTTTAGGTTGGCATGAATGCCAATTTTATGCACTGTGTAATAATCATATTAGATAATGATAATAGTTTTCCCAACTTTAACTTGGGCTTTGTAGAATCTTTATGGCATGAGACCTTTCTTACTATTATTTTTTTTTTGCAGCTGATTGGTGTTCCAGTGTCTGGCTTGGAGCCAGAGTTCCACCCTGTTGTGAATCACTTGTTGCCAAATATTGTATCACATAGACAAGATGCCGATGATATGCATCTTCAGGTATTGACATGCCCATCATTTTGTAGTTGCTTCATTTTGTACCTCACGCTATGCTGACCTTCCCGTTTACATTGTAGTTGCTTCAAGACATGACAGTCAGGTTATTTCCATTTCTTCCACAACTAGAGGTAATATGTTTAAATTCGAAATGAACCTGGGGGTTTCTTCTTTATTGTAAATATCAACTTCTTTTTTGTCCATAGAGAAGTGTTTAAGTTGATCATTGTGCAGACAGACCTTTTGGGGTTCTCAGATGCTCCTGATCTTAACTTACGTTTTCTTGCAATGCTTGCTGGTCCTTTCTATCCAATACTACATCTTGTGAATGAGAGGTAAGGCCATCTTGCTCGTTATATCTCATATGTCACTTGCCAATCTTTTGCATCATTTTGTACAGAGCATTTTCTCTTTTACATTCTTGGTTTATGCATCATTTCTGTTTCTTGTTTCATTGGGAGAAAATTCACAATTTTTTTTAAGTAACCACTCTTGATATTCTGCTGATATGTTTTATGCTGCAGAGCAGCATCGAAGTCTACTGGAAATGGAACGGAAATTGAAGTTTCTAAGAACTATCAGATGTCTTCACCATTGACTGTTTCTTCAAATTTTGAGGTCTTCTCAATCACTTACCTTTCCTTCTTCTTTCCTTCTTCTTTCCTTCACTCTTATGGTTTGTCCTGATAAATATGTTAAGTAGTTTCTATACTTTGGGATATTTTTTTAACTAATGTGACCATATGTAAAAACTGTTGTATTAATTTCTTTTTTTCCAAGATGGTCGGTGACATAGAATATCTTTCTGCTTTAATGTAGCCACGGAAGTCCCGCAGTATATTACCTGTGGTCCCATCTACATCAAGCTCTGTAGTATTTCGCCCAGATGCACTCTTCACACTTTTAAGGATGGCTTACAAAGATTCTACATTCGGTTCTGTATGCAGAGTGGTAATTCCCTGTTCAGCATGTTCTCACTGCCCCCTCTAGTTTTGAAAGCTAATTTCCTGCTGCTTTGCTCTATCAGGCTTCTAGAATACTGTTGAAGCTTGTTGAACCCATTGCAGTACCAGAAGTTTCATCATTGGCTGACGAAGCAGTTGTTTCCGATGAGTTTTCAAAACCTGCATCATCAGATCCTATCTCCATCATCGATTACTCAAAATTGTTTGGAGAAGATTTTGAAGTGCCTGATGATAAATGGGATTTGAGCTATCTTAGCATCTTGGATGTTGGTGCAGTGGAAGAAGGCATTTTGCATATTCTTTTTGCTTGTGCGTCTCAGGTTGGCTTGCAGACCCCTAAAGAGGCTAAAGCAAGGCCTATCGGAATATTGAAGCCTTTTATTATATGTTATTTATGATTTCTATATTTTAGTTTTTTTTGATAAATGAACTTTTGTTTTGTGTGTATTGTTCACAGCCTAATATTTGCAGTAAACTGGCAGAGAGGTCTGTTGACTTGTGGCTAGCTTTACCTCTTGTACAGTCATTGCTTCCAGGTTGAGACTAAAATTCCATTGAGACATATTTTAAGAATAAAATTTAACCTCTCTAAGGAGTTAAATTTAGCAAGAAATTTATAAGCATCTCTAGTAACTAGTTTATATCTAACCGAGAACCTACATTTTTATGCTTAACCTATCCCCAGTTCTTTTCTTAGATGCTGCTTAATTTATCTGTATTTCATTTTTTGCATTTTCTAGTTCTTCGGCCTCCTTTGAGCAGTCCCTTTGATGTGGTTAATGACATCTTTTCTCTATGGAAGCGGCCAGTGGTGCAACAAGCTCTCTCTCAGGTTTATTTTGAATTAAAAAATAATTCACTTCTCTAGCATTGTAATATGTATTTGCATTTCACCTTTTTTGTATGTATATTTTCTTATTTTTACATTTTGGTGTATTTTGTTGCAGATTGTGGCAACGCTGTCATCACCATTATACCATCCTCTTCTACATGCTTGTGCTGGCTATCTGTCATCATTTTCTCAATCACATGTTTGTTGCCCACATTTTGTTCTGTTTCTTGAATAAACTTTGTTCGTTAGTGATAGTATTTTTATGTTTCTTTAAAGTTGCAAGATTAGCATTTCTGTCCCGAGTGATCCCTTTCCTTACAGCAGCAAAGTTACTCATTAATTTTTCAGAAATTAAGATAACTAATTGACCAATATTTTGTTTGGACAAAAGCTATTGGTATAAAAATTAATTAGCATTACTATCATTAATATTATTTTTTTCACAGGCTAAGGCTGGATGCGTACTGATTGACTTATGTTCTTCTGTATTAGCTCCTTGGATGCCTCGCATTATTGCAAAGGTAGGTTTTTCCTGAACTAAAAATCTCCCAGTTCATTTCCAGTGTAATTCCTGCTCTCTTTTCTATCCACTTGATGTCACGTTCTACTAAAGAGTTGATTTTGATATAGGTCGATCTGGTTATTGAGCTTCTAGAAGATCTTTTGGGTGTCATCCAGGTGAATTTCATCAATATTGTGCATACCTTGTACTCTTTTATGATATTTATGTGAAGTCACAATATACTAATTTGAACCCAATTTATTTTTTAGTGCTGTGTGTATTCACTTTGATGTAGAAATAGGTGTAGCAATAATAGAAAAATAAGTAGAAAAACCTATTAATGGATACTTCGTCTATTCAAGGTTATAGACAAAAGAACCCCCGAAACACAAAAAACTAGCTACTCTTACTTGGTTGGAAACCCTTTCTCTAGTTGATCTTTTGAGGGCTTGGTTTTCTTTTTGTATACCTTTATATTTTCTTTTTAATTTCATTTTTTTTAATGAAAACAGTTGTTAAAATAAAAAAGAAAGAAAGAGAAAGAAGCGGGCTATTCTTTGTACAAGGTCATACAGAGAATTAATAGATTGAAAATGGCATTATAATTCTTACAAGCTCAAATGACTAAATTCATGAAATCTAGATAATAAAGGAAATTGAAGTGGAATTAGAAATTGTTTATGTTTTTCGATAAACGTACAATGACCATCTCTCTATAATCTATATGTTACTTCTTGAATTCAATAGATGCTTCTGTCATATTTATTTTGTTCAAACAGTAAACAAACTTTCAAGTGTTAACTGGTCGGTTGTTAACTGTCTTGATGAATCTAATGTTGTCTTTTATGACGTCCTTCTAATACTTATTACCTTCATATAATCATGCATTATAACTTACTATGTTGGATATCTCCTGTTTCAGAATGCACGACATTCCCTTGATCATGCTCGTGCTGCTTTAAAATATATTCTGCTGGCTTTATCTGGTTATTTTGACGATATACTAGGAAACTACAAGGTATGAAGTTTGTCAATAATCTTACCTAAGCTCTCCACCCAAATAGAAATGGACTGAAGTTTTCTTTGTCGCTTTATCTTGAAATTCTTTTATGATGTTGAAGTTTAGTGCTATTTCAAATTAAGAAATGGAAGAAACGGAAGAAACATCTATTATAGCTAACTTTAAAAACAATTCAACAATTAACCTTAGTTGTTACAAGGTTTCTGAAGGTTTTTTTCTATGCTTCTTTTAGGAAGTAAAACACAAGATTCTCTTTCTCGTGGAGATGCTAGAGCCTTTTCTTGATCCTGCCATATGTGGGTCAAAGACCACAATAGCTTTTGGAGATCTTTCTCCTGTTTTCCCTCAAAACCTGGAAAACAGTTGTGTGATTGCTCTCAATGTCATCCGTTCGGCAGTTCAAAAGCCATCTGTTCTTCCTTCACTAGAATTTGAATGGAGGCGTGGGTCAGTTGCTCCTAGGTAATAAATGCTCACTTTGTTCTTCTGTAGAATGTTGTATTGTAGAAATAGATAGAAAGCATTGGAGAGAATAAACTGAAAGTGAAATTTGAAAGTAAAGTGAAAAGCAAAAAAAGGTAAAAAAAAAAAGTCAAAACGTTATATATAAGGCAATCATGAAAGGGTACTTTGATGTAGTGCCAATTAGTGGGTTCCTTTAGCTTTTATCCTAGCCTCCTGATTTTATCTGAATGTCTTAGATTGTTGCCAATCTTTTAATTGAATATTTGACTTAAAAGTTTCGACTGAAATATTGGGTTTTTGATGTAAAACATTTGCAACAATTGGATCTTCTGTTTCTTAGAAGAGGGATTTTTTCCCCAATTGATTAAAAAATGATGAAGAAAGTAGTTTATCTGTTCTTGAATATTCAATATGTTTGAATTTGTATGGTCGTCAAATATTTTCAGTTAACTTCCAAACCTTCCAATTTACGGGATTAAATAGGACTAAAATGTACTCAACTTTTTTATGCAGCGTGCTTCTTTCAGTTTTGCAACCTCACTTGCAGTTACCTACTGAAGTTGACCTTCGGAAGTCCTCTACTTCCAAACCTCTCAACCATGATATTTCTGTCAGTAGTCAGTTAGGAAATTCTTCAAAATTTAATGCCCTAAATGAATGTGAGGGGAAGATAGATGATCATGACACGGCTGGAAAATCTGATGTCAATGAAGATGCCAGCCCTTTTTTTGTGCCTCCAGAATTGCGGTGTGAACGATTAGATAATTATTCTAGTTGTTTAAATGAAGGTAGCTTAATCTCTAGCCACGGAAATGTGAACATAGAGCCTAAAGAAATGGTTCAAGGGACGAATCCTGACCGCTTTCATGGAGAACTGATATTGGATTTTGGAATTAATATTGAGTACTTCAACTTAGAAGCAGATTATCTTCAACTTGTAAACTATCGTGATTGTGAAGTGAAGGCTTCTGAGTTTCGCTGTTTAGCTCTGGATCTAAGTTCACAAAGCGAGCTTACCTCTGAGGGTCATGATGCAGCCATAGATGCATTACTCTTGGCGGCAGAGTGCTACGTCAACCCATATTTTATGATGTCTTGCAGGTACAATTCAAATCATGTGAAATTTTTGAAAAATAGTGAGACCACGTTTAACCCAACCTCAGGGTTGACTAGACTTGCTGGCAAGAGTAAAGCTGATCTGGAAACAATAGCTCACCTTGAACGAAAAAGAGACAAGATTGTTCTTCAAATTTTGCTGGAGGCTGCTGAATTGGATAGAAAATATCATCTGAATTTGAATGATTCAGAGTTTTGTCCATATAATGGTGAAGAATTAGATGAAAAAATGATCATGTTGTCTTCCAATGATGTTCAATCTGCAGATGCTGTGACCTTAGTACGACAAAATCAAGCTCTGTTGTGCACTTTTGTCATTCGACTCTTACAGCGAAAGCCTAATTCAATGCATGAAATCCTAATGCAAAGTCTTCTCTTTTTGTTGCATTCGGCCACTAAACTACATTGTTCTCCTGAAGATGTTATTGATATCATTTTAGGATCGGCAGAGTTTCTAAATGGAATGCTAACATCTTTGTATTATCAAATCAAAGATGGAAATTTACGGTTGGAACCTGGAACAATTCATGGCACACATAGACATTGGATACTTCTTCAGAAATTGGTTCATGCAAGTAGTGGAGGTAATTATCGGACAGACTTCACATCAAGTGCCAATAACAGTATTTGTTCTGGGAATCTCATTCCTGCTTCTGCCTGGATGCAAAGAATTTCTAAATTTTCTGTTAGCCAATCTCCTTTGGCTCGTTTCCTTGGTTGGATGGCAGTTTCCCGTAATGCAAAACAGTATACGATGGACCGTCTTTTTCTTGCATCAGATTTACCACAGTTAACAAGTTTGTTGCATATATTTTCTGATGAGCTTTCTGGTGTAGATAATATTTATAAAAGGCATAATAAAGTTGAGATTGAAGAAAAAGAGAACAAAGATCTTGGAACAGTTGAACAGCATGGTGGTCAATCATTTCATGTTATGTACCCTGATCTTAGCGAATTCTTTCCTAATATGAGAAATCACTTCGTAGCTTTTGGAGAAGTCATTTTAGAGGCTGTAGGATTGCAACTGAGATCACTTTCCTCTAATGCCCTTCCTGATATACTATGTTGGTTTTCTGACCTCTGTTCCTGGCCATTTTTCCTGAGTGATGCAACTTCTCATTCTAGGTCTCATTTCATTAAGGGCTATGTTTCAAAGAATGCAAAGTGCATTGTGCTTCATATTCTTGAAGCCATTGTAAGTGAACACATGGAACCGATGATTCCTGAGATCCCTCGACTTGTGCAAGTACTAGTTTCCCTTTGTGGAGCTGCGTATTGCGATGTACCATTTCTTAACTCTGTGGTGCTCTTGTTAAAACCACTTATTTCATATTCTTTACAGAAGATTTCTATTGAAGAACAAGTATTGGATGATGGTTCATGTACAAATTTCGAGTCTTTGTGCTTTAATGAATTTCTCAGTAACATCAAGGAGAATGTGGATAGGGATGATTCCCCTGGAAAAGTTTATAACAAAGCACTGTCTATCTTTGTATTGGCTTCCTTTTTTCCTGATTTCTCTTTTCAACGCAAGAGGGAGATATTGCAATCCTTAATCTCTTGGGTTGATTTTACCTCGTCACAACCAACATCATATTTCCACGATTACTTGTGTTCATTCCAAAAAGTAATGGAAAGCTGTAGAGACTTGCTACTTCAGAATTTAAAAGCATTTGGTGGTATTCCAATATATCTATCTGACCTTGAGGATGCAAGCTCTAATACACACTTTGAAGAGAGTTCAAAATCACATCTAGGGTTTATCTGTGATATTTACAAGAACCTGGTATCTAATAGCAATTCTGAAAATTTAGAAAGTAAGAATGAGGGAAACAATACAGAATTATCTGTGGAGGAAGTAGGCGAATTTCGTAAAGATTTCGATGTCTTTATTTCCAAGCTTTTCCCCGCTATTGAGCAATGTTGGAATCTTCATCATCAACTGGCTAAAAATTTGACTGTGACATTGGCCGAGTGTTTGGTTTACTCGCAGTACCTTTCTTCAGTAGCCCTGAATGCTTGCAGTACTGAAAAGGAAGAGGGCGAACATGCTACACAATCAAAGACAAGCAATCAACTCCTTGTCTACTTGAGAGGCGGTCTTAGGAGATTGGGTGAAACGGCCATAAAGCTTGAAGAAGAAAGTTGTTGGGAAGCTGCTTCTGTGATTATTGATTGTCTGCTTGGTTTGCCTCGTAGTTTACATTTGGAAAACATTGTTTCTACTATTTGTTCTGCACTCAGGAGTGTTTCTTGCAATGCACCAAGGCTCAGTTGGCGTCTGCAAACCCAGAGGTGGTTGTCGGCGTTACTCAGAAGAGGCATCTCCGCTGGCAATGGAGATGAAGTTTCTCTAGTTGATATGTTCTGCACAATGCTGGGACATCCTGAGCCCGAGCAACGATACATAGCTCTTCAGCAGTTGGGTAGTTTAGTTGGCATAGATGTCTTTGATGGCACTGCTGCACAACAATGTTCCCAAATTCGCAGTAGTTTCATTTCAACTGGCTTGGAGGAATCTGTTTCGGAGTCTGTAGTTTCGCATCTGGTATCACATACATGGGATCAAGTGGCTTCTTTGGCAGCATCTGACTCATCATTATATTTGAGAACTCGTGCTATGGCACTTCTTATAGCCTATGTCCCATATGCCAGTCAACATGAGTTACAATCCTTGCTATCGTCTGCTGACTGCATTCATGGCACAAAAGTTTTACATCCAGCATCTGAGGGCCCGTTGCTACAGCTTTCATTGGCTCTAATTTCCTCTGCTTGCCTCCATTCCCCGGTCGAAGATGTCTTTTTGATTCCTGAAAGTGTTTGGAGAAATATTGAGGCTTTGGGGTCGTCAAAGACTGGTATTAACCTTTATTATTTTTGTCACTCAGTATAATACTTTATTAAAATATTATGAACTTTTTATTTCATCTTTTAGATGGCAGACTTGGAGATTTGGAGAGGAAAGCCTGTCAAGTCTTATGTCGATTGAGAAATGAAGGGGATGAAGCCAAAGAGGTACATTGTCTATAAAGTTAAATGTTCCCTTTAGATATAACATACTGTCTTCTGCATTTGGAAGCCCCCACATGCTTTGCTATCATCTTCCTCTGCTTAAAATTTAGCTATATTTACAAAAAGTCTGTTGAATTCAATGTTTTTGAAGAAAGGAGAATAGTGAACAATATATTTTGTTGCCTTTGTTGCAAGTTATAAGATACTTCAATTGAGTGGAATGAAAGTATCTATTTTACTATTGAGTATAGGAAGACTATCCAGTTACAGTTTTCTTTTCTTATTGATTCTCTTCTTTCTCATGCGGAAGGTCCTAAAAGAAGTACTCTTTTCAAGTTCTGCAAAGAAATTCGATGAAGATTTTCTCAGCATTCGGGAGTCAATACTGCAGGTCAGAAGTACTAAGTTTAAGTTTTCAGCTCTTTTGTCATTTATCGATAATATAATTGTTGCTGACTTCCCGTAATTGGTTATCTCTGGCATGGTCACCAAGGAATTATCTAAAGGAAATTTTTGCAGAACAATATGTATTGTGTATGAAATTTATTCTATTTCTCCTGATACCACACGAACTAGCCCTGCTTTTTTGTGCTATAGGGAAACTCAAAAATAGAATGTTTTCTCATGGTTTGAGGCTGGGAGACCAATTCTCACTCTTCGTCTCCTTTTTTCTTGATGGCATTAACATACTTCTCTCCGGGGTCATTCTAACTTTAGCAGAAGAGCTACCTTCCGGAAGAGAACTATCTTCTTTTTGTTTTTGTTTTTGTTTTTGTTTTTCTTTTTCCTGGCTATCTTCACAAAATTCTCATTGATGCATTGGATAGAAAGCAGAATATTGCAAACTTTGTTTTAATCGATTGTTTGAATGGACCATATAATGAGCATCTATTTTAGTTTAGACGTAACACATTTAAATTTTAACCTAATAGTTACTTCCTCAGCTCCTATTTCTGAAGGTATGCATGTGAGTGTAAAGCATTGATAGGCAGTTTGCTTTTTAACGTATTTTCTCGTTTAATTGCCGATCAACTTGGACAGAATAAGAATTGTTCTTTATACGACCTTTGTCCTAAATAGAACTTATTCACTAACGTTAGTCATGTTCTATTATTCTTTTCTACTGCCACTGCCTTGTGCATGCTGTCTACTAAACTTTGACCTGTCCCATTTCAGCTTTTTTCAAATAGAACTTATTCACTAACGTTAGTCATGTTCTATTATCTTTTCTACTGTCACTGCCTTGTGCATGCTGTCTACTAAACTTTGACCCGCCCATTTCAGCTTTTCTCTCTTTCTACCCCCTTTTCTCTTACTTGTGCTTATGTGCTCATCAGGTCCTTTCAAATATGACATCCGTTCAGTCATATTTTGACGTGTTCTGTCAAAAGAAAGATGAGGAAACAATGGTAAAAATTAGTTATTTTGTTCCCTTTTTGTTACTGCTGAACTCATCGGAGTTCCTTTGTTTGACTGTGTTTAGGAACTAGAGGAGGCAGAACTAGAACTCGACATCGCTCAAAAGGAGTTCAGACAACCTGATTCTGACAATTTTCCAGGAGTCACTTGTATTGCCTAATAGCTTTTGGGTTTTCTTATTATTTATTTATCAAGTTATCACCATCGTTATGTTCTTAATTTTCTGCACATTATTGTTTGAAAATGAACTTTTCAGCCTCTGCAGTAGCTAACTCACGTCTTCAGCAGATCAAGAACTCCATTCGCTCCATGTGTGTAATAAAAGAAAATCTTCCTATTATCACTATTCGTTACTTTCTTCATATGGTTATAATGTCAACCGGAATTCAAAACCCTCTGGCTCTCATGTTTCAGAGAAAAATCCCAACTCCAAGAGGAAGTAGCAGCTCGACGTCAGAAAAGACATCTTATGAGACAAGCACGGCACAAATATCTAGAAGATGCTGCATTGCATGAAGCTGAACTTTTGCAAGAACTTGATAGGTTTGATAAGTAGCCAAATATTTCCTCATGTTATACTACTTACAAAATAAAAAAGAGTTTTCATCTAATTGTTGCCTACTTTAGGGAGAGAACGGTTGAAATGGAAAAGGAAATTGAAAGACAGCGTTTGTTGGAGCTTGAGCGTGCAAAAACCAGGGAGTTGCGCTATAATCTTGACATTGAGAAGGAGAGACAAATGCAGGTATTGCTTAGTTCTTGCTGACGTATGGTTGGGGTTCCTATCATTACACATCCTCTTTGAGTAATCTAGACATGAGGCCTTTTGTTTAGTTCCTCCATTTAGGCAATTTGACATACTTCAACTAGTCGCCCATGCTTCGACTAATTGCTCTGTTTTCTTGTTCTGCTAATCTCCTTGTATTCAAGTTTCTCGTACTCATGATTCATGAAATTTATTTCAAACAAATAGCCTTTTCCTTTCGTTGATAATTTTTGTCATCTTACTTCTGAGCAAAATTCTAAGCCTTGAAAAAGAAGGTAACAGTTTCTTGTAACCATACATCTGCTTACAGAGGGAACTTCAGCGGGAACTGGAGCAGGCTGAGTCTGGACCGCGATCATCAAGACGTGAATTCTCATCCTCTTCCCATAGTAGGTAGGTTGCAATACGATAGTGTCTACTGCCAGTGCTGCTTTGTCTTTGCTTTTTACCCGTGGCACTAGATAGAACATATCCTGGATCCATGAAATGGTGGGTGAATAAAATTTTGGTTCTTGGTGAACCTTTTCCTCGCAGTCGACCTCGGGACAGATATCGTGAAAGAGACAATGGCAGACCAAGTAATGAAGGGAATGCCAGAACAACTGCCAGTGGCTTACAGACCGAAACTTCTACTACCACCAGTTCATCAATGACCGGAGTACCAACCATTGTGCTCTCTGGTGCGAGACAATACTCAGGACAGTTGCCTACAATCTTACAATCTCGTGAGCGTCCAGATGAATGTGGTAGCAGTTACGATGAAAATGTAGATGGAAGCAAGGATTCAGGTGACACTGGAAGTGTTGGTGATCCAGAATTAGTTTCGATATTTGATGGACATTCCGGTCCGCTTGGATCTGGTCAAAGGCATGGATCAAGAGGCAGCAAGTCAAGGCAAGTTATAGAACGAAGGGAAAGGGATGGTGGCCGACGGGAAGGCAAGTGGGAAAGAAAACATTCATGACCAATGCCTTGAGATTAGTAGACCAGTTATCATCAGTGCATTGTTGGTTTCGATGGAGACAACGAACCCTGGATCAAAGGGTTATTAGATGTGGCACTGCAAGCATTCCACAAGTTTGTTTCTAATAGCCCGCGGTACATAATTGTTAACTTCAATGGTGTAATCCTAAAGTGGGTGAGGCTTGTGTACGAAGTCCGAGTAAAGGTATGTTGACATCCACGAAATCCTCGTTCTTCTGCTGTGAAGCAATCAAGGAAGATGAAGTTTACGAGCTGGGACATACCAATGAAGGAGAATTGACAGTGCCCATGAAATATCATTTCTCGAAGATTGCTTTGTTTATTTATAATCAATTTGCCCTCGCCATTTTTTTTCTGAGAAGAATCATCATGTGGGGATCAAATTGGAAAGGTCTCTTTCTCCTAAACCATCTTAATTAGCTATATTCAATCTTTCTCTTCTGAAGAAAAAAAATAGTAATGTATGTGAAAATTATATTATTGCTTTAGGTGAAACACTTATATAGTAATTTTTTTAAAATTTTCAATGACCATTAAAAACTATAATATAGTCTAAATACCTCTTTCCAAAAATTGAATGTTCATTTATTTTTTCACAGAATCTGTGCAATAAACAATACTTTGTCCACTTGTAGTTTCATCTACCCCTTTGTTATAATATATTTTCAACTTAGATTATACAGAATGAATAATCAATAAAAACAAACAAAGTTGTTTCACATCTATAAATTTAGAGAGAGAGAGAGTAATAAGAGAAAAAAAAAGGTCGGTTTCATTCTTTACATAGAAAAGTCAAGGCAACAAAAACACAAGCATTACAATACCATTGTCAAATAAAGGAAGAAAAAAAACATTACAATGCCATATTTATTTTTTCTAGGTTTTGGACTCAAAACTCATAGCAACCGATATACATCAGATATAAAAGTTGGAGCAAATTCATCACTTCCATTTCTTGAATCTCATGCCTCCATGCTTCCAACGCTTACCAAATTTTCCATGTTTGAACTTCCCATGTTTGAATTTTCCGTGGCCAAACCCAAATGGACGTGCATGAGCAAGATGATGAGCGCCATAAGCAGCTGCTGCAGCAGCTGCTCCACCAGCCAACAATCCACCCACACCGTGCCCGTGCCCGTGCCCGTGCCCGTGCCCGTATCCGTGTCCGTGTCCATAGCCTGAAAAACAAAACACAAAAAACTTATGACAATGATCCATGGTTGGAATTTGTCAACATCAACAACCAGTTTCCTAAGTCTTTTCAACAAGGCAAGACCCTTTAGGCATCGTGTGCAATATTTAATAAAACAGTTAGAGACAAGACTTCGTTTTCTTTTTAATAACTTGATAGTCTTGTATTATTATATGCACAAATAATATCAACCTTAAGGTGTTTTGACCATCCCAACACCCATTTCAAAAATGATAAGGACTCTAGGTTTCCAAAGATAATAAACAAGTAAGCAAGCTTGAACGAGTGAAGTACTTAAAATTAAGTTTGGAGAGCTATGACATTTGCATGGGTTAGCGACCACGAAGCGGTGGCTAGTTCAAACCTCCAGTTTCTATTTTACTCATACATATGCGTGTGTGTGTAAATTAAGAGACTACTAAGTAATAAAGTCATCAAAACAGACAGTAGAATGAGATAATACCAGGGTAATGATGGGGGCCAGGATAGCCAGCAGGGGGATATCCACCCGGAGGAGGATAGGCTGTATGAGGATGTCCACCGTAAGGAGGATAGCCGGCCGGGGGATAGCCAGCCAGCGGGTACCCACCCGGAGGGGGATATGCAGCTCCACCATATGGTGGTGGTGGATATCCATGATGATGAGGATAGTGGTGCCCTGCAGCAAACGCCGCCATATTTGAGAAAAGCCCTTTGTCTTTGTCTTCATTTTCCTTCCCACCTCCCATTTTTCTTCAAGTTTCGAAGAGCTCTAAACCAAGCTATGAATAGATAATGGAATCAAAAGAATGCTGTATCAGGCATATAATCTTTAGAAGATTGGGAAACATTTTTTAGAGGAAGGGTAACAGAAAATTTAAGGGCATAAATATCAATGAATAACTGAAGAGAATGATGATATGCCAAGCAAGTTATTGGTGTCTTCAGAATCATTTATTGATTGAGGTTCAAATTGCAGGTTAGATCGATTTTATTGATGCCAGAGAAAATACGAGACGGACTAAAAATTAAACAGAATCAAATAAGATGAACTCGAAGCGAAATTTACAGTTATGGGCAAATGATGCGAAATCGGTAACTAAAGCCATTACTTCAAGCTTATTTATCCAGTAAAATCATATCCACCTATTAATTCAACATCAATACATTAAAAGCTCGTAACAGAACAATAGATCAACAACTCTAAACAGTGCAACTCTTGAAAATCAAGAAGACATGAAGAACACCGACAAACTCGCACAGATGAAATTATCTTTAAGAAATAACCATACATTTAAATTCAATCGTTTACTAGAAATACAAAAATGCGGGAAAAAGAGAAGAAAAGAACAAAAAAGCTTCCAATAAATGATATTCATCAGAAAATGATCACAATGAAGAACAAGAACAAGATAACATTAATATAATGAAAGATGTAAACATTACAAACAGAAACCGGAATCAAACGTATATCACAAAGAAAGGAAAACCCTCTTACCAACAAATCCAGAAAACGAAAGACCGATGGAAACAAAAACACAGAAAAGTAGAGAAAAAATCAAAGAAGAAGAAAAAGAAGAAGAAGAAAGATAAGAGAGATCAAGAGAGAGATTACGTAGGAAGAAGAAGAGAGATTGTGGTGTGCTCCGTAAAAATGGAGAAGAAGAGAAACAGAAACCTACAAAACCGAGAGGTTGGTTTGCAAAAAGCAAATCTCTCTGTTTTTTTGTTGTGTAATTTGTACGTCAAATGAAAAGAGTATCAACCGCGTTCGTGTTCGCGTTCCTTCAACGCCTCTAACTTGCTAATTTGCTTAAATATATATATAAATATTTTCAAAAGTTTTGTTATTTAAATAATTTTTGTATATGATATTAATGAATTTTTTTATTACGATTATGGTATATATCTTTCATGAACGTTACGATTGGACCAAACTTTCACTTTGAGTGTCTAAACATGACTAGTTTGATGAGTGATAGTAATGGACAAAATTTTATTGGACTGCTTTAATCGATTTTGCTATATTTTATAAATAGTTTCATTAACATAATAATCAATTATTAATAAGAGTAGTATCTATGTTATAATATGGAAATTTTCTATATTCTTTAGAATTTTCTTTTATAACTATGCTCAACTAAAGTGGTTGGATTAAATATGGGGTGGTTGAGATGTGTGTGAATAGCAATATTCATTATTATCATGAATGAGACATTTAAGAATATAGTAATAGTTGGTATTACATTGTTCTTTATGATGTGTAAAATTATCATCCAAATATTTTCTTAAATAACATTTACTATTAAGGATGAGGACGAATTAGAATCATTCGATAGACTATAATTACATGTTAAAAACATTAAGATATTATTGAACAAAATGATACATAACTATATTGTTAGCTTTAACGTGTTTAAACATCAGAAGTCATATACATATACACACACATAGCTTGTAAAATATATAGCAATTTATTTACGCTTAAGTGTTAAGGAACAACGTATTTCAAATAATTACAAATTCGAAGAAACATCCGTAAGAAAATAAATTATCAAATTTTGTGAATTCGAATCTTAATAATATACATACATACATATATATATTTATCTTGACCTTTCTTTTAAAAGAGCAAAAACAAAAACAAAAAATAAATAAATTTAATTTGACTAGTCATCCATGTTGGCGCCAGGTGGAAACAAGATAGAGGCAGGTGGGACCCACCATATTTTTCGTTTTATTTTCCAATCCTAAATTCTGTTTCTTTCCTAATTTCATGGGAAATTTTTTCTCAACTTCCCAATAGCAATATTAGGCAGAAAGCATGACTCAAATGTAAATGAAAATAGATTAAGATTATATAATTAAACAATCCATCTAGTAAGTAAGTTAGTTATTCTTCTTTAGTCAAGTGTACTTTTGAGTACATTCTTCTATAAATGTTTGCACCTTCTGATTCAGCATGAATTTCTCTTTCTGTCCTTATTCCCATTGGATTGTTCAACAACCATCCATCTTTATCACACAAAACACTCTTGTCGATCTTGTTAATATGTTCCAGAATATCGGCTTCGGAATCAAACCAAAGTCTCATGTCTGCTGCCACTTCAAGCACGTCGGACTGTATGAACACCTGTTGAATCGTATAGATTAAAATTCACAGCATCAGACAATGCAACAGATCATTCATTGTCAGGGATGGATAATCAGAAGTTCATACATACCTGTCCTCCTGGCATTAAACTATCTACTATAGATTCTACCAAAGGCTTCTGCAAAACCCTTCGTTTATGATGTCGTTTCTTGAAATGGGGATCTGGGCACTGCGATCAGATTAAACATGGGTGAGTTCTATCTTTGTCGATATTCATCGGACCGGATCAATGGGGAAGTTAGGGTTGCTTTGTTTGGGTGGGGGGACTGAAAAATATGGCAGTATAGTGTGTTATGAATGGTTGTGCACTAACCAGTATGGAAACCAGCATCAGGGGTCCAGGATATGAAGATATAATCTGTTTAAAAGAAATTGTAGCATTTGCAAACATGAAATGTCTGCATTCAAGTTTAGAAAGTTCATTACTAATGTACCAATGGCAAAAAGATGATCTTGCTTTTCGCTACCTGATATGAGGTTAAGGTCCTTACACGTTGCTAAACCCCAACTCTTTAACCCAAATACCAGCACGCTTGACCAGCTGCAAGAGCACAAAAGAAAGCGAAGGTGAATCTAAGGCCTCGAGAGAATGAGGATCAAATAGTTCAAACCAATTAAGACTCTGAGAGAATGAATATCTTTGGTCCCGTACTTTTTGTCGTATTTCAAGACCCAAGAAATTTCTTGACTCAAGGTGTCTTTTCGCAAGCCACAAGAGAAATCTGCCACTACCTGGGAATAGGAATACTTAGAATCTTGCTGGGGCAAACAATATATAAAACGGCTTCGTGAATCCCACAAAAAGAATGTAACAAGGGTAGTTAAACCAAAATTGAGACGTAATCAAGATTTTCATAAATTGTACTAACATTTTCAATGTAGATCACAGCATATCCACTGTCAAATATTCAGGTCAACCTAGGTGACTGATATCGTATTAACTTTTACTAGCTAGCCCAAGGTTTAAATCACGGTGGATGCATTAGTTTCAAAGATTTCTTCATGACTATCCTCTGCTTACCCCAACCTGGGATAATGGGTGCGAGACGGACTATAATACTGACATACTTAAGAGTGATCTTTTTCTGTTCAAAATCGCTCCCAGACATGTATTTAATCATTTCAAATCAATTTATTGTTAAATTTTACACTTTTAAACACTATTTTCATGTCATCAAAATCGATTTTGAATGAATAAATGCATATGAAGCATATTTTATAGGGACGAACAAGATTTTAACCATTTCAAAATTACGGACATGGATTCAAGCACATGTTATAGAAAATCAAATATTATCCCATGAAATCATAGTATGCATAAGTAGCTCGGATACAAAGAAAAAAGTTGGAATTAAGACGAAAATAGATAGTTATAAGTATATAATAGAGAATGCATCAACTTACTCACCACTTCCTATATCGACCATGAGGGGCAACGTGGGTTCCCTGAAGACTTCATCCCAGTTTGGTGCTGGTGTAGGCACCTGAAAGGTAAAAGAGGGAAAGCACTCCTTCAATTAAGCGAACACTAAGCTCAAATTCCAATCCCACAGTTCTTTAAATTGTTCATCTTCATCAGAGAGAAGCCAAACCCAGTTTCAAATATCAAATTACATACAGAAAAAGAAGAACTAAGAGGATTAACATGCTGCCTGATTCTAACGTGGCCCAAATCCTGCAATTATAAGTAAACCAAGAAAAATGCACATTAATTATAATCAGCACACTCAGTTTTCAATTACTCGCCAAAGATTTCAGAAATAAGGACAAAAATTAAAGAACAGAGACACAAACCTCGACCATTTTGTGGGAGAGATTGAGGTCGGCATATTCCAACGCCACTAATTCCGAACTCCGGAGAGGTTGCCGCTCGCAAAGGTCGGCCGAAAAGCCCGATGGTAAAGAGAAGTTTCGAAGAAATGGTCGTTTAGATAAGATTTTGTTCGCAGTTGCGACCATGGAAGGCGCCGCCGGCTTCGCAGCCGCAATGCAGCGGAGGTGGGAGGAAGCTTGTAAATGCAAGCAAAGTGAGGAAGCCATTTTGCCTCTCCTCGAAGTGGAGCTGTTTCAGTTAATTCGCTCTCTATCATCTTCTTTTATTTTCTTATTTCACTCATTTAAATTATATCTATAATGTATATATATATATATATATATTAAAATTGACCCTTCCCCTGTCGTTGTAAAAAATAACAAAATGGACAAACTAGTAAACAAAGAACGTGTTTGTAAAAATAGCATAAAAAATTTGTGATAATAGAACTTGTTACACTTATATTTTTAAAATTGCAAAAATATCATATTTAAAAGTATATTATCGTCTGATTATTATTATATTTATCAAATTTGTAATACCTAAAAAAGAGGTGTTATAATTGTTTTTTTCTAAAAAAAAATTTCATCTAATACAATTTTTATAAACAAAATGCAATGAGTTTTTTAAAAGATTGACTGTGTTTTTGTTTTTAGTGGTTTTTTTTCTGTATTTTCTTATTGTTTTTTAAAAACTAGTGCACTTTTATCAATTTCAATTATTTAAAAGTTTTTTTTTTTTCACTTTTAATCAAGCAAACAAGAAATTCATTAAATTTTATTTAAAAAGAAAATCAGTGAAAAGATATGGTGAATTTAAATATTTGAGAAATTTTTTGTGTATAACAAACAAAAATTAAAATTGTTTACAAAATAAGACATAATCAATTTAAATGAGCTCATAAATTTTACTATATTTTATAAACAGTTTAAATTTCATTTTTATTTTTGTGTAGGTGCACGTTGATTCTTAAATATGTTTAATGCTTTGTTGTTCTAAAATTCGACTATACCTTTCAAATGAGAGCAACAATAAGATCAAACGATGCTGATAAAGAAGTGATTTTTACCAACAAAGGTACATTGTAGCTCACGGCATTGTTCATTTGTTGCAACCATAAGAGCTAGCGTTCAAAAGTAAATCTTCGATAAGAGATTATCATTTGTATCTTGAAATTTGTCTAATTGAAATGAAGCAGAAGTTGAGTTTGTTAATTTAGGGTTCATAACTTAGAAAATTTAATCATCTTAGAGCTGGTGATAGCTATATTCTTTAACGAACCATAGGATATTATGTCCCAAAAGTCATCGAACACTTCAATATTCGGTCTAATTTTAAGATTTGTGAAAACTGAATATTCAAAATTGGATTCTTGATCCTGTTTGTAATAAAAAACAATTCATTGACATCATGTATTCTTTTACATTGATGTTTCATCCATCAATATGATTTGGAGCTGAAACAAAATAAGTGGAAGCACAATACAAAACAACAATGTACAATATGATTAGAGAGAAAAAAGAGGCTTCAACTTGTGAAGAAAATGGAAGCCATCTAATTTGGTGTTTATCCTTTTTACAAACTTACTAGACATCACATTGGGAAGAAGTTCATCAATGCTACCTAAAAAAAATATGAGCTAAACAAGACTATTGCTAACTAAAAGGATTGAAAAGGTAAGTTAGAACAGGGTTTGAAAGTTGATCTCTCATCACCTGCATCAGTTCTTTACAAAATGGCGAGCGAGAAATTTCCCGATCTCAAATAAACCAACCTTTTCCCTTCCTTCGAATATGGCTTTAAGTTTATCATCGCAGTAGATCTCTCGTTTGTTATCAGGATTCTGCAGGCGACGACAATGAAATATATCGTTATGTCATAGCTTGGACCACAGAAACTCCCAAATTTTCTAGAATAACAATGTAAAGCTCTTTGGCCCTAAACCGTTTGTTTTTTCTTTGAAAACTATGGTTAATTGCGTGCAGCTCATAAAGTTCCACCAGAAATTTTATGTACAATATTTCATAAGTCATAGGGAAGAAACTTAGAGTGAAAGAATGTACAAATGAATACAAAACTAGAGAGACAAAAAAATAAGCCTACAGAAGGAATCCACAACTAACTTTACATGAATGAATGAACATTCCAAAAGAATAATATCTTCAAGTTATGTTAACTCTGGCTTAACTGTCGAGCTCACAAATAAATTATAGGGTTCAGTACCATATATTTCTTGAGTAAAATATCAATTTCAACAATTTATAGAGTAATACTATTACTATATACTACTTTGGACCTTACACTTTTTGGTTTTGGTTCATTTTGGACCCTATACATTCAACTACGAGTCCTTCTGATCTATATACTTCCAACTATGGATTGTGGCTTATTTTCGTACCTATACTTTCAAAATGTTTGCTCTAGTATCTATACTTTCGCGAGTATACCAAGCAAGGACCAAAGTAGTATTTGAACCTGCTGTAAAATATAATCCCTATATCAAGTGTTACAACCTTTTAAGAGTTCAGTATTCTCATAAAAAAATGGAGGGGATTGTCAATGCCCAGAAGTCAGCTTATATCACCAATAGTCCATCGTGTAGATATTCCAAATCTAGAGACCAAAAGATTCTCAATTCTAAAGGTTCAAGAGAGCTCATGAATTATGATTTTCATCCCCCAAAGTTTAAGAAAGAACAGGGAATTACCAGTCTAAGTACAAGCACAATTGGCCATTACACAATTGAGATAAGGTCCAACAAGGTAACAAGTACTTCCCGTAAAGATCTCATCTCAGTTTAAAGGTAAACTTTTCTTTTTTTGGAACGAAAATATAATTCCTCAGATGGCTTTGCATCTGGATCATGGAGAAAACTGGTCCTCAACCTCAGCAACAATAAGCATTGGGAGCACCAGTTGTGGATGAAACCTCCATACTCCATTTTCCTTCAGATTACTAAACCTTTTCTCATCGGAAAAACTTAATGGCCCCCATTGCGGCGGGAAGAGAAACCATGGATCTCAGTTTAAAGGTTAACTTTTCTTTTTTTGGAACGAAAAAATAATTCCTCAGAAAAGTGTGCATCTATCTGGTTGGAGAAAACTGGTTCCTCGACCTCAGCAATAATAAGCATTGGGAGCGCCAGTTATGGATGAAACCTCCATACTCCATTTTCCTTCAGATAATTGAACTTTTCCTCGTCGGAAAAACTTAAAGGCCCCCATTGCGGCGGGGAGAGAAACCATAGATTTCAGTTTAAAGGTTAACGTTTCCTTTTTAGGAACGAAAAAAGAAATCCTCAGATGGCTTTGCATCTACCTGGATCATGGAGAAAACTGGTTCCTCAACCTCAGCAATAATAAGCATCGGGAGCACCAGTTACGGATGAAACCTCCATACTCCATTTTCCTTCAGATTACTAAACCTTTCCTCATCGGAAAAACTAAACGACCCCCATTGCGGCGGGGAGAGAAACCGTAGATTTCAGTTTAAAGGTTAACTAGTGTCTGTTAGTTGATGCAATTTCTGGATTGGAAGTTGGAGGTGCATTACAGCCTATTTGCACGTCCATTTTTCCACCCAATGGCCTAGAAACCAAAATGGTTATAAGCTACAAACCTGAAGGTTGTGGAGCTTTATGTAAGACCAGATCTGCGTGACGGCATCGCTGCGAGAAGCCTCCGATACACCCAAGAAGTTGCAACGCTGGAGAAACCTGAGTGACCTTCAGAATCCCCGACGGTCGAGACATTTCCTTTTTTATTTTCGGCTCGGGCGTGGATGCAACACCAGCAACAACGGAGCTCGGAGGAGTCTTCACCTTGGGCGGCTTCGAGGTCGTCTTGGATTTGGGAGCGGTGGCGGGAACGGTAGCAGAGGATTTGGACGGAGCTAAGAGAGCTCTACAGGCTCTGAAAACCCTTATGCCATTGTTGAATCCAGACGACATTGTAACTCGCTCGGTTCTTGCAGTCGGTTTCCGGCGGAGAGGGTTCAGTGGAGGAGATGAATCGGGAAAAACTCGCCGCGAAACCAAGGGCGAGTCCGTTGTAAACTACAACGTGAAATTTGGACTCCCTTTGGACCAATCCCTTGCCCTAATGGAGGGAATTGCATCCTTAAATGCTTTTCATTAGAGAAACTTATTTGTGTATTATTTTACATCTATCGAGATACTTTATCTTAATTTGATTATATTAATCTACAAACGAATATATACTTATTAGTTTTAATACATTAATCTTTTCTAACAACAATTTGAATATAAAAATTAAAAAATTACATACATTGTGGTTATTAGTACAGTTAAATGACAATCGAGTGTTTCACCTATTAATTTTATAATTTTTAACTTCTACATCTTAAGTGAAACTTGAGAGGATGAGAAAAGTATAAACATGTTAGAATGAAATAGTTCATTCTTAAAATAGAAACAGAGTAACTATGTACTATCTGGAAAAAAAAATTATAATCAACAAGTGCTTAGTTAAATTGATACTACATATGTAAATGACGATACATTGTTTGAATTTCCATACTATTTTACTAGAAAAATCATAATCATGCTAAAAATGAAAATATAATAGTTTTAAATTACAAAGAAAAACACAAAACCTAATAAGCACCCAATTTAATTCAAAAAAAACTAAAAACCACGTGCAAAATATGACTATAGTTGTAATTATATTATTAAACATTCGAAATAAAAAACTAAACATTCAAATTTTTTTGAACTCTAGAATTGGCTCCTAAAACTTATATATATATACACGTTGATTATATAAGTTTAAGAATTCGAATTTTATCGGGTTTCATTTTTATAATTATTATAAATATAAAAATCTTATTTTATCCCTTTTTTTTTTTTTTTTTAATTTTAGGCATTCAGTTATTACATTAAAAGTTTGTTTTATGTTTTGGAATTTCCCCAAAAGAAAATAAAGAATAAACTCAACGAAGAACGGTCAGTTCAACAGAGGCTAAGGCATTGTGGAGGTGGCCGTTCTCAGCGGGAAAGGCGAGAGCTGGGTTTGAGAAAATGGAGGGAAAATTCAAGTCTCTCTCATTGGTGGGAGCTGGAGCTCTCTTCGGTTCTGTTTCTACCTTCTTCATCCTCAAGCTTCTTCACAGGCAAGTTCAGCACTAGAATCTCTTCTTTATCATCCCGTTTCTTCTAGATTTTTTGATTCATTGATCACTCTCAAATGCCTGATATGGAGTTCGAGTAATTATCTGCGATATTGAAACCCTAACAACACAGATAGTTTTCTACCTTAAGGTTCTATCACTTGGAAGAAACAATAGAACTTCTGATTATGTTTTATCTTCTATATCATGGTAGTTTCTCTCAGGGATACTGATAATTAGTTATCAACTTTGCAGACAGATAGCTGATCATGCTGAATCGAAGGCAACCAAGCTGCGTGGTAAGTAATCATCGAAATAAATATTAAATAGATGTTTTCCTCCATTTCAATGGCCTATTCAAAGGAAAGCTTAACTTAACACGATGGTTTATGAAGCACAAAGTTCGTTCAGGGCTGATTCACGGTTCAGTTTTTTGTGCACTCCGCAGTCGAAGCTTTGGTTAATATTGACTTAATACATCTTAGCATACATAAGTAGACTACGAGGGTTACATTAATGTTGATAGTCTTCTATGATGTGGTCGTACAGTTTTTATTTCATTTGTATTTTCTTGTCTTCTTTTATACTTCTGAAAGAAGTCCATATCTCATGGTTGAAGTGCTCTAATAGTCTAATGTGTAATAAGTAAAACACAGTAGTTTTATTCTTGATTGAAATTGATGTGGTCTTGTATGTAGATTTTATGATGTCATTGTAGAGAATGAGAAATGACATCAATGCTCATGCCTCAAAATGTTGATTTCAATGTTTCTCTTGGAATTTGGAACTTACTCAAAGCTAATTTTAGGGTATTTGTTTCTTGAAAATTTCTCAATAATATGATTCTTGTTAATGATTGTGGAAGATATCTTATTAAAAAAAATGTAATGATTCTTGAAGGTAATGAGAATATGGTCGAGACTACTGTAAAGGGCAGTCCTGTTAGGTGCACCAATCGTGGACTTTCTGACGTAGACCTTCTAACTGACGAAATTGTTTCTGAACAACTAACAAGGTATTTTCATTTTATTTTGGAAGGTTCGGTTCATTATGATAGATTTGGTGCGTTTCTTTTTAGAATCTTTTTGTTTTTCAAGATTTCTTTTGTCGAGATTAATCTATTTCTTTTAATCCTCCATTAAATTGCGACCATTTGCATAGGGTTCTATTTAGCAATTCACTTGTTTTCTTTTCTAATATCCCTCGTTGGATATAATCTTCCTTGGGTTAATGTTGTTTAAACCTTTGTAATTTATTCCATTTCCTTAAAGTCTGGTCGAATGTAGAGGAAATGGCTCCCTGATGTACTCAATTAATGTGAGATAAATAAATGACTTGGGATTTCCTTGCTTCATCAAGGTATACTTTATCATTAATTTTATTTGCTTTTAACATGTTAGTTATACTCCCGTTGTCATTAGGAACATTCAGTTCTTTGGCCTTAGCTCGCAGAAGAATGTGACTGCATCCTATGTTGTGGTAATTGGTCTTGGTGGTGTTGGGAGTCATGCTGCTATGATGCTTCTTCGATCAGGGGTTGGCAGGCTTCTCCTCGTTGACTTTGACCAGGTCTTGTGCAGATCTTTCTGATATATTTTAGTGCACTCTATTTGATTCTACCTTCTCGTTGAATCTTTGACTTCTGCTACTTGCCAATCTGCAAGATTTCTTTCCCTTCATGTGAATGTGATTTTTAGCGTTCATTAGCTTTTATATCCAATGTAATACTTTTATATAGTCTGGCATGATTTTCCTCAACCCAATGTCCTAACACAACTATTTTTCTATTTTGAGTTCTTTTATTTATATCAATTTTCATTATGGTTATGTATAAAAGACGAACTTTTGTTATATACACCGGCGATTTACTATAGGCGCTGGGGGCTTGAGCCCCCTCAACTTTATCGTCTTTATATAATATATATAAAGAAAACTTTCTAATTTTTAATATTTGTAGGTAGCTTAGTGTTGCTTTGTTTGTTAGCTCCATTTCCAACCTAGGTTTAAATCTTTTCTATGTAATTTATTTTTCTTTTTATAATAATTATACACTCTTTCCCATCTAAATTAAAGCTATTTGATAAGATAGATAATGAAGTTATTATGTATCAATTTCAAAATTTGAAATTTTGTAGAGGACAATTGTGAATAAATTTTTTGGATCCGCCATTGTTATATACATTGGTTATTTGTACATTATATCGACATCTAAATGTATGAAAGAAAAATTAATGCATCTATATTCTCTCTTGTAGCTAGTATACTCATTTGATAATTGCTTGAAAAGGTGTCACTTTCTTCTCTAAATCGACACGCGGTTGCAACAAGAGCAGATGTAGGTATCTCAAAAGCTCAGTGCCTGAAGGAGCACTTTCTATCCATCTTTCCAGAGTGTCAAGTAGAAGCAAAAGTGCTATTATATGATGCAACATCTGAAGAAGAAATTCTTTCCGGAAAACCTGATTTTGTTCTGGACTGCATTGACAATATTCATACAAAGGTGATCTGCGAGACTGTAACTTGAGATAGTTTTTTTTTTTTAATTATCCTTTTATTATTATTATTACAATTATTATTTATTGGCAGTGGCTTCAACGTTGATGCTAAATTGATGTTAGGAGGATAAATAATGATGACGGTATTTAGAAAATTAGTCTACTCAGAAAATATAAACAAGTTAGGTTCTTTTACCAAAACTGTTTGATGACCTTACTTGAACAGGATTTGTTCTATAAGTTGAACATCTGTGTCCTTGAGTTCTTTTACCAAAACTGTTTGTGAAACGGTGCAATTGGGCGTGGGGGTATTTATAGGGCACCTCCTGTTAAGTTTACATTTGCGAGGAAGAATAGGAGAGGGAATAAGGACGTTAAAGATGGGAGCCACTTTTGACAAGCCTTTGTCACCATAACTTACTTATTTGGGCGGTCCCAAGTTAATTAACTAAAAGCAATTAGTTAGAGAAGAGAATTGTAAAGAAGGAATGTATGTGAAAAGGTGGGTAAGGTAGTTATGGTGCATCCAACATCTTTGGACTAGGACTAGGAGAAATCAACTTCCTCATATGTAACCTAAGTTCATAACGAAGGATTAGAAGAACTACCATTTGGGTGATAAGTTATGTAATGTAAGTTCATAATGAAGGATTGGAAACACACGTGTAACTTGTATAATGTTGTTTCTTTTGGTTTTGGGTGATAAGTTTTTCCCTGTAACAAGCTTTTTGGCCGAAGGAATAGTTTGTTTATTTGCATTTTAATCATTTTAAGCAATTGATTTTGACAAATTTTACTTTAATTTATTTATGTTTACATTTGGATGTGATTGTCTGATGGGAATCTATTCTTAAATGCTTAATCATGTGTGACAGGTATCACTTCTTGCTGCATGTGTACGTAGGGGATTAAAAGTATTATCAGCAACAGGAGCCGGAGCTCGAGCTGACCCAACAAGAATTCGTGTGGCTGATTTAAGAGAGTCAACAATTGATCCATTATCGCGTTCTGTAATGTTTCTTACATGTGACAAGAGTTTTTCTTAAGCTAAATTTTTTTATCCGCTGTCAGATTCCTTTGTTAGAAGGTTGCATCAGAGAAGTTATTGGTTTCTGGAACATGTTTTAAATTGAACTCTTAATTTATAGCATGGGTTGTCATATATTTTGGTTCGTATGAACTCCTAAACCACTTTTTCTTTATTTTAATATTTGGGAATCCATTAGAACTAGAAGGTAAAAGAGTGACTTAGTTAGTGAAAGAGAGATTAACCTTTGCTAGTGAAACACTTAAAAGCATTTGGAAAGATCTTTTTTGTGATAAGCAGATAACAACTCATTTTTCTTGTGTTGAGTTATTAATATGCCATTGTACCATATGCCTATCAATTATATAGGAATGCACCAACATTTTAAACCTCCTTTTTGAAAATTTAGGATGTGGCTATTTGTTAAATATAGGTGAGGCACCGTTTGCGGAAAGGTTATGGCATTGAAGGGGGCATTCCTGTTGTATTTTCTTTAGAAAAACCCAAAGCCAAGCTGCTTCCATTCCAAGGACCAAGCGGAGAAGCTGAAAATCCTTCAGATTATCAGGTGAGGAATTTACCTGTAATATGAAGTGATCATCTTTATATCTTTAGAGCAAGGCCAAAGTGCATTGGAATATTTTATATACTTGCTTCCGAGTTTTATATTTCTTGACTTTACAATGAAGGAATATTTTTGTACGAAAATGTTACTGTGAATAAACACATTTTAAAATTTTATCCTGATATCAGATAACTCCTGGGTTCAGAGTTCGCATCATACCCGTTCTAGGTACCATCCCTGCAATTTTTGGACAGGTAATGGCCTCATATGTTGTGACACAATTAGCAGGGCTTCAAGTGGAAACAGAGCCTGTCGTTAATTTGGACTCGGATCATTACAAGTTGCTTCATCAGCGACTCATTGAGCATGAAGAATCATTGTATGGCACTGCCATGGAAGTCCAGGTGTGAAGGCTTTCACCTGCAGATGAATTTTTTACCAGTTACTTCTGTTGTTCTCCCTCTGTTTTCTTTTGGATTTGTTTGCCTGATGCAAGTTACTAGGTTAATTTAAACATCCACTTTAAGTGAAATGATGTTGATGCTCATCAAGTTGGCATTTTATGAAATTTTAAGTTTACTTTTTAGTCTTGAAGCCATAATTTTGATTGATTTGATCACAACTCACAAGTACTTTAATCGTAAGAATTTAGTATAAACTGTCTAATAACAAATCAATTTGGTGTTTTTGGTTAACATCTATTTTGTTGACACTCAGTTTGTTGGAGTCCATTAGTTAGCATTCTAAGGCCGTTTCTTTGTATTTTGATGCAATTGACTGTAGGTAGATCTTGAAGAAGTGATGTTTGTTGCAAAAGAGCTTTGGCATGGAAGAAGTGCGAAAGAGCAGTCTGCAAGAGATGTTGGACGAGGAATATGGCGAGCTATCAATGAATTAATGCTTGTGAGGTATGAATAAGCCGTATTGTCTAGCATGCAATAATATTTGATGTGGATTAAAATAAAAGGTAGCTCGGCCACTCCCTCCCTTTTCTTTGAACATGTAACATATAATCATCTCCATTTTTTTAAGATATATTTTCTTTGGAGTCTTATATATCTTATTGAGTAAGATAAACATATATTTCACTCCTAAATTTATAAAATTGCATAGACAAAACAATGTTTGTTTCTATAACATGTGACATCGTTTCTCTAGTATGAATGAGGTGATGCATGTAACAAACTAACAGAACGTTAAGATTGTAAGTTACCTGGATTTGTTATAGATGTTCATTTTCTCTGGTGCTGACATTTTGTGTACAAATTAGGTGGGACCGAGCAAAACCAGCATCGGTGTCGAACTTAATTCTATTGAAATTTAATGAGGTAATTCACCTTTACATACCAGATGAATTTCTGAAAATTATCCTGAAGTAAATTTTACTTTGTTCCACAGCTCGTTCATGTTTTTCGATTCTTTTATCTTTTATCAATGCTTCCTTGCACACATTTCTAAGAAAACTGCAAAGAACCAATATTACACTGTTTTCATTTTTATGAAAAAAATTGGTTGAATAGATGTTCTAAATTTTATTTAGGTCCTAAACTTTCAAATATCTATAGATATGTTGTTCTGGGGCCTGATTGGTTTCCCCTTGATCCTAAAATTACTGATTGCAATTCATGTTTCGCTGGGAAATTGAGTTTTGTGCATGTGATTCTTTGATGCAGGCTGACGAACACGAGTCGTCGACCCTAGATGACATAAAGGAAAATGAACCTGAATTCTTTAGAAGGGTGACTGCTACTTTGAAGCGAGCTGAGGTGGAGTTTTCTTTATGAGAAGATAAATTTCTTAGTTGGAATATATAAGGATTTGTTGCTTTTGTTCCTAATAGTATCATTTTTTTAGTTCAGCATGGGAAGTTACTAGGTTAATAGTGACTTAAGCCTTAAGATTTAGCCCAATATTATCAGTTTTACTGAAGCAAAATTTTGGTCTAGCTAGTTGTTTTTGAGATCATGGTTTATTTTGGTTTAGTTGTTTTTTGAGATAGTGATTTTTTGTTTTTGTTTTTGAGGAAGAGATCGTGAAATTTGTTCATTTTCTGAGCATAGAATTTTTTCATAGTTTTCAAAAAGAAAATTGGATTTGAAAGCATAAACAAAGCTGAAGGATGCCATTTAATTTAGAATGATATATTCCTTTCATACAAAAAAAAAAAAAATATAGAAACAACGTACAAAAAATAGAATATTTCACAAAATATTTACGCTTCATAAAAAAATCACGGTAATAAATTGTTTGATTTGGTTCTATGGAGTGTAAATAATAAATGAAAATATATAGACAATGGATTTAATAGGCGGGCAGGTCGGATTCCGAAGCGGATCTATTCACTTGGTTGGAGGTACCTTTTCTCCTTCAAACACTTTACATATAATCATGTGTTGTTTTTACTATAAACTAATTTAGATGTTGATGTATCCATGTATGTATCTAACTAAATTATTCATTTTTCAATGTATGTTCTTTTGCAAGGGTTAAGTAGATAAGTAGCTAAAGTATTTAGTTGCAGTTTTTGAAAAATAGATGGATGGCTTTGTTTTTTCTAAAAGAATACCAAACCAACAAACTAACCAAAATTTTCTTAAAACACGAAAAAGACGGTAATAACTCGTTATGAGAAAACTAATGTGTTTTTAAAATCTGATTTCGAAAGAATCAATTATTGGATAATAAATTTAAAATTTTGTAAGCGAATGAATTGCATATTGAATTTTGTATACAATGTGTCAAAATAGTGACGATTTTAGTTTTTCGATAAAATATTAATAAAGTTAAAATAAAGTTATTATCTTGTTTCATATTACAAATATAAAAATCATCTCATCCTTCAGAGAGTTAACAAAATCTTAACAATGTGGATTAAAAAAGTGTTCTTTTAAAAAAGTTAAGAAACTATATAACTGATGTTTTTAATAATTTATGGGTCAAAATATAACAAGATAAGAATTAAATTTTATTACTTTAATAATCAAATTTGTTTTTTAAACAGTGTTATGGAATCACGAAATCAAAACTAATGAATTAAATGCATTTAATAAGTCAAAGTTTTAAGAATTTCAAAAGTTAGAATATAAAAAGCTTAATAAAAGTACTTGTTAATTTTTTTATAAAAAAAATCAATTAATTGATAGTTGTGATAGTTAGATAATTATAAAAAAAAATAAACGATTTCAGTGACGAATTACGAGAAGAACGTAGAAATTAATTAGATCATGAAAACATTGAAAAATACAAAATAATAATTATATAATTTGTAATTTATCTTCAATTTCAAAAGTTTTGATATCGATTGCATAGTTTCTCAAACTTCCTTAGCTCTTAAAACTATTTTCTCTTTTGAAATTTATTAAGTTCTCTTTTACTTTTTCTATGAAAAAGAAGAATAAGAAAGAAAAAATAAATAAATAAAATATGTACTTTTTCTAATCTCGTGTTCTACTTATTTCGTTATTTTCCTTCTCTCTCACCTCTTTGACTATGTTTGTATGTTTCCATTTCATATTTCTCTCATCCACTCTATTCCATAGATTTTTGTACCATACATTTGACTTTTTTTCATTATCATTCAACCTAACCAAATAAACTCTTAATAGTAATCAAATTTGAATATACAATCTTTCTTAACTTATTTCAATAATCTAATTATAAATTTTTGTGCTTATATTGATTTGTATTTAAAGATTTTGGAATAAACTTCGCTACGTAGCATTTAATAATAAGTTTTCTCTAAATTATTTGTACACAAATTAAAAGGTGGTGTTGATTATTCTTAAAGTTTATGGATTTAATGTGTCAGCACACTAACAATATAATACACTCTTTTACTCGCCTGTTTACTTTGATTTTTTCTACTTATTTCTTTGTTTTTTTCTTTCTTCCAAGTGCGAGATGAGAACATATTGAACAAAACCACTTGGTACGTTTTTTACTGTATTGATAATAAGTATTTGATAAGAATGCATATCAAGAGCTTTCATGTGTTGGATAGTGGACATCCATCATGCTAACACATCGTTATTGTAATGAGGAAGTAGTATTATGTTGCACAGGATGTTGTATATATATACACTTTATAAAAAAATCAAGTGTAATGAATTTTATATTTTGTGGTTTTATTGTATGGAGTTTAAATAGTTTGTCAAATTTTTATATTTTTGAGAAAACACCTAAAATCAAGAAGCCCTTGCAAAAATAGCAAAATAATAATAATAATAATAGAAGGATTAATGTAAATACATTTTCTAAATTGTAAAAGTAGAAAATTTAAAATCCAATAATCCTATGATTACCATCTGATAGCTGTTCGATATCATTAATTTTATCTTATTCGCAATATAAAAAAAAAGTATCATTAGTTATTTTTTTAAAAATGTTTTTGTCTTGATGTAATTTCTCTAAAATCAATCTAATATTTAATGTTAACCAAAAAGGAAATGCTATCAATTTAATAAAATGGGAGTGAAAGACACGTGTTACAAATAGACTAAAGGATTACTTATGCTTAATCATGTCCAAATTAGATTAATTAAATTCGATTAGCGCTCACTTAATTCTTTTTTCTTTTTATATTATATAAATTGAAAAAATGAAAAGAGAGGGAAAGGAAAGGAACGGAGGGATAGAACGAAAATGGGGAGAGGGAAGAAGAAAGCGGCGGGAAGTTCTGAACCTGAAACAGTGGCGCTTCCAATCCCTGATTTCACTCAATCAACTCATCTTAATGGCGATTCAGCCCCTTCAATCTCTAACAACAACGATAGTGAACCCAAAATCTCATTTCCACATTCACCTTCTTCACTTCACAATGCTTCTGTGCAAATTCCTCTACCCACCGACGACGCCGGAGTGGTCAACGGCGAAGACAATGTCATACCTGATGTTTCTGCTTCTGAACGTACTAACCTAGATGAGGGCTTCTTCGAAGTTGAAGCTATTCGGCGGAAAAGAGTTCGTAAGGTATTTTGGTCTCTTCCGCCATTGTACCCACTTGTTTAGGATAATGTTATGTTTTAGATATATCATGATTCCGTTTGTAAACGGAATTTGGTAGACAACCGTGGATAAAAAACCAGCGCCTGAAAATTGGTTAGGTATTTCGGTCTCTCTATTCGTAAACTGTGGATATAATGATACGTTTGTAATGGGGTTACTTTCTAGGAATTGGTTAGGTATTTCGGTCACTCTATTCGAAAAATTATGGAATGTGAAAGTACTTGAGAAATTGTAGATGTTTATGAGAGTGCGTTTATTTGTGTATTTCCCTTCTATATCGATTTACTGTGGAAATAGCTTTTGATTCCGGTGTTTTGTTATGGAATTAGTTTGGTGTTTTATTCTCGGATTCGTTGTTTTGGCGATTTTGTTTCTGGATGTTCTTTTACGAGTCTGATTTGAGTTTTTTTTTTTCTTTTTCGGATTTTTAGGGACAGCTTCAGTACCTCGTCAAATGGTGTGTACGATTTTGAGGTTTTTCTGTTTGTTAACTGTACAGTTCTTTCAGTTATTGCTGTGATTTGTTCTTGATATACATGAAAGTAGCTTCAGGAATTTGTTTTTGACAGGCGTGGTTGGCCAGAGACAGAAAATACATGGGAACCCTTGGACAATCTCCAATCATGCTTTGAATTTATTGAAGAATACGAAGAAAGGTTTTTCGACCTATTCAATTATTTTTGATTTTGTGAAATGACCGCAGCAAACTTATGGAGAATGGAAATGTAATTTAGAAACTTTCCTCACAACTCGGGACTGATTCTGTGTTGTTCAGGTTTTGTCACTCGCGATCGGGAAAGCAGCGGAAGCGGAAGCGTAAGGATGAAGACATTGAAAGTGAATCTCAAGAGGAAAAAGATCTCCAAATTATAGCTATTGATAATGTCACGGATGTAGTTATCAGTACTCTGGATGATCGTCTATCGGCCGCTCCATTTAACAAGAAACTTCATCGTGATCTTCCTATTTCTCAAGAACCCTTAGACTCTATTCATGAAGGAGAGTTGGATGGGAAATTTGATGGAATTAGAAAGAAAGACGAATATGATCTGAAACTTATCGACTTCAATGCATCGATGTCTGGCAACATGGTTGATTCTGAGAAAAAAACAGTGGCTTCTAACGATGTTAGCCTTGTTTATGATGTTTCCAAGGCCGATTGCGTGGTGGGTTCTGCTCAGGGAAGTCACTCCACTGGTGCCAAGAGAAGGAAGTCCAGTAGGGTGAAAAGATTCACGAAGGATTCAGCCTTGCCTGAACAAGGATTAAAGCAAAATGCAGCAACTGTAAGCATTGAGCCTATTGATCCAAGTGAACAATTAGGACCCCAGAATCCTAGTTCGTCAGGCCACTCCAGAAATGTCTCTACCATCACAAGGATTATCAGGCCTGTTGGTTATTCAGTTTCAGTATTAAATAACATCCCAGATGTAATCGTAACCTTCTTGGCTGTGAGGTTTGTTATGCAACACTAACTACTCTTCCTTTGCTTGTTGAGTATTATTCTATCTGAAGCAGTGATTGTGGATCTCATTTTTTGCATGCAGGTCGGATGGAAAAGAAGTGACGGTGAATAACAAATTTCTTAAAGCTAACAATCCACATCTGGTAATTGATCAAATTTCCGTACTTTACCTTCTTTAATTGGTTTTTGACTTGCTAGTATTTACAACTACTCTCTCACTGCAGTTGATTAACTACTATGAGCAACATCTCCGATATAATCCTACATTATGAAAGAACTGCACTTGTGTCTGGCCACCACCATCATCTTCATGGTTTACAAGCTGTAATTTTGTAGTTTTAGGAGATTCAGTGAAATACATTATGAATTCTCGGTAAATTTCAACTGTGTCAAGAGGAGATCAGACTATTTTCCTTCTCCGTTTAATTCTTATATGGGGATGAGAGTGGAAAGTTATTCTCTTTTTGAATATTGAAGTTCCTATCTCAAACGATTTAAAGACTTGGTTAATCGAACTATGAACTTGTAACCCCCCTAACAAAAAAAGAAAAAAAACACACCCAATGGCAAGAGGCTGTTTGCTCATAATCTTGTAAGACACTGTCATTCGTTTCCCCTATAATCCTGCTTTTACAGATATTTTCCAGTGTTGCAGTTTACTATTCAAGTGATCTTATCTGCTATCCAGATGCTGAGTGTTCATTGAGCTTCGGGATGCTTATTTATCAGGTTCTTTCTTGGTCTCCATCAATATTATTTTATTATGTCAAATAGAATAAAGTACAGATATTGGACGGTTCTGGACTTCCAACTGCTCCCGCAAATGATAAATCTGAACCCCTTGACTTTGGCATATTATTTATCTGTATGCCACCTATGATGTCATTCAAACACATTTTTCATTTAACTAAATGTCATTATCTAACATCATTTAATTTTAATAAAAATGTATAAATAATCAGGTGCCTTTATTGTGGTACCTGATTATCCATCTTACTTGGCATAGACTAGACCATCATGACCCACAAAGATACATACATTGTCTCCTTTTCTATTTCTTTCAATTGATAAGCAATTAGTTACTCATCAAGCTTTAAACAGTTTGCTCGGGTTGGCATCCAATCCAACCTATATTCTCTATAAGACGTGATTAAAAAAACGGAAATTCTCTAGTCTTCGTCATTGATCAACTAATATGCTGACCTTCACAAAGCATGAAAAGGAGCCAAGCTTTTCCAAAGTCACTCCTACCACCAACAAACAGCCTTTTCCCCTCTCAATATCACTCTTTTGCAACCCAAAGTTCTGATTCAGAGAAAGATAATGGGATATACTACTGCAGGGCCATCTCCTGTTGTACCTTGTATCATAGTTGGATTTCTGGGGATGATAATATTTTGGCCTACTCTTTCATCCATATGGGAAAGCATAGAGCCTCTACTTGAACTGGGCATTTGGGTTGCAGTGATTCTTCTTTTCCTCTTACTGCTTGTACACTTTCTTTCTATTTTCTTTCCCGTTCTTCATGCTTCATCCACTTTTGCAGTTCAGCATTCCAGCAGCCCTGGCTACGATGCTGATGGATTCGGTTTCGGGTCAGGAGCATTGCTTCTAGGTCTTCTCTTCCTTGTCCTCTATTATCTGTTGTAATCCTATCCTAGTACTAGCATAATATAGCTTTTTCTTAGCACTTCCACATGTATGCTTTTGTATACATATTCAGTTATCCATCTCTCTTGCTAGTAGGCAAATTGATTTACTTTGACCAACAAGAGAACAAGCCCTATCCATGGAGTCTACTAATATATTTGAATGAAAATTTAAACACTCTATCTTCATGTGACTAATGAGTTGTTGAAGACATCAAATTTAAAAGTCAGAGATGTATAATCTCTAGTTAATCAATTGGTTTAAGCAATTTCTGTTAATTGAACGTTTCCTTCACTGCGTTGGAACATATCAGATTGTGAATCTCCACCATGTTTTTGAGCTATGAGATTCTGAGTGATTTACCATGAACACTAGCACCTCTCTACGTGCTCAATTTCGAGTTGAGCTGACTCAAGTAAAGTCTTTGTGAGACCTGTTCAAGGTAGCATTAGCATAGTTTCTTTTGTGGCATTTGAATTGAACATTCCATCAAGATGTTGATGTTGAATTCAACAAGCCAAGGAGTTTTAACTCTGCCAATGAAGTTGGGCAAAATCCAATCTGATTTTGATTTAAACAAAATTCCATAAAACAGTTCGGGAATTTTGCAGGAATTTGCATTTAATTGGACCTAATTCCATTTATTACTGGAGAATGAATAGGAATTTCAGTTCTCAATTTTAAAATTTATATTGGTCTCTCGTTTTTTTTTTGGAAGTACTGTTGAACGAACTGACTTTATTTTTTATTCACTATTTAATTTGACCACCGAATAGGAAAATAGGATAATATCGTCAATTTATAACTGAATTAGTAATTTATAATCTTCTTAATTAAACCCTTGAAGTTTAATTATCGAATCAAATTGAATCCTTAGTGATGAGTGATGACTAACTTCCTTTTTAAATAATCCATGAATCATTCTATTATTCTAAAACTTGAAAAGAAATCTACATTATTGTATAATTGTAAGAGTTGATGTATTGACGATTTTCAAATTTTAGGATTACAATTAAACCAATTTTCAATTGCTTAAAAGCCTACCATTTGAATTGGATTCACTTAGGCCATTAGACTTGAAGCATGCATTTGTTTTGACACACAAGTTAGTCTTGGATATAGGATTTTGAGCATGTCTTTGACCACCGACTTAAATCGTTTATATAGGATAGTAACATGTAACTGATATTTGAGTTTATAAGTATCTCTCTTAAATTTCAGAAATTGTTAAGCTACTCTCATTGGATAGTTACACTATCACTACCAGAGGTAAGTTAATTATCCACCTAACTCCTCAATGATTTCTTTATGGATCATTTGTTGAGAATCCAAACAATTTCAAATCTCTTTAAAGTCCTTCGTGGGTTTTATAAGGTTTTATGAGTCTTGCAAGTCACTCATATGTGTTCTCTAAGATTTTTCGTGTGACTCTTATGTCTTATGTCTGTTGATTTACCTATAAGCTCATTCATGAGTTATTTAAACTACCACTAGATTCCTCGTTGATTATCTAAGCTACCATTAGGCATTCTCACTAGTTTTTAAAATTATCTAAAATCATGAGATGGTTATTGGTTGCATACAACCTCGTTGGCCACGTTCTACTTTCTCTAATCTCTCGATTTCAATAAATCTACTCATAACACATTTCATCTTCTATTATTTGACAATAATATAGACTAAAGTATGTGAATGAAGATTTTTATTCAATTTCTAACAAATTTAAAGTTGTTCATTTAAGTTAATAGTCAATAATACGATTTCGGATTAAGAAATAATATCTTTGAATTTCCTATTCCACCTAAACAAAACCATCAATCCAAAAGAATTCAAATTTAAATTCCAAACCAAACTAATGTCATGGCTAACTCTTTTGTGTCTCTCTTCACAATCCAAATTCGTTGTTTCATTGTTTCATTGTTTCATGAATTATCACTTTGCAAAATAAAATCATCACTTACTTGATAGCTAATTAGAAGCAATGATCCAAAAATTTCAAAAAATTATTAAAAATTTAGTGATCAAAACCAACACAATCATAAAAAACATACACACAAACAATAATAATATCTCAAACAAATCATATTTCATTTATTTGAAAAACTTACATTGTAAATTGTAATACAATACCCCTCTTGAGTGGTAATTCTCTTGTCAAACCCAACCATTTTGAATTGGGAGACGAAAAGAAAAGTAAAATTAATTTTTTTTAAAGATATAATAAAATCTAATTTCTTAATGATAAACTTGTTTATTAAAGTATAATTAAAAAAATTAAACGATCATTAATATTTGTAATAATACATACAAAATTACACAGCCAAATTAGAGACCGGAAGTGAAAGGCACACCCGTACTCGGCAACCAAGACCCACCGGCGATGAAATTCCCGACGGTGAACTTCGAAGCCTCCGACGCACTGGTAATCACATGATAACCCTTCCAGTTCACCCGATTCGCCGTCGACGCTCCCGGCCCCGTATTCATATACTCGGCGTAATACAGCGTATTTAGAGCAAAATTACCGCTCCACGGCATCCACCCCGCCGGACTTATGAATCCTCCGATCGAGGACTTCATAACAACCGTCCGGGAATATTGCCTCCATGGGCGGCCTAAATAGGCCTTGACGCCGCTGAGGCCGCCAGAGGATGTGATTCGGCAATTGTGGATGGAGATTCCGGTGTTCTGATTCGGATCGGAGCGGCCTTGGGCGGTGAGGGTGATGGTTTTGTTCGGAGGATCACGGGCGATGATGTTGCAATCTTGGAGTACGACGGCGGCATTGCCGAAGATGAAATCGACGGTGCCGTAAATGTCGCATTGTTTGTAGAATTGGCGTTCGGCGTAAACGTAGAGAGTGTCTTGATAGCCTTCGAAGCCGCAACGGTAGAAGACTGAGAGATCTGAACCTGATCGGAGCGCTACCGCTTGGTGGTTCTTTGCTCCGGCGGTGTTTCTGAAAGTTATGTCTCTGGCGATGAATCCGTCTCCATCAACGGCTGTGATTTCACCGACGTTCACAATTTAATTAATTAACACAATAAGACTCATTAAAAAAATTTGACAATTTTCCTATAAATTAAATAACCTACAAATATTCACAATCAAAATTAATTCATCAATATATTTTATAGTTTGTTTAGTTGCTATTTTTGCAAACAAAACATTTCAAGGTTACTTTTGTAAATATTTTAGTTCTTTTTTCTATTTATTACACTTTAAAAAAAAAAATCATTTATTAAAAAGTATTTTGAGAATGTGAATTGCTTATTTGTAAATTAATTATTGTTTTCTAATTTATTGAGCTATGATTAAGTTTGACAGTGAGTTTGATTTGAGATAGTAAGTTTGATTTGAGATAGTGATTTTAAATATTTTATCAATGAAAGTAGATAGATAAGATATGTGTTCAAAATCTAATTATTTTAGAACTTTTTTAAATATGATATAATAAAAAAATATTTATAAAATATAGTAAAATTTATATTATATCACTCACGAACGTTAAGTGTTTGTGAGTGCATTGATAAAATGTTTATAAATTTTGTTATATTTTATATTTATTTTAAATTATTTTTCATTTACAATAATTTTTCTAATAGATAATAAATAAGATATGAAATATCAAGAAAAAAAAGAGTTTTTAGTTTTTATGATATTTTATGTAAGAAAAGAAAAGTGCTATGTTCCAAAAATAACGAAAAATTAAAGAAACTAATAGGAATTTTTTTAAAAATATAAATGTTTGATAAATTATTTACATTTTATAAAACAAAATTAAAAGACAAAAAATTTTACATTTGATTTCTCCATAAATTATAAATATTTTGTCAAACGTTTTGTTTTTTATAAAATTTTTAAATTATATAAAATATACTCATAACAAAATATTTTTCCAAACAAGCAAGCATTTTTTTTTCTTTTAATAATTATCTATTGCTACATAATTGCATACACTTTGTATTTAACTCACAACAATATTTATTAAACAAACATGAATTTCAAATATTTTCATTGGCTAATATAATTCTAGTAATGTTAATTTAAAGTCACAAACATTACAAAAAAAAGAAACACCTAGTTCATATATCTATAATTTTAGCTAGTAATTAATATATATATATATATAATTAGTTGTTATATATTTTTAAAATAAAAAGATGGAAAATTGTAATTAACATAAATATTCTTTTGGATGAAAACTACAAATCACAAAAGTTGAATAGTGATGAATGAATTCAAAACATGTCACTTTCTTGCTTTATAAAGCTAAATTCAACTAATTTTAATAGAATCTATTATGCTACCCCTTTTTTGATTTTTTTTTTAACATATATGAATGTGTATATATATATATCTCTATATATAAAAAATAATTAGAAACTTTGGTCCCATTAAATTACACACCAACCAACCAAGCTACTTGATCTTTGTCATATCATATAATATATATGTATAATTTTCTCTAACTTCCCACATTAAACCCTAAACCAAAGTATGGCCCTATAGATATCATTTCCATTTCAATAATTCAAACAAAATGCCACATCAAATATTTCTATTTCTATTCTTTTTCTATAAATTCTAACCCACATATATAATTAGGAAATACATGATGGGTTCACTTTTTATATTAATTATTCTTTCCCTTTTTACTATAAATTATACCTTGTTTTTCCAAGACCTTATCCAATTATTTTGAGTAACAACAAATTATATCAACTTGGTTATAAAAATGATTTGAATGCCAAATAGATCCATCCAAATTATTCCAATTTGATAGCTTTATGCTCAAGTTAAATTCAATTATTAATTACAAACCTTTTGTAACCAATAATAATGTTTATTTGATCTTTAAAATTATACCATATTACTAACTTTCATCCCTATACTTTTAACAGTTTTATTTTAGTCTTTATACTTTTTAAATGTGCATTTTGGTTTCTATCCATTTTTTTTATATATATATTTGATTCTTTCATTTTAAGAAAGTAACAATTTTGATCCCTTAAAAATAAAAACAAAAGTTTAGCTCAATTGTCACAAACACCAAAAAAATTTAATTAGGTTTAAATCCATCGCTTGTACTAAAAAAATGAAAAGAAAAGGCCCAAAATAGTCACTTTTTGAAATTCAATTAAAAACGAAAATGAACGTTTTAAGAGTACATTAACCAACATGAACCGAATTAAATATAAACCTTAAAAAGTATTACTCTAATTGTAGCTATAACTTTGTAGGGTTTCTTAAAAGTTTAAACTAAAACTACCATATAATTATTTCACATCAATTTTTAATTACTACCACTATAATTAATTAAATAGAGGGTCATAGGATTGACACTTCTAAATACATAGAAATAAAAGTCACTTAAGTGCATATAATTCAACCCAAAATTAATTACAACCAATAGAAATGAATAAATTCTCAAGAAAGTTATAAAACATAGAATTATAGGGTTTGGCAATGAAGAACAATTCAAAACTATATTAATTACGATTAGCAATTAAATTAGTCAGCAAAATTTACTAATTTACTCAAAGTAGGTTTGTCCATTTTCTATTGGTCGCCGATTAATATTAAATTGAAACCAAAAATTCATAATGTGACATTGTGAATTTTCATCCATAGACTAATTTATATATAAAGTCAACTTACATGACATTATCATATGTATTAGGTACATTTAACCTTTTTCTAATGTTATTTTGAATTTTTTTTAAATCCAATAATATATTACATAAAATTTAATATTATTGTGTTTTTATCTTTCCTAAATCAATGAGTTTCCCGACACATCGTGACATATGAGATGATGGTAGCGCCATGCACTACAAGCAAGTTTATAATAAATACAATGACAACAACTAAGTTTATAATAAATTTCAAGACCTCGTATTATCACACTAATCCTATTTAATTAAGTGGAAGTTGCTAAAGTGGGTTATTTAAAAATTTAACGTTTGATTTGAAGTTAAATTTTCTTTCTTCATAAGGTCTTAGCCAATTTTTATCGGTTAATGCTAAAATTTTGATAGTTAACTATAGGGTAAAAAAAAAATATTTTTCTTACTTTTCTACTCCTACGAACTCCTACTTACGTAAGAACGACTCATTGTCCCACTAATCTATATGCTTCTATAGAGATGATGAGTTTTACTTTTCATATTTGAAAAAAAGAATAGGTTTAGCAACACACAGCAACCAGTATCCACTATTTAATGTTATCAAATTAAAGTTCAAATATTAATTAAAGCTTTTTAAATCCTAACTTAAATTCTCTAATTTGGAATATGTCGAACTCATATTTGGAAGGGCCCATTTAAATTAATAACTTTGTGAAAATAAAAAATGAAAAGTTTTAAGGAAAAAGAAAGTTTTAAAGAGAAAAAGAGAGAGAGCTTACCAACGGTAGCAGATCTGAACGTGGTGGAACCTCCGCCGACACTTCTACTGCCGGTAATGATAGTTTTTCCAATTCCGTCGCCGACCATCATAACATTCTTAGCCTTAATATCCAAATTCTCATTATAAACCCCCGACTTTACATATATCACAAATCTCCCACCGCCCTTTGCGGCGGAGATAGCATCCTTCACCGTCTTAAAATTCCCCGACCCATCTTGCGCCACCACTACGTCCGCCTTCGGAGACCCAGATTGCAGCAATTTACGGTCACCAGGCCTAACCCACGTGGGAAACCCATCCGTCATGGTCGTAGGCTCATACCCCTCCGGTGACGCGGGTTTATTCACCGACAACCCATCACTGATCAGCTTGGAAACATTATTAGCCGTCAATGGGTAACCGAAAGCCGAAAGCCCGAGTTCTTCGAACCCGGTCCGGCAGGTTTCGAGGGCGGTGAGAGCGGCGCTGAGCCAGGTTTGAGCGTCGGCTGGTGAGCAGCGGGCAGAGGTTCGGTTGAGTCGGGTTATGATTTGGTCGTAGAGGTCAACGCAATCGGTCCATGCAGTTTTTTCTTTGGAATTTCGGCATTTTGGGCCGAGAGAAAGAGCATTTTTATGGGCTGAAACGGCACGCTCTAGTGCCGTTTCGACTAAGATTTCAAAGAAATGGGATTTTGTGGTTATTGGAGTTTTCTTTGTAGTAGCTTTGGTTTTGAGAAATTCTTCACATGGAGCTGGATATGGTGTTTGGCTACACCAATTTTTTATTTCTTTTTCCGAATAACATAAAATGTCTGTCGGAAAAATAAGAACAATAAGAACAACGAGAAACACGATTGAGTGTCTTGCCATTTTCTCGATTTTCTTGGTTTAATTAGTTGTGAGGTTTTTGTGAACCCTTTGTAGTTCCTTTTTATAGAGAAAAAAATATAGCTTAAGTTAATAACTTTTTTTAAATTTCCATCTCAATTAAACCTCAAAATCAAATAATTACTTTTGTTATTATTATCATTATCATTATCATTTGTTTTTCTTACAAATTATTTTTCACTTTGACTTTGATTCTTTGCTGATCTTCGTATATATGGATGTGTCGTGGTAGTCTGGACCTATGATATATATTAAAAGTAATGTGTTTTATTTATCTATTTGTTTGTTTGTTGCAAATCAAATAAAGTTTTGGTTAAATATTGTTAGTGAATATATATAGTTTATAATTTAATTTATTGGTCATTTTGAAAAATTAAGATATGATATTATTATTATTATTATTATTATTATTATTATTATTATTAT